>OX038897.1:5362006-5827526 GCA_943789525.1 Agriphila geniculea
AAAATTGACAAATGTCAAATGTGATCTATTAAAGTGGCCCTACTTTAGTAGGCCTTATCCAGTAAAATTTGCTTTAGTTTATATTTAAAGCAATTGAACGAAGCTTCTGTTTTCAAATACTGAGGTAGTTTACTATAAATTTTTACATCATACTTGCTCGGTAACTAGGATTTACTTATATAGTATGAGGCTGTGTAAGTTGGCATGTGCAACACAGTGCATTGTTTAGATAGAACGTTCCATTTTCAAATCACTTTACAATTCAAGGATGGTGAATGCTTTAACTGTAAAGTTACTTTACAATTCAAGCATTTAAAACTCCTTAGTGAACCAATCTCATTTCTTTTATTATAAACTGACGAAACTTTTGGCTGAAAAAAAAACAATGAAAATGGCGGCATTATATTTCAGTTGAAGCTAGGTATGCAAAATTCTGCAATGCAAAAACAGCTGATTTATTTTCGTGATTTCGAGGTTGGTCTCATAATGAAAGTTGTTCAGTTTAATGGTCCGATCAACCCTACGAGTTTTCAAATGAAATAACCCTTTAACGTTTTATTTTTATTTTTGTTTTAATGTTTTTGTTTTTATTTTTATTTAGATTTTTTTTTATTTTTTTATTAAATTTACCTCGCATGAATGATGTAAAATAGTATGCTTACCTCGGTTGTAAGTAGCTATTACACCCTCGAACTATATTCGCCCTCGCTCGCTTCGCTCGCTCGTGCGTCTAAATATCTCGGGTGCACTCGATCCATTAGCGCCCTTTGCGAGCTGCGCTCGCACGGGCACCAAATTGGATCTTGTTCTGTAATAGCTCACTTACATCCCTTGTGTAACAAACTACTATTACTCCCATAAAAAAATGCTTTTCCTATGGTTGCCAGTTTTACAGCCTACCATTTTTAAAATATACTTATGTCTCTTACTGTTTAGAGTGTCATAATTTTTCAGTATGTTGTTTCTGATGTATAATGCTGCCTCATAAATATATAACGAAGGGAGAGTTAGTATCTTCAATTTGATAAGAAATGGCTTACAAGAATCATTTTGGTGGAGCTTACACATTGATCGAATGCATTTTTTTTTGTTTTAAAAATATTTTCTTTATCAACAGAGTTTCCCCAAAACAAAACACCATATCTCAAAATTGAAACTACATGAGCATGGTAGGCACAATGCAAAGTATTGATACTCGCAACCTTTCGTAGCATATATAGTGCATATTATGCGTACTGATTTAACCTTGTACATATGTTTTCGACGTGTGTTTTCCATGTTAAACTATTATCTATATTTATACCTAAGAATTTCGTATTTTGAACCTCTTATATTGATTGGTCTAGATAGATGATATTTAAATTGTAAAATTTTGCGTTTTTTTTTTTAATGTCATAGTATTTGTCTTAGAAAGGTTAATTTTTATATTATTTTGATTTAACCATTGAATTATACATGTCAAAGATTTATTAACTTCGTTTTCAAAACCGTCTACATTCGAGCGTATTTCAAATCCATCTATTCGTCGCATATATATATTTTTGTATGTATGTAAATTGCGTAAAAAAAAAAAAAAAGCTATCGATAAAAGTTCCGCTATACTCACATAGATGTCCGTTATGTCGCCAGTAAATTATTAAAAGTTTAAATTGAATTATTAGCAGGTACAATTACTGTATTCAGGTAAAATTGCCAGGAAATAATTAAATAAATCAGTTTTGACTACTTGTGAGACTAAATATTAAAATGTATAAAAATAATTGAAATAATGCTTTTCACCGCTAGAGGGCGCTGCATCGTCGACATCGCGAGGGGTACAACGCGGTGTCGAAACGTGGCCGATTTTCTATAAACGAGACACAGGTGCCCATTTAAGTGATTCGAGTTATTTTAAAACATTTTTTTTAGGGGTTTTAAGCGTCGCTTTCGGGTCGTTGTAATTGTTTTACGGTAGTCGGTTACGCGTTTTTGCCGTAGGTATTTTTGGTGTCTTCGATTGTGCTTGTGATTGAAATGAGTAGGTAAAGTGAAAACACACATCATCGTCATGATCAGCCGGTGATGCGGATAGCGGATGCTAGATGGCGGGGTAGGTTTCCTTCGATATGTTCAGAAAAAATATTGATATAATCGAAATCTAAATCTTTGTAAAAAAAATCTAGTATCGTAAACTTGAACGCCGATTGGATAATCTAAGAGAGAGAAGTTTTGTGAACATAAATTTTAGCTTTTTGCACAACCATATTGACAAGACTGCGCCGTAAGTATAGAACTTTGTTAGCTCTGTGTAGAAAAGGATTTAAAAATCTAAATTGTCTGCACTGATCGAGCCCGGCGGCGGCGCCGCCGGCGGCACTCATCGTACTTCAATATGTCTCACTCAGTTTCAACGAACTCAAAAAAACCGGTCAAGAGCGAGTCGGACTCGCGCACCGAGTGTTCCGTACCATCATAATTGCACCATTAAACCACACTGCAGAGTAGAATAATATAATTAGTATTGCAGTTTTAGGTCAGCGCCATCTCTTGACCGATAGTGGAACTAATGTTGACAGTTCTAGAAATTTGATAATTTCTAAAAAAGTATGCTATATTGAGACATCGTTTTATTTTTCCTGTAATCTTTATATATATATTGCTATCACATAGAATTATTTCAGATTTGTTCTCTTTGCAAACTTCGGAGATAAGGGGGGGGGGGGGAACGGTATTTTTTTTTACATTTTACATCATAAGTCGAAAACTATGCGGCCTAAGAAAAAAGAAAAAAAAATGTTTTAAAATGTGCAAACAGCGCTCTTTCATATGATTCCCCACATAACCTAGTCGCCTCACTTCAAATTTTTAAGATCTTTTGAACCTTTTCAATCCCTGTTGTAAAAAACTTTTTAGTATCAATATAATGATAAAATTCGACGTTTGAAATAATGACATAGTACCGTAATGGATACCACATCATTGAATACCACTATGAAGTATCGAGTTCAATCCTAGTTAAGTGCAATCTTTTCTTTGTGTTTTTTATTTTTGAGTTATCCTTTTTTAGGGTTCCGTACCTCAAAAGGAAAAAACGGAACCCTTATAAGATCACTTTGTTGTCCGTCCGTCTGTCTGTCTGTCCGTCCGTCCGTCCGTCCGTCCGTCCGTCCGTCCGTCCGTCCGTCCGTCCGTCTGTCTGTCTGTCTGTCAAGACCCTTTATCTCGGGAACGCGTGGAGGTATCGAGTTTAAATTAAAACCATAGACTAAAATCTATGGACTCTTGATGCTGTGAAAAAATCAAACTTTTAAGTTTACTCAAAAAAAAGTTACGCCCGTTTATGCTGCAAAAAACGCATATTTCGGCACTCTCAAGGGAATCAAAATTCATAGGGTACTTCCCGTTAACCTAGAACTTTGAAATTTGGCAATCAATATCGTCTTATTTATACTACACTTACAGGGCAAAATCTGAAAACTATACATTTGTAATAAAATCATAAAAAAAAATTACATTAAAGTACCCAGTCAATCATCGACGTTAAACAACGGTATGCGCTGTCATAATTTAACATCTAATTGACCTTTAAACTTGAAATGTGGTGATAATGTTTATTATACCAACGTACTGACAATTCTGTTTTTTTTTTCTTTTAAATTCCCTAATTTTCCTATTACAACAAACCAACTTAATTTTGCGGTCAAACGAGTACCTAGCAGTCCTAGCACAGATAAGCCCCGCCCTTTAGCCATATATTTAAACACAATCCTAAAAGGTACCTACCAACCTACTTGATTGTCTTATACATTGTAGTATTATACAAACATAAAAAACCCTAAAAAACAAATATCACATTCAGTTAAGTTTTTTTACACAGTGTTTACCAAAATATTTGATACGACACCGCGCAACGCCATCTAGACTAATCTAAATAATAAATTACTCGCAAAAAAGCACAACCCTTGCTTAATAAAAAATATTTTTAAATTAGTTCAACACAAAATGTGCTAGATGGCGTAGCTTTGTACTACCTACTAAAAATTATGTGTCACTCATACAAATAAATATTTAAATAAATCATTTCACAGAATAGCATCCCTGAGCATTTGCTATATAGGTAATTTAAAGTAATTCAATCCCCGTCGTATACCTAATCCACATGGGTGAATTAAGTATTTACATTAAATCTGATCCTATTACAGCTAGGTATATCAAACTGAGAAAACTTCAAGACCATGCCTGGTAAGTATATTTCTCATAAAATCTGTACCACAGACATAATATCGAGATAGGTATATGTCATTAAGTAAAGTCGTAAATACGTGTATAAACAGTGAGTGAGTAAGTAGGTACCTACCTACCTACCTACCTTAATGTAAAGTTCGTATCACGAATTATAAAGCACAAAATTATAAGTTTTGTATTAGCGATTAAGTAATAACTAAATGGTCAACTTAATTTTAAGTTAAAATTTAATGAAAAGTCATTCACGCGGTCTTAAAAAGTAGCGTCATCTCTGTATTTAACCATGAACTTTCACAACCAAGTCTTCAAATTTGCCAAAAGATGTCTCTGCAGTCGTACTTATAGAATATTCAAAATAAATTAAAATGTAAATAAAGAAGACAGAACAATGAAGGTAGTCTTTTTAAACACTATTTTGTTTTAAATTACTTTATACCCAGTATAAAGTAATTTAAAACAAAATAGTTAAAAAAAAACCGGCCAAGTTTGTTGTATGAGAGCCCCCCTTAAATACTAATTTTATTCTGTTTTTAGTATTTGTTATTATAGCGGCAACAAAAATACATCATCTGTGAAAATTTCAACTACTGTCTACCTGTTGTTGTTATTAATATCGAGCAAAAAAACAGCAATAAAATCACGTTTGTTGTATGGGAGCCCCCCTTAAATATTAATTTTATTCTGTTTTTAGTATTTAAATAAATTTCAACTTACTAGCTATCACGGTTCATGAGATACAGCCTGGTGACA
Source organism: Agriphila geniculea (assembly GCA_943789525.1). Taxonomy (NCBI): domain Eukaryota; kingdom Metazoa; phylum Arthropoda; class Insecta; order Lepidoptera; family Crambidae; genus Agriphila; species Agriphila geniculea. Next base: position 5,366,981 of record OX038897.1, read on the forward strand.
GACAGACGGACAGTGGAGTCTTAGTAATAGGGTCCCGTTTTTACCCTTTGGGTACGGAACCCTAAAAATGAAAATGTTTTGAGAATGGTCATGGTACGAATACAATATAATGATAAAATTCGTCATTTGAATTAAAGACCCAGTAGCGTAGCGGATTACACTACCTACTAACGATCGGTGAACACCATGTTCAAATCAACCAAAGGTCACATTTTTTGTTTTAGGTGTTTTTTACTTTGATTTATCCTTATTATTAATACTATTAAAGAATATTAAAAAAACGACAAGAACATATATATATATATACATACAGGGTCATTTTGAACTTACCATCCATCCATCCATCCATCCATCCATATATATACAGGATTAATAGTTAAAAAGGTGATTTTTTAGGGTTCCGTACCCAAAGGGTAAAAACGGGACCCTATTACTAAGACTTCGCTGTCCGTCTGTTTGTTTGTCTGTCCGTCCGTCCGTCCGTCCGTCCGTCCGTCCGTCCGTCTGTCCGTCCGTCCGTCTGTCTGTCTGTCTGTCTGTCTGTCTGTCACCAGGATGTATCTCGTGAACCGTGATAGCTAGACAGCTGAAATTTTCACAGATGATGTATTTCTGTTGCCGCTATAACAGCAAATACTAAAACAGAATAAAATTATTATTTAAGAGGGGCTCCCATACAACTAACGTAATTCTTTTGCCGTTTTTTGGTACGGAACCCTTCGTGCGCGAGTCCGACTCGCACTTGGCCGGTTTTTTTTAATTGCTTCACTATCGCTACGCTAACTACGTATTTGATAGTCAGTGGTCTCGAACCTACAGATTTTTCGGTATTTCTACTGATATCGTAATATTAAAAATCGTTTTTCAGTATTTCTACCGATAAAAAACCATTCAGAACTTAGCTCGTTTGTAAAGAAAACCCTATGGTGGTCCTTGGTATTTATGATTTTAATCATAATATACCGATTTTGAGTACGAATACTGGCTATCTTACCTCTAACTGCCGGAACACAACAATTTTTAAATTGTTATTATGGTGTCAGACTTAGGTCGCTCTGATTGAAGCCAACGGAGCCTAAGAAGAGATTTTTGGAAACATTTTCATTCCAGAAATATCCACTCACATGATCGGCGGTCAATTTTTGCCAAAACGAGACTATCGAGACGTGATTCACGGATATAATTCATCCAAAACGACAGACCGTCAAAAAAGTTTTGTCTCGTTTTAACGCATTAAACTGTGCGCCTATTTTAATGTTCCTGACTCTTTCTTACTATCCGACGGTCATTTCATTCATATACATATTATCACTCCTTTGTGCAGCCGTTCACATACGAGCTACTGACAGTTGAAAGTGTAACTTATTGACAACTAGGAACGTACACTTTTGCTCAACAGTTTTTTTGCTTATTTGATGACTAGCGGACGCCCGCGACTTCGTCTGCGTGAAAAAAATTTTTGCTATCCCTCGGGAACTATACTTTTTTCGGGATGAAAGGTACCCTATGTCCTTCTCTGTACCCCTGACAACGTGTATGCAAAATTTCATGACGATCGGTTCAGTAGTTGAGACGTGAAGGCGTAACAAACAAACAAACAAACAAACAAACAAACAAACAAACGGACTTTCGCATTTATAATATTAGTAAGGATATTTACTGTGTTAACAAATACCTTTTGTACTCCTCAATTTAATAAATAAACATACTGCGGGCGGGTACTAGTAGAACAAACCCGTACGACCTGACTCCTTGACAAACTATAGGAGCAATAAAATTATACAGGCAATCTGCACATTGCTATGTTCTCTTATGCAGGAGTTTCCGAAGCTGTATTATAAACACATGTTATTTCATACATAGAAACTAGAATGTGTTTGTTAAAACTTCCCGACAACTGATTATGAATTTCCGGTGGTTATCCCGCCATTTTGATATCTTGATGCCGGGATAACCAGCTATACTGAATATCTTTGAAACTCCTTGACAAACTATAAGAGCAATAAAATTATATAATCAGCACTTTGCTATGTTTTCTTATGCAGGAGATTCCGTAGCTGTATTATAAACTCATGTTATTTCATAATTATAAATGAAAAATAATGGTTTAATCGTAAAGGCACTAAAACGCACTAAAATTGTACCTATGTGTTTATTGAAACGTTCCGACAACTGATTATGGGTTGCCGGTGGTTATCCCGCCATTTTGATATCAAGATGGCGGGACAACCAACAATGCTGAATATCTTTGAAACTATTAATGGCACTATATCCTAGCCATGAAATATTGCAAAAACCAGGCGGTATCCCGTCATTTTGACGTTCACAAATTGGCGGACGATTTTTAAATGATTGCAGTTTCAAAAGTGAGAGAGGTTCGAATTGTAATGGTCGGATAAATTTGTACCAGGTATCTAGGTGGGTTTTTCTAAAGGGCAGGTTGTCTCTCTCACGGATCACGGGAAGCGATTTGTTTTGTATAGAAGTACATGGATATCGTGTTTTTTTTTATTCGCAATTTGTAATAGGCTGATTTTGAAGAGTTACAGTACAATGTGATAATAGTGATTTAAACATAATTAATGTAGACGCTTCATTTGGTGGAGCTACACGTCATGATGCCCATATTTGGAGAATATCAGAAATACAAGGACATATCCGACGCCTTCGTTGGTGTGGTAGTGTACCTATATAGTGTAACAGACAACAGTACTAACTTACTACTATTTTATTATTGAGCAAATTACCATTGTTGTTATAAATCAAAATGCAATAAAATTATTCACATTAATTTTGCAGGTGATTCGGCCACGGCTTTTAACTGCGATTATCAAATGTTGAACCTGTTAGTGCAGAAGATAATTAATTACACCAATGTTCACCGCCTGACAAGGAATGCACTGGAGCGTTGAATCGGTGTACAATACTGAAAGCTCGTTGGAGGTGTTCGCTAGCAACAGAAAGGTAAGAAAACCATAATAATATAATAGGTACATAACCTTAAAATTGTGAATAATTTTCATTCTTTCTTTGTTTATGTATTACCTACTAGCCTATATACCTAGATTTTGGTGTCATTAGCCATATTAGATTCTAAACTTCTAATTAAGTACCTACCTTACCTACCTACCAAGGTATACTTAATTACAAAAACTTAACTAACCGTTGTCCATACAGCTAAAATATTTATTAATAACATTAAGTTCTTAGTCTATTATTGATTAGACTAGTGAGTGAATCATATTTGCTCCTTTAACTTTAACGTTTTGCTTTAGGTGCCGGTCCTTATAAAGCTGCATTATTCACCAGTGGCAGCAACGAAGATAACCAATGCATGCCATATGCTGCATTAGACATATAGCACAAAGAGGCAACACTTCATTCACTCAGCTGATGGCAGAAGAGGTGGCTCCGAGCATAGACTGAGACGTGCCCGAGCATAGGACACAATAACTAAAATAAAGGAAACTGATGTCGAGATCCTCAAATCAAATTGTTCAGATTGTGCAGCATCTGCAGGCAAGAACTTTTAAAACTATTGTGTACTCTCCTTGCAAAAATATTAACTGACTACCTTAGAATAATAACACCTAGAAGCCGTGTCCTCGTATGCAAAGTGAGGCAACTAATACTAAGCCAAAATGGCTTAGTTTTCAGATTTATATCCTTCATACGTTACTTAATTGTAACTAAAATCCAATAATATAGTAACTAATCCTCTAAATGTAGGAAAATTGAAACTGTTTTGTACTTATTATACCAACTTTTTTTTATTTTAAGGTGGCTGGCTCTGCAAGCATTCACTCTGCAGAGCTGTGAGCCTTCAAGCACATCCACAATGCTACTGGATAAAGCCTACCTTACCTAGCATAGCCTACTTATTATTATTATTATTAATAATAATAATAAGTACAGAAGATGCGCTCCACTGTGACTCTTTTTAACAATGATGACTTAGTTTCCTTCGACAATCAGGTACTGCTTCTTGAACTTCGGTATAATTTCATTTAAATGATCCTCGCAATCACAATAGTTCATCAAATTCAAACAAAACCACATTATTCAAAATATCGCATCGTCGTCGTTTCAACTCAACTGAGTTGACCCGAGTTGAAGCCCGGGTTAGCATCGACATCAACTCGGGTGACCCGAGTTGATAATATTGCGACTATAGTCCATCACTAGCCGACATGACAGACAGACTGACGTTGACATATCTGTCACTGTCTTCTTATTTTTGTTTTGGCAATCTACTTTCTTCTTGGAAGTAATTTTAGCCAGTGTCAAGTGTTGAATAGTTCAGTGGTAGATTGTTTCAGTTTACATTAGAATGCGGGTGCATCACATTCTAATGCTGCTTGGAGCATTTGGCACCAAGTATTATCAAGACAGTTTACTCGGTAAGTTCTGTAATTTAAAATTGCCGCGAAAACGGCACTTCATGTCAATTCAGCAGCTCTATCACGTAAAAAATCCAAGCCCAATTGGTTTGAGTTTTGACATTTGATGACAGGTTACTTGAACTTGTCGCATCGCGTAATTACCCATAGACATAGAAAATTTTTCGCTACGCTCAAGTAGACGGACTATGGTGCGAGTGAGAAACCGATTCTTACGGCTTATGCGATGTGTGAGAAAGAGTTAAAAGAAAATGACAGCAGAACCTAGTTTGACTTCATTTATCATCTTTTATCATCTTGGGGAAAAGCGTCCGTTCGATTATTATGTGATTTTGATCGCGATCGGGTCGATTTGGCTCTTATAAATATATAAATCTATAATGGTGTCGTGTTCTGTGTTAAATTGTAATTTTATTTACAACAAAAACCCAAATAAACACTCATTTCACAGGTAAATAAGATTGTACAAGTACCATTTTCATATTTCATATTTTAGTTGAATATATTCCCAAACACACTAAGTAATACACTAATATCATGCTATTAACCGCCTATTTTCTAAATAAAGGCTGATTTGTAAACATTATGTGTTAGATAAAAAGATATTATGTCCGTGAACTTGACAAAATAAGGCGTAGAGATTGATCAAAAATTATTGATATCGATACTCATGTCGATGATTTCCAATATAACTTTGTTTGTCTTTGTGAACACTGATAGTTTTATCTAAAGCTGCTTTTAACCGACAGTTTTCAAATGGTAAATTATACCTACTTAAGTACTAATTTAACAATATTTCCAGGTTTCCTGTAAATCCAGTGATTAAGTTACGTGAGTAAGTGATTAAGTTGTGGATAAATGTCATAAATAGAATAGACTGGGAGCCCTTAAAGGAGACTTTAAGATTTAAAAAAAAAAATTGTTCAAAATTTTGTTTGTGTTTTACTTATTAGAGCAATAATACATTAAGGTTATCGACAACCTAAAATGGACTTCAAGGCATCTCTAAAATTCACGCACACGTTTACAATTTTCACACACTGGCTCATGTCACTTTTGGTGTTGCAGCCAAGCGAACTCTGTTCGTCTATTCCAGTGGAATATTATGTTTATGTAATTACCTTAACTTAATATTTTTGACGAAGCTAAAGAGTGAATGATTAGCTTCATTTTTCCTATACGATTTGACATTTCTCGGTATCGCGTAAAAATTAAAAAAGAAAAGTCAACCGTGATAGCCCGAATGTAATGTCAAATGAAGCCAAGAGTAAATTAGTCCCTGGCTTCGATTATTTTATCAAGATTTGTGCTTAATATTCGTCACTACTATGTGCATTTAATAATTAACCGATTATTTTTTACTAACAAGCAATCTGCCGTGTTGTGGCAGAAGAGAGACGCCTCAAACAGATTTTAAAGTGAAGATCTTCGTACTCCACTTCTGCCTTGTTTCTACCAAGAAGTTGAAGGTTTACAGCCGTGTGTGCCCTGAGATTAATTAAGGTAATTCATGCGTTAGTTGTTTGGTATTGTAAATACTTAGAAGTTCACCTCAAGATGACTAAGGATTATTTGTTATTTTTCAGATTTTGCTGCATTTCATTTAAATCTCATCATCATCATATTATCAGCCGCACATCACCCACTGCTGGGTATAGGCCGTGAAGCCTAAGGATTTCATCATTTAAATCTAAGTGATAGTTACCAAACCAACAAAACGTTTAGTGCAAGGATCCTTGGCCTTTCGCAGACTACAATGTCTGAGTGTGTCAGATATCTATGAAAATATGTTTTCCAAGATCACAAGCAACACAAAGGTATATAATACACATTCGTTATTTGATATGATACAGTTCAATTATGACCCCAAACCTGACTCTCCGACCAAAGAAAGAATAACATTATATTGGCACACACACATACAGAAAATAAAAAAGAAAAGTACCAGGATTAGTTACTTAGTGTGATTTTTTATTAATAATAAGTAATACTACAAAACAAAATATGATTTCTCAATTATTGCTGTTGTATTGAGCCTGGAGTTTCATTGAGGGCACATAATTAGAGTAATCGAAAGCGCTGCCATTTTTCGCATGTGTTGGTTGTTGTTAGGATACCAAGACTAAAATTTTATTTTTAATTACCTTAATCTAATTTGTAAATAATAATGTAATAATTTTTAGGTACCTATGACGCAGATCTACATATTCTACACCTATTGATGTGGCATTTGGTGGTGTGATTCATGAACACTGTGCATGTATGGAATATGTATCCAGGTGGAAGGGGAGAGACAGTGACAGTGGCTTCATGAAGAAGGCCACCGCTTTTGGCTTTCAGGTAGCCTATAAAATTATTTTTTTCCTTACCTATATACTTACATCTCATAGATAGAATTTGTGACCATAACTTAGGAATATTTTTTATTATGATAGAATTTTTTAATCATTTATTTTATGTCAATGTAGTGAAATAGTTACACATAAATACTAATATTAATGGTGATTTGTTTACAAATAAATTGACTCATCATCATTGCCCACAGCATCTTCGTAGATGATTGATTCGTCATACTGCTGTTCTTCTATATTTCATGTCAAATATTAGATACATAATATAATAATATTTATTTTTGCAGCCTGTCGATCTCTGCAAATCCATGTGCAGAAAAATGTGAGAGGTGGAGAGGTCTTTCGACGGATGAAGAGATAAGGATGCTGTGAATGACCATTGTGATGCCCAAGACAATACAATTTTTTAATGGGAATATGTCATTAATGATAAATGTATTTGAGTTGCAAGGGACTCATCCTTCTGTGTTTTCTTTCAAACTTAGGTAGATTAACTTTACTTCCAGCCGCTCCTCGTATCTATAGGTATTGTGAATGTCAAAACCATGGGATCAAGTCACTAATTTCATCATTTAAATTCTTCGTGTTTCGTGTACAACAATCAATAAGAACCTTTACTTCAGTACAATTATATTCAGTGCTTTTATTTAGGTACTTAAAATATTCGGCCAGCAGGCTGATTATCTAATTAGAAACCACCTAGCAACCGGTCTCATTTGACAGATGAATGTGATACATTACTACTTCTTTTTGGGGTAAAAAGAAAAGACTCCGATAGTTTATATAGTAATTTTTTAAACTATTTTTATATGTTTACAATGTTAAATAAAAAAAATCGGTTGGCACTCCGGAAGTACCGGCAGAAGTGAAAACTTGAATATAAACGTTGTGCATTTTTGATATTTTGAAATTAGCGGCAAAGGATTAAAATTATTTATTTCCTATTACTATACAGTCACACAATTCAATCAGTTTGTAATTAGAGAAAAATTGTAAAGATTTCGCGCCAGTGGTCTTTTTAATTTCTACATGCACGCATTCTACGATTTAAACTTATAGTCACAGATTATAAATATAAGTCTATCATTTCATTTCACCGAAGAGATCGCTGCTATTGGTTCCATTTTAAAATTAGCGCGTTGCTGGTGACCAAGAACCTTATTCGAATATGAATATAAGGTTCTTGCTGGTGACACAAGCGTTTACATGACGTCTTAAGAGAGGCGGATACTGCCGCTGTCAGCTGTCTTCTCTCCATCCGTCACATCCGTCTTACGCATTTTCGATCAGCCATGTGATCGCGGGCATCAGCTAGTGGAAAATGTAATTATGAGAACAATTTTTTTTTCAATATTGACCTAATATAATAATAATAAATTATATTTCTCTTTATTTACTACTTTTTCTTTGTTTCTATCTTTGTAGGTATGAAATACTTATCTGCTAAAAGCTAGGTAACTAGTTTACATTAAATACACATAAATTAACTTTAGACACTTATTAAAAAAAGTGATAAAGGAGCAAAATCCAAGGACAATTTAGTAACACAGAAGATTCAACCTTATCGAATTAAGAATATGATCCAAAATAGTTTTAATAATAATAATAATTTAATAAAATTATAAAATTAGAATTTTCAAAATTAATTAGTAATTAAATTAATTTTTTTTTCACATTTTAGAATTGACTAGTTTTGACTGTGTATCTTGCGTGTTTGGACGATAAGGTAATACTGTCTTGTAGGTATATTATTTGTGTAGTTTTTGTACTTCAGTAGGTACATTTTACCTCAGTGAGTTTTAGTTAGTGGTTTAAAATTAATAATTGTACAGCTATCTATTCCATAATAGTTTTAAATCTCTATTAATAAAAACCTTAATTAAACCTCAATATTAGTCGTTATTAGTAATAGCACACCCCGGACACTCCATACAACCGCGCTATTATAAACAGATGACGTCAGATGACGTTTTGTACACGCGCAACTGTGTGTGTAAGTCTAGGGCTACCGTGCAGTTTGTACTGTTTGAGCGGCGTTCAATTCATAATTCGAACTTTTTGGTAAATAAAGTTACGACGCATTGCTTTGAATATCAAAATAAGTTGACAGCTGACAAACACGACAAACAAATTACGACGCAATGCTTTGAATATCAAAATAAGTTGACGTTGACAAACACGACCAAATAAATACACGATTCGGCACAAGAACTCGCGGGGTGGGGTGAGGTAATTAATTCTGGTGCGGGGCGGAGAGTGTCCTTTCTGTTGTACTTATATCTGTTCTGTGCTAGTAGGACCCTTTTAGATAAAAAAAAATATTTCATGTAGGTAGGTTCAATTCCTTAAGAAAGAAAAAATATTTACTTACTCGGATCGGAATTAGTATTTATTTGAGGCAACTATAACTCTCATGTAGCGCTCTCATCTTAATTTTAATGCAACAATTTGTACTCGGTTTTTGTGGTAGGGCTTCAAGTCCGCCTGGCTAGCTACCACCATCTTACCTAAGTCTGACGCCACAACAACAATTTAAAAATTGTTGTGTTCTGGCAGTCAGTGGTAAGGTAGCCAGTTCCTTAGTGATGAGGATTCCGGGTGTAGTGCGCTTCCACCTTCGGCCTTATCATCACTTAACATCAAGTGAGGTGAAGGAAGGCCAATCACTACCCCGTTGTTTATAAAAAACCGGCCAAGTGCGTGTCGGGCCACGCGCCATAGGGTTCCGTAGTTACCTTATACCATACCATATTTAATACCACCTATCATTTTTCGTCTCCAAAAATAACTTTGTTTTTCACAGTGTTGGTATGAATGACAAAGTTATATTTGCGGTTTTGGAAAATGTGCTATATCTCAAAAACTAATTACTACATCTCGTTCAAACTAATTTTGGTTGAAAGTGTTTATTAAGATCTACAGCATATATTTTTTTTAGATTTTTCACTCTCTTATTTCAAAAGTTAAAGGGGGGGGGGGGGGGACACACATTTTACCACTTTGGCGGTGAATATCTTTCAAACGGTTGACTTTGAGAAAAAGTTGTCTTAGAAACCTTAATGTAATTTTTAAAGACCTATCTATAGACACCCAACACGTGTTGGTTTGAAGAAAAATTTTTTTTTCAGTTTCAGTTCCATGTATGGAGAGCCCCCCCTTAATCTTTTATTTTTCTTATTTTTGTATTAAATTCGTTAAGCGGTTAACAGAATACATCTACCTACTAAGTTTCAACTGTGTAGTCTTAATACTTTCGGAATAAAGTGGCTGTGACATACGGACAGACAGACAGACAGACAGACAGACATGACGAATCTATAAGGGTTCCGTTTTTTGCCATTTAGGCTACGGAACCCTAAAAACCGGCCAAGTGCGTGTCGGGCCACGCGCAGTAGGGTTCCGTAGGTACATTATACCATACCATATTTTAATACCGCTATCATTTTTCGTATGAAAAAATAACTTTGTTTTTTACAGTGTTTGTATGAATGACAAAGTTATATTTGCGGTTTTAGAAAATGTACTATATCTCAAAAACTAATTACTGTATCTCGTTCAAACCAATTTTCGTTGAAAGTATTTATTAAGATCTATAGCTTATATTTTTTTTAGATTTTTCGCCCTCTTACTTTAAAAGTTAAAGGGGGGGGGGGACACACATTTTACCACTTTGGCGGCATATATCTTTCAAACGGTTGACTTAAAAAAAAAATAGTCTTAGAAACCTCAATGTCATTTTTAAAGACCTATCTATAGATACCCCACAAGTATAGGTTTGATGAAAAAATTTTTTTTCTATTTCAGTTCCATGTATGGGGAGCCCCCCCTTAATCTTTTATTTTCTTTATTTTTGTGTAAAAATCGTAAAGCGGTTCACAGAATACACCTACCTACTAAGTTTCAACTATGTAGTCTTAATACTTTTGGAATAAAGTGGCTGTGACATACGGACGGACAGACAGACAGACAGACAGACATGACGAAACTATAAGGGTTCCGTTTTTTGCCATTTTGGCTACGGAACCCTAAAAAGGGGGGAGTAAAGACGGTCTCCTCAAGGTTAACATTGTATAATAGGCCGTGTCGTGTAGTCTGTACAATGGCTATTTCATTCAAGACGCAGTATTATACTCTCGTGGTAAGGTAAGTAACTAACTTATAAAAATAGCTAAAAAAAAATCCTATAACTTGTTTGAGACTTGTCTCGAGTGGTGGTGACATGTTTATGTGTGTAGGCATAGGGTATAGGTATTTAGACTATCTTTAAATTGATGTCCATAGCACAATTGCCCTCACTCGTGAGGTTGTAACCATGTTGAGCGCTCATCTGTTACTTTGTATATTGGTAAGTTTTTGAGTCAATTGACTCTTTAATATTTTTTTTTTTAAATTTGAGATTTTTGCATTTACAATGCTATTTTTAAACAATACTAAATAATATACTAGAAAAAATACGACTCGCACCAGATCAATACGGTCGCGGGTTCGATTCCCGTCTGAGTATTGATCTGGTGCGAGTCGTATTTTTTCTAGTATATTATTTAGTATTCTTTAATATTTATTAAAATTAATACTTTTGAATAACTTCAAATAATTTAATTTATATATTTGATACCACAAATCTACATTTGAATTAAATTATTTAAGTTAGTGAAAATCTAATTATTACATAATTAATTTTTAAATTTATAATATTTAATGGTAATCAATGATAAATATTCACGAAAAACTCCTGAATAAATTTTATAAATTCCCGAATAATTGTTTGTCGTTTATTTACTGATTAAAATAGCACTAGAATTAAAGTGAACACGTATTATAATTAACTATGTTCATTAATTTTTGGTAAATAATATTTTTGATAAACATTAATAAATTTGATACGATCATTGTTATACTCATATAAAGAACAATATATACAACCAAAAATATTCTTGTTGATTTTTAATAAGCCTAAAATTATTAATGTTGATAAATATAGTGAATAAGTACATCAAAGTATTAGAGTTGATATGTTTTTTTAACTAAGCTTTTTTTTCGTTGATTTTTGTTATGCTTAATATGATTAATGTTGATCGGAATAATAATGATGTAATTATTTGATATTTTGTTCTAAATGTCAATAAAAAAGTTCCCAAATAATGTGTTTATTTCACCCTGTCCGAATTTAGGGAAAAAGTTGTCCGAAATAAGGGCATACGCGTCCGTATTTAGGGAAACTCGTCATATTTTCAATTTTCATAATTTTACTATTATTGTTTCCTTAATTTTCTTACTATTATTATAAAGAACAATCATGTAGCAATTGTAAATAACAAAAATTACAAAGCTGGGGTTCAATTTAATTATAAATATTTGATATTGAATTTCAAAAATTGCTCAAGTGTCCGAATTTAGGGCATTTAACCATACTTATTAGAATTTTATTGTTACATGTCGACGGCGAAGTGACAATACCTCCTAACTGTTAAATTCCACTTACACTGGGAGATTTTAATAAAACATGCGGATGATGCCTATGAATCCAAAACGTTTTGCGGATGACCTCAACATGGATGTTAATGTGACAAGGTTCCATCGTATTACCAATTTGCGGGGATAGTATCTACATTTTCCCAAACTACCCACAGTGCTATTGTTAACATTTAGTGTCAAATCCATATTAATCGTTTGTTGTGACAATAAAAGAATTTATGATGAATATTTTGCAAAAACAGTTCAAAACAAACCAAAATCTTTGCAGGTGGTGACGGCAGCCGATAAAGTGGTGAAGTTCAAATTGAATGATGGAAGAGAGATACCTGCTATCGCGCTTGGTACTTATCTAGGATTTGACAAAGTAAGAGCTTAAAATTATAAATTGTATAGTCATCCCTGCCTGCTTAGCATGACCGATTTATATCGCGTGATATAGCATTTTATGGACACTCAACTGTCAAATTCCTTTGTCTTTTACCAGTTAAACGTGATAAAACGCTATATCACGCGATATAAATCACCAAACCGATCGGTCGATCGCGATCGACCGTATGGGCACCTCTGCTCTAAGGGCACCAACCTCCCTAGCATGACCAGCCTGCCTAGCATGACCGGTTTATATCGCGTGATATAGCGTTTTTTCACGTTTAACTGTCAAAAAGACAAAGGAACTTGACAGTTGAGTGTCCATAAAATGCTATATTACGCGATATAAATCGGTCATGCTAGGCAGGCTGGTCATGCTAGGGAGGTTGGTGCCCTTAGAGCAGAGGTGCCCATACGGTCGATCGCGATCGACCGATCGGTTTGGTGTTTCTTACTTAATTAAATATTGTATGGGTAGATTATACATTATGAATAGTGCTGGCTGACAATCCTTTGTGGTTACAGAATCGTGTCGTGAAGCCAGAAAACAAAGAAGTCCGTGACGCGGTTCTGAGTGCCATCGACTTGGGCTACCGTCATATTGACACTGCCACCATATACGGAACAGAAGAAGAAGTTGGAGAAGCCATCAAAATGAAGATCGAGAGCGGTGACGTGAAAAGAAGTGATATGTTCATAACTACGAAGGTAAGTTAAAGTCAAAGTCAAATCAGAACTTACCTAGTGCTTTAAAGATTCCGGTGTACACACTGGGGCTATCGTAATCGCTTTCATTTGACAGATGGATGTGACACATTGCTATTTCTTTTTGGCACAAATAAAACCCTACCAAAGAAAAGTAGCAATGTATCACATCTATCTATCAAAAGAAAGCGATAACGATAGCCATGTCAGTTAGCCAGTACGGCCCCTGGTGGGGTCAAATTATTGTGTAATGTGCAGACAGGGGCGTAGCTACCGCCGTATCTGCCGTATCAATTATACGGGGCTCCCGGGCCACGGGGGCCCCCAACGTGCGTAGGTAAAAATTAATAAAACTTTTTTTCAGAAATGGAAAAAGATAGAGGCAGAAAGTTTAGAAAAACTAAAGTCATCATCAGCTATAAATGATTTAATAAATCAGTTTGCAGAAGAGTATACTGGGAGTACCAGTACTTTGCCACACGGAAGGAGAGTACCTTAAATATTGAAGATAGGAAATTTTACTACAAGTGGCTCCGAGAGCTGTAGACCTCGCGATAAAAAGTGTCTCAAGTTGTACTAAAATAAAATGTCGCCATGGAGTTTTCAAAGCACACAGTACGTGAGTATTCGCAGCTAGATGGTGCTTCTAATTTTGATTATTTTTCGAAATGGGTGAATATTTATTTAATACATTTTGAAAAACTGGCTTGAATAAATAGTTATATATAATTATCTACCTGCTCACAAAATTTCACCAGAATCGGTTGAGAAATGCGACCTATATGTAGAGGAAAAAAACAGCCGGAAAGCCGGACTGAAATATGTTTTTTTACATGCGTCATTTTAATAAATTTCAAAAAACTGTCTCTACGAAAAGATTCTATATATTTATCAAACCTGCTCACAAAATATCACTGGGATTGGTTAAGAAATGCAACCTGTAGAAGAGAACAGAAAGCGCCGGAAAGCCCGACTGAAATATATTTTTGTTTCCATATCTCCGCCATTTTACAAAAATCAAAAACCTGGCTTGCTAAAAAATTTCTATACAATTTTCAAACTTGCTTACAAAATTTCACGAGAATCAGTTGAGAAATGCGACCTGTAGAGGAGAACAGACAGCACTGGAAAGCCGGACTGAAATATGTTTTTTTTAACTAAACTGGGTTGACAAAACATCTACATCATTTTCAAACCTGCTTACAAAATTTCACGCGAATCGGTTGAGAAATGCGACCTGTAGAGGAAAACAGGCAGAGCTGGAATGTCGGATTGAAATATGTTTTTTTTTACATTTCTCCGCCATTTTGAAAAATTTCGAAAAACTGGCTCGACGAAAATATGCTTTATAATTTTCCAACATTTCACGAGAATCGATTTACAAATGCGACCTGTAGGTGAGAACAGACAGACATACGAAATAATTTTTACCCAAGCTGAAGCAGAGACGTTTCTCTCGCACTTCGTTCCCGCTAGACATGTGCGCCGATAGTCATTTGACCGGCGGCGGCGTCTGACGTCTAAATGGTCGGTGGCGGCGGCGTCATCGGCGTAATAGGCGTGGATGGTCAAAATAAGTAGAATGGAAGATTTCTAGAAGCTTTTCGATTCCGTCATCGCCAAGGGCAGAACGCCGAAGACATGGAACATAAGTGAGGTGATTCTGTTCTTTAAAAAGGGTGACAAGACCCTCTTGAAGAATACGAATCTCACGAATCGTCGCGCTCGCAATTTCGACGACTTCCAACCTCCCGAACAAGCCGCGTTTTGAAAAGGCTTTGGCACCATAGACCACATCTATACGCTGCGGCAGGTTATACAGAAGACCGAGAGGAGTATAATCTGCCACTTTGCTTGGCGTTCGTGGACCATGAGAAAGTTTTTAATTCGATTGAGACCTGGGCAGTGCTGCACTCTTCAGAGGTGCACCAAGTGGACTAGGTATAGCGTAGTGTTGAGGCACCTATAGGAAAATGCCACCATGTCGGCCCGAGTACAGAATCAGAGCACAGATCTCATCCAACTATAGCGAGGTATGAGTGTGAGACAGGGCGACGTTATTTCTCCGATACTGTTCACGGCTGCGATGGAGGACATCTTTAAGCTCTTGGAATGGAAAGGACTCGGTATCAACATTAATGGCCAGTACCTAACACACCTTCGTTTTGCCGATGATATAGTTCTTATGGCTGAGACCATGGAAGGCTTGAACACACACAATGCTCAAAGATATCCGTAGTGCCTCCCAAAAAGTGGGTCTTAGAATAAAATTGAAGATGGATAAGATGAAAATCATGTCGAGTGCCCATGTTTTACCCACTCCAGCTCATGTTAACACTACACTCGAAGTTGTTGACCATTACATACCTAAACCTAGGACAGACAGTCCAGTTAGGTAAGTCAAACTTCGAAAAAGAGATCTCTTGTCGAATCCAGCCTGGATGGGCAGCATTCGGGAAGCTTCGACAAATCTTCGCGTCCAAATTACCTCAGTGTGTCAAGACAAAAGTCTATGACCAGTGTTGACTTACCGCAGTAAAACGTGGTCGTTAACTACATGTCTCATAAGAAAGCTCTCACCCACTGTGCAATGGAGAGAGCCATGGTCATGGCATGGTGATCGAACCAGAAATGAGGAGATGCGTAAGATAACTAAAGTAACCGACATCGCTCGGAGAATTGCTCAGCTGAGGTGGCAGTGGGCGGGACACATTAGCGAGAAGAACCAATGGTGGTTGGGGTGGAAAGGTTGGAATGGCGACCGCACACCGGACGACGCTCCGTGGGTAGGCCCCCGACAAGGTGGACCGACCGATGATCTGGTTAAGGACGCGGGAAGGCGATAGACGCGGGCAGCGCAGGACCGATTGTCGTGGAGATCCTTGGGGGAGGCCTATACCCAGCGCAGCAGTGGGCGTCGTGCAGCTGATGTGATAACGATGACTACAACCCGATCAAGTTAACTCGGCACCTGAAGCGCGATAGACCCCTCTCGTTTTCTCCTTTCCTCACGCCACCGGTTTTCGATAGATTATCGATAAATTATCAATTACAAATGTACTAACGCTACTGGCATGACGACACAGTGGCGTGAGACAAGGAGAAAACGAGGGGGGTCTATCGCGCTTCAAGTGCCGAGTTAACTCGACCAGGGGGCTAATTGTCTAATTTTAAAAATCTATCGCAATCGCTTTCGTTTGGCAGATGGATGTGACACATTGCTGCATTTCTTTGGTAAGTTTTTATTTCTGCCAAAAATAAACTTTAATGGATTACATCCTGAAAGCGATTGCGATAGATTTTGAAGTTAGACAATAGAAAGGCAGGTTATAAATACTATTATAAAATCACAATAATAAAAATCCTCTATGGCAACTATCAAACTAGTACAAAAAAGAGAGAAAAATAATAAATCTTTTCAACACACTTGCTCGTAAAGTGAGCCCTAATACATCGCTTTTAGGGCCATAAACCGAACTATAACAAACGCGTGCAATAATATATAAAACACTAGTTGGTTATAGAATTATCCCTACAAAGTTAAATAGGTACCTTACTGCAAGTTCTATGCGAGTAAACAGAGCATTTTCAATTTAACCGGGTAATACAGTTATTTTTTTAGTAACAACAAAGAGGTTTTATGCCGCTGAAAATACATTTGGATTTTTGGAATAAACAAATGTGTAGGTCCGTAATTAAGTCAAACAAATATTTATTATTATCAAATTATTCCTAATTAATATAATATAATAATATAATATATAATAATATAATATATAATAATATAATATTTTATATATATAATATATAAAATATTAAAATATTACCATTTTATCGCCTAAATTTATAATTTTGAAGTAGGCTGTATGCTCACTAACCCCTTTGTTCGCAAAATATTCTTGCATTGGTCGTGTGAAAAAAACAAAAAAAACCTGCGCGCCTTTTCTCATCATGATTATCATTTAGTTTTTGTCGTATTTGTTGCTGTGTGGTAAATTACTTTGTTTTTTCCTCGCAAATGTGTTGAAAAACGTCGTATGAAACTCGTGAGCTCTTACTTATTGCACACTCGGCTGAGTTACGCCCTCGCCTGCGGCTCGGGCTGCAACCCACAGCCTTGTGTGCAATAAGCAACCTAAGCTAACTTGTATCATAATGTACTATTATGAAATATAATATTTAGATACAATACAATGCACAATATATGCATGCTTTTGTACTTGTTTCTTACACATGTTACACTTGGATTTTGACGCCGATGACGCCGATGAAAAATTCGGCGGCGGCGGCGCGGCTAAAATGACCGGCGGCGTACGCCACGCCGATCGGCGCACACGTCTAGTTCCCGCTCGGTCAAAAAGATTTCATTTTGATTTTTAAAATAATTGAAACTGCATTCAAAGATTTTGAAAAATCGAACTCACCAAATTAGAAAAAAATGCAAACCTTTTTTTTTGTGAGAAATCTTTATCCTTCCTAAGGGCCCCCAAACAAATTTTTATACGGGGCCCTGCCAAGGCACGCTACGCCCCTGGCAGAAGCACACAAGCATTTGTTATGACTATTTATTTTCCTGTGATTTTACTATTTACGTATTCTATTCGTAATTTAATCGCCTATTCCATTTTTTAAACAAGTGAATAAGTCATTTTCAGAGTTTTTTTTAATTTCCAGCTTTGGAACACGCACCACAAGAGGGAGCAGGTATCGCAAGCTATTAAAGAGTCCCTGAAAAAGCTCCAAATGGAATACGTTGATCTTTACGTGATGCACTGGCCATTTGGTTTCAATGTAAGCTTATTCAATGTCTTACTACACTGCTAACTTAGCACGCTAATTTGAAATAAAATTGTCGTTGTAAAGGAATTTAAAAACTGAGTGAGCAAAATTAGGAAGCCGATACTTAATTACGTTTTTTTACTTATGTGGTACGGAGTCGCGACTCTCGTGGTTCTCCCACCCTGTAAGACGCAGGGGTCCCGGGTTCGATTCCCAGGGGTACAATTGTACTCGGTTTGGTTGGTGGTAGAGCTTATTTTAAGTCCGCCTGGCTAGCTACCATCTTACCTAAGTCAGACGCCATAACAACAATTTAAAAAATTGTTGTGTTCCCGCAGTTAGAAGTAAGATAGTTCCTCAGTGATGAGGATTCCGGGTGTGTAGTGCGCTTACACCTTCGGCCTTATCCTCATTTAACATCGGGGGGCTACTCAAATGGCCACTTTTCTATTTGTTCGCTAACTTAAGGTACCCTGAGCGAAAGTGGCGCCGCGGTGAATTTTATTTAATATTACAATTCTAATACACAATTTTAATAATGTGTATCGTGGAGATTTTAGGGCCCACAGTCTAGTATTTTTAGACGGTATCGTTACATTCCCTAGTAGTCACTGCTAGAAGTAGATAGAAAAACTGCTAAAAGTGGCCGTTTTTGACACATTTGTTATCTACTTCTCCGAATGACTACGAGGGCATGTAGTGATACCTTCTAAAAATACTAGACCATGGGCCCTAAAATCTCCACGATAAACATTATTAAAATCTTTATCTATTAATAACTTATTAAATAAAAACCTCTGAGGGCGCCACTTTCGGTCATACAACCGCCTTAAAAATAAGCCATAAAATCTAAAATTACATGTCGTATATGCTTGTCATTTCCATACAATAAAACAATGTCTGTGATTTACATTAACTTGCGACGTGTGATTTGGTCATCTAATTGCTTATTTTTTTTAAGCTTTAAGTTAGCGAATGAATAGAAAAGTGGGCATTTGAGTAGGGGGGCAGGTGAGGTGAAGAACAAGCACTATCCGTCCGGGCATAAAAAACGCTAATACCGAACTAGAACTAGCTAATAATAATGAACCGCTCTTGTTAGCGGCCGAGCCTACATACTAAATAAGGGGCAGTCTCCACGAGCGAGAGAATCGCGACAATGTTACGTGTTTTCATACAACTATCTCCGCGATAACATCGCCATGCATGTGTGTAGACAGATACGCAGAGAGTATATAGAAATACGAGGCACGACACGACGATAACATCGCTGGTGATTCTCTCGATCGGGGAGACAGCCCTTAACTAAACCGACATCCTACTTTAATGTTAATTTAATTCTGAATCACCTGAATATATATTCAGGCAGATTATACATTTTCAGATGTAGATTACATAGAGACTTGGTTAGGTCTCGAAGACGTGTTGAAACAAGGGCTGGCTAAATCTATTGGTATTTCGAACTTCAATAAGACGCAGATTGAAAGATTGCTACAAGAGGGGTCAGTCAAGCCCGCGGCTCTCCAAATAGAGGTATTTTTGGCACACTCAAATCTTTTAATTTCATTTTACACATGTAATGAATTAATCAACTCATACCATACCGCTGAATACCTTACCCGAAGGAAAATCAATATCTCAGAGACTTCTTCCAGATAAAAGTATCTGGGCCCTGTACCCTTAGCACGAACAGCTATCGAAAAAAATAACGCGCGTAAAATCATTCGATAGTGCAATTTTGTATTGGAAATTTGTACAACGCCATCTACCGCCGAATAGCGAAACTAAAATTTCCATAGATAATTTTCTATCGAGTAATTTTACGCGCGTTTTTTTCTCGATAGTTGTTCGTGCTATGGGTACTGATTCACAAACATCCGAAACTTCCCGTATCCGATGCTATGTTGTCCATATATTTACTCTATGGTTTCCGCAGTGTCGGCTCTAGGGTCATGAGCGCCCCTAGCAAGATTAGAACTTTGCGCCCCAAGACATATTCACTTATTTTCTAGCTATGGGTCAACAAAGTGCGCCCCCTGAGGGTTGCGCCCCTGGCAGCCTTCCCCCTTACCAGCTCCTAACTACGATGCTGGGTTTCCGTGTTTGAAATATAAATTTTCTCTCCAATGGACACTAGGTAACTCTTCCGACACAACTTAATAACTGTCGGAAACCTTGGAAATGAATTCACGAATACAGTCTTCGTTTCGAATCGGACTGTCAAAAGTTACGGAAACTATAGAGTAAATATGTGAAAAGCATCGTATCGGATATGGAAACTTTTACTCAAAGTCAAAGTCAAAGTCAAAATTAGCTTTATTCAAATAAACTTAATCATTAAGTACTTTTGAATCGTCTATATTTTCCTACCACCCGTTCAAGACTTTTTTAACTGACAAGAAGAACGGGCGCAAGAAACTTATCAGCTTTAATAGCAATAAGTAACGATATTTACAAACTTAAATAATTTATCGTTACCAGATAATTACAACAGGGTGACAGGATTATTGGCAACAAACATAGACTTATTACATTACTATCATTGGCAACAAAGTACTTATAGTAGTTATGTGTTACATCATTTCCACGCATTTTGATCTTTAAGATAATCGTCTACTTTATAATAACCTTTACCCATGAGCGTATTTTTAACATGGTTTTTAAATTCATGCAAAGGAAGATCAATTACTTGTTGTGGAACTTTATTAATAAAGGCTATGCCTTTCCCCATAAATGAACCTCTAGTTTTTGCAAGCCTAAATCTTGGAACGGCAAGTTTATCTTTATTTCTTGTATTAAACTGGTGATTATTGCTGTTCTTAGCAAATGAATCATAGTGTTTTCTTACATAAACTAAATTTTCATATATGTATTGGCCTGCCAAAGTTAAAATATTTATTTCTTTAAACAGTTCTCTCAAGGTATCTCTCCACCGAAGATTGTATATGCCGCGAACAGCTCTTTTCTGGAGTACAAAAATATCTTCAATACTGGCAGCTGAGCCCCACAATAGCAGTCCATAAGACATTACACTATGAAAATAGCTAAAATATACTAACCTTGCCGTTTCAATATCAGTTAAAAGCCTTATTTTCTTAACAGCGAATGCCGCTGAACTAAGTCTACTTGACAAGGCTTCGATATGTGGATCCCATTGCAGTCGAGAATCTAGTGTGATACCTAGAAATTTTGTACTTTCAAAAAACTCGACTTCATCGTCATTCAAATTAATATTTAATTCTGTCTGCTCAACATTAGGCATAGAAAATTTTACACATTTAGTTTTTTTGGGGTTAAGAGCTAAATTATTACTATTAAACCAGTATGTACTTCTGTGTAATCCCAATACCTTATTGAAAGGTCCACGATGTGCTATATTTATGTCCGTTTTTCAGTTCCACCCTTCAATGACTCAGAAGAACTTAGTGGAATACGCACAAGACAAAGGCATAGTAGTTATGGCTTTCGGTCCTCTCGGGTCTTTGGTGTCCAAAATCGGCATGCAGTTACCTGGACCGAAGATAGATGACCCAGTCTTAACGGAAATAGCTAATAAGTACAACAAGACTACTCCTCAAGTCGTGTTAAGGTGGTTGGTAAGTAGAACTAGGTTTTTTCATAGCAAATGTTTTATCTTATTTATTTATTGCCATTCCCAATGTGAGACGCAAGTATATAAAAATGTCTCAAATAGTTTAAATTTTTTTTAATACTCAGGACAAAATATGTTATTTAGTTTTTTTTCTAGGTTGACAGAAATGTAGTGCCCCTGATCACAAGTCTTCACGCAAAGAGCCAAGCAGAAAACATCAACATATTTGACTTCAAATTAACTGAAGAAGAGATCAAGAAAATAAACGACTTTAATAGCAATACTAGACTTTTAGTGCCATCATTTTGGCAGTCTCATCTTTATTATCCATTCGAAAAGATAGATAATCCTTTAGCAAATGCGTTTGTTAAATCAAATTAGTATTTATCGTGTGAAATAAATTACTTCTTTAATTTTATATGGTGTTTCATTTAGTAGCATCATCATAGCGTCGTACGTAGCTAGGGGCTGGCAAGGGTGGCTGCTGCCTGCGCAACACTCAGGGGGGCGCACTTTGTTGACCCATAGCTAGAAAACAAATAAGCATAAAAGTCATGTGCCGTAAAACTAAAATCTTGCCAGGGCCGATCATCTTAGAAAAATGTCTTGGGGCGCAAAATTCAAATCTTGCCAGGGGTGCTTATTATCCTAGAAATATGTCGAGGGGAGCAAAATTTAAATCTTGACGGGGGTGCTTATTATCCTAGTAAGATGTCTAGGGGCGCAAATTTTAATACTTGCCAGGGGTGCTTATTATCCTAGAAATATGTCTTGGGGTGCAAAATTCAAATCTTGTCAGGGGCTCTCATAACATGACCCTTGCCCCGACGCTGATCATTATTAGGTACTTATAATTGAGTAGACTATGAATATCATATTGACACCGCATCAGAAAATAGAATGAATGAAAAAGAGTTTTCTTATAAGCATAAAAAAATCACCATTTCCGAGAGAACCCAAAAATTACAAAAACTACATTGCACCTCAGTCAGACCAAATAAAATAAAACTGGTGAAGAGCTAGTCGGACTCGCGCACCGAGGGTTCCGTTCCATCATAATTGCACCATCAAACCACACTGCAGAGTAGAATAATAAAATTAGTATTGCAGTTTTAGGTCAGCGCCATCTCTTGACCGATAGTGGAACTAATGTGAAGTTTTTTAGAAATTTGATCATTTCTAAAAAAGGGTGCTATATTGAGACATCATTTTATTTTTCCTGTAATCTTTATATAAACTGATATTCTTAGAATTATTTCAGATTTTTCTCTTTGCAAACTTCGGAGATAAGGGGGGGAACGGTATTTTTTAGGGTTCCGTACCCAAAGGGTAAAAACGGGACCCTATTACTGAGACTCCGCTGTCCGTCTGTCTGTCTGTCTGTCTGTCACCAGGCTGTATCTCATGAACCGTGGTAGCTAGAAAGTTGAAATTTTCACAGATGATGTATTTCTGTTGCCGCTATAACAACAAATACTAAAAACAGAATAAAATTAATATTTAAGGGGGGCTCCCATACAACAAATGTGATTTTTTTGCTTTTTTTGCTTAATATTAATAACAACAACAGGTAGACAGTTGAAATTTTCACAGATGATGCATTTTTGTTGCCGCTATAACAACAAATACTAAAAACAGAATAAAATTCATATTTAATGGGGGCTTCCATACAACAAACGTATTTTTTTTGCCGTTTTTGGTACGGAACCCTTCGTGCGCGAGTCCGACTCGCACTTGGCCGATTTTTTTACATTTTTCATCATAAGCCGAAAACTGTGCGGCCTAAAAAAAAGAAAAAATGATTGAAAACGTACAAACGGCGCTCTTTCATATGCCCTAGTAGTTCTACTTCAAAATTTTAAGACCCCTTTTCAGTCCCTGTTGTAAAAAAGATATTTATATTTTTATTTCTTTCTTATTTGAAAAATAGTTGGGCAAATGTCATCTTAAACCACTCCAAATTTCAAGTTGATGCCATTAGTAGTTCTCGAGATATCTAGCTGTGACAGACAGACAGACTGAGTCACACCATAAGGGTTCCTTTTTTACCATTTTGGTACGGAACCCTAAAACTAGTATTATTGTTACGACAACACACACCTTCGAAAAACACTACTTCGACAGAACCCTTTTTCGATCTTTTCAAAATGACAAAAACCGACTTCAAAAAACCTGCCTCTAAAAAGCAAGAAATAATATTCAAATCTTTAGATACGCATTATCATTGTTATAATAACAAGACGTCTATTGAAGTCGGGTGGGGCTGGAGTACAACTTCCTTTTTTAGGGTTCCGTACCAAAATGGTAAAAAAGGAACCCTTATGGTGAGACTCAGTCTGTCTGTCTGTCTGTCTGTCTGTCTGTCACAGCTGGATATCTCGAGAACTACTAATGGTATCAACTTGAAATTTGGAATAGTTTAAGATGACATTTGCCCAACTATTTTGCAAATAAGAAATAAATAAAAAAAAATATATTTTTTTTACAGCAGGGCCTGAAAAGGGGTCTTAAAAATTTTAAGTGGGGCTACTAGGGCATGTGGGGTATCTATATGAAAGAGCGCCGTTTGCACGTTTTTAATCATTTTTTCTTTTTTTTCTAGACCGCATAGTTTTTGACTTATGATGAAAAATGTAAAAAAAATGACCGTTCCCCCCCCCCCTTATCTCCGAAGTTTGCAAAGAGAAAAATCTGAAATAATTCTATGCGATAGCAGTTTATATAAAGATTACAGGAAAAATAAAATGATGTCTCAATATGGCACACTTTTTTAGAAATTATCAAATTTCTAAAAAAGTTTACATTAGTTCCACTATCGGTCAAGAGATGGCGCTGACCTAAAACTGCAATACTAATTTTATTATTCTACTCTGCAGTGTGGTTTAATGGTGCAATTATGATGGTACGGAACCCTCGGTGCGCGAGTCCGACTCGCTCTTGACCGGTTTTTTTTATTCTAAAAGACGTCTTGTTATTAGGTATAACAATGATAATACGTATCTAATGATTTGAATATTATTTCTTGCTTTTTAGAGGCAGGTTTTTTGAAGTCGGTTTTTTGTTTTTTAAAACAATTTTTTATTTTTTCATTTTTAGTGTAAGTACCTTCTCTATTAGGTAGTGTAGGTATATATTATACTTCAGATTCGTCCTCGATATTAGTATATTAACACATGTAGTACCGCTTGCATGTATCACCACTTAGCACGTTATTTTAAAGCAATAACCTAAAAAGAGAAGGTTTTTGACTTAAAATTGACAGATATTTTGACATTTCCGGTCCAAGTTCGGCCTGTCACTGCTACACGCCAACCACTTCATTCGCTTTTCGTGCTTCGCCACGGACGCACGTATACAGTCTCAAAGTGAGACTTCTTTAGAATTATATTTTTACAGTGAAAATTAAATTATAGTAAAGCATTTACTTCGTGAAGAAAGAAAAAAGTTTTCAAGACGGAAGAGGACAAGAAGAAGAAGTCAAGACGGAGGAACACTTTTAAATGCCGTTTACTTGGTTAAACAGCATAATTGTCTGCTATTTATCTGATGCGAACTTACCATACTGGGTATTTTCTGTCAGTTTTTTATTTATCTGATGCGAACTTACCATACTGGGTACTTTCTGTCAGTTTATTTATTTGTCTGATGCAAATTTACCATACTGGGTACTTTCTGTCAAAGCATTGTGTTTAAGACACAATTAAATATCTATTGCACTCGAGATAGTCATACTGGACTATTTCACCGCATAGATACGTCAAACAACGCTACTGCAGCAACTCAAAGTGCCGTTGACGACGCGACATTGTAAAAAAGCAGACTACCCTCAAAGGTTGCCACGTTGTTGGAACCGCTGCCGAGCACCAATCGGGTGACTCCGTCGTCCGCTGAATCACCGCCATCCACCTTCCAGGCAGGCGGCCGCTGTGTTGGAGCTGAAAGAGCAGCCCTGACAAGAGCGTTGCTCATCAGGGATGAATTTTGACATCATGATATCCTTGGTGTTGAGTTAATCTCAACGGTATTATAGTGTACCATCGGTACTAAGATAAATTTATAGTTTACAAAACTGACAGAGTTAGCTATAAATGCTAAAACTTAATAACTTAATGGAACCAGATATTGAGTTATACAGCAAATAGCTCATACCTGATACTTCACACACCTATTATGTGAAATAGCTTAGCTGCTGAAATAGCTAGCTGCTGGCATGCTGATTGAAATTTCAACTAAAAATGGAATAACAGAATCCTTACATTTTATTATCTATAAATGAATCATAATTGCAATGCAATTATCCTACTAATATTATAAATGCGAAAGTTTGTGGGTTTGGATGTTTTTTCCTCAATCACGCCAAAAACTACTGAACGGATTTGGTTGAAATTTGGCACACATGGTAAGTAGCCTAGATTAAAACATAGAATGCTTTTAATCCTGATATTCCCACGGGAACGGGAACCACATGGGTGAAAACCCAGATGGCCGCTAGTAAATCATAAATGCAATTTATGTTTGTTGGAATACAGTAAAAAATTTAATCATTTGCCTTAACTAGGAAACCGTGTATTTCAGGCGGGTAGACCTAACATGTTGAACTTGTTCATTACTAACTATTTAGTATGTTTCTTTCTAAGCTATGGCCTTGTACAAATTATCTCTATTACTTTTCAAATTTAATTTGTGTGAGTGTGTGCAAAATAATGTTTCTGATGTGGGAAAATTATTAGCTACAAGTGTCAGTGAAGTTTTAGGCAGCTTTCCAATACAAAACTATATACACCTGTAAGGTTTCATTTTTAGGGTTCCGTACCTCAAAAGGAAAAAACGGAACCCTTATAGGATCACTTTGTTGTCCGTCTGTCTGTCTGTCCGTCCGTCTGTCTGTCAAGACCCTTTATCTCGGAAACGCGTGGAGGTATCGAATTGAAATTTAAACCATATACTAAGGTCTACGGGCCCTTGAAGCTGTAAAAAAATCAAACTTCTAAATTAACGTAAAAAAAAGATACTGCCGTTTAGGGCGCAAAAAACGCATTTTCGATACTCTCAAAGGAATCAAAATTCATAGGGTACTTCCCGTTGACCTAGAACTATGAAATTTGGCAGGTAATAGCGTCTTATACTACACTTACAGGAATAAATCTGAAAACTGTATATTTGTAATTAAATCATAATAAAATATGGTCATTAAAATACGTAATTATTAATCATCTTGGTGAAACAACGGTATGCGCGGTCATAGTTTAACTTCTAATTACTTTTGGATTAATCGCGCCACTAATTCTTTTAAAAATATCAATATTTATTATTATTAATTATTCAGATCCTTTCAAATATTGTTATAGTTAATTACTTTTAAAAATAAAATTAAACAGTAATAAATTTGGCTCTAAATATTTTCGCAACATGGCGGTATGTCACGCTGTATGACAAGGGGTCTTCTTCTTCTTATTTTTGTTTTGGCAATCTACTTTCTTCTTGGAAGTAATTTTTGCCAGTGTCAAGTGTTGAATAGTTCAGTGGTAGATTGTTGCAGTTTACATTAAAATGCGGGTGCATCGCTTTCCAATGTTGCTTGGAGCATTTAGCACCAAGTATAATCAAGACAGTTTACTCGGTAAGGTCAGCCGAGGTAGCCACCACTACAATAAAAGTCTCGGCTTCACACAACCAAAGGGTCCTGTTGGAATACACCCATTTTCTCTAATAACATTGCGATAGATAAAACCATTTCACAGAACATTTTACAGTGTACTATTGATATACAGCGCCATCTGTTGACAATCAACAGTACTTGTATTTTATACAGGTGCGGTGGGTTTGTAATTATTTTATTTTTTCTCAAAAATGCTTGGAAATTCGAACATTATTTTGACAACCTTCTTCGTGCTAAATCAGAGTTTACGGACAGACCTAAACCGCGCCGTCAATATTTGTATGAGAATCCATTACTAACGTGTAATAATGGATTTTCATACAAAATTGCCGGCGTCTGTCCAGCAATGTTTCTATTAAAACTCATTACACACGTGTAATTCAGAAATGGAGCGAACTTTTCAATGGAACACAAATATAGGTATCAAATGTCGCCTTGATGAGCGAGCACATTCCAAAAAATTTTTTTTTAATATTCGGTATACTGGTATCACGTGAAAGGCCTTGATGAGCACATTCCAAAAAATTGAAAAAAAAAACGAAAAAAAAAACAGTTTTGGTGCAATATGGGTATCAAATGAAAGGCCTTGATGAGTGCATTCCAAAAAGATAAAAAAAATCAAAAACGAAAAAAATTTTTTTTTCAATACTAATATGGGTACTAAATGAAAGTTTTTTGAAAAGTTTTTTGGAATATGCTCGTCAAGTAGCATATTCCAAAAAACTGAAAAAAAAAATTAAAACGAAAGGTAATTTTTTTTTTGCAATATGGGTATCAAATGAAAGGCCTTGATGAGCACATTCCAAAAAACTAAAAAAAAAAAAAAAAAAAATTTTGCAATATGGGTATCAAATGAAAGGCCTTGATGAGCACTTTCCAAAAAACTTGAAAAAAAAAATGAAAAACTGGATATAAATGAAAAAAAAAGGTTTTTTTTTCAATATGTGTATCAAATGAAAGGCCTTTATGTGCACATTCCACTTTCCATTTTCTTTTTTCAATTACTGTAAGTAATTTAAAATTAAAAAAAAAGCTTAAAACTTTTAAAACTAAAAAGTTAAAAGTTTAAAAGTACTACACAAGCCTTGGCCGCAACTAGGCATTGATGGACTCACGTATGTTTTTCAATGCCTGTCTTGAGTGTCGCTGCAGTAATGTACTATTCCATTTCAAACTTCGCCCGTGGTCAATTCTTTGTCGTAATCCCTGGAAGGGTTATTTTCTACGTGGCGACAAAGGATTTCAAATGGTTATCTATATATAGCAGTCTGCTGAACGGATTTTGATGGTATTTTTTTACAGCTTGGTAGTTTGGAGTCCAACTTATAATCTAAGCAACTTTTCACATAATTCCGGTAGGTAGAACCTGGGATAAAGCTTGAACTCTCCGTAGTACAGTTTTCATATAAAAAACTAATAACTACCAACCACTTTTTTTCAAAATATTTCCTTTGTACCGACACAACTTTTCTATAGCTTTATTTTATGTATAGGTGTATGTAGGTCTGTACGGAACCCTCGGTGGGCGAGCCCGACTCGCACTTGTCCGGTTTTTTTATTTTAATAAACGTAAGGCGTCATCATATCTCAATAAAAGTAGAATTTCAATTTCTTGCACTGGCCATACTGAAACAGCGTGGCTCTTGACGGCCGTTCGGTGGAGTGGGGGGAAACGTATAAGTTTGGCGCGCAGCCAGGCTGGGGACTTTTTTCCGATCCTGGCAGCGGAGCAGAGCAGTGGTGGAGCAGAGCAGTGGTGGAGCAGCGGTCGGGTGCAGCCTGGTGCGGTTGGATGCGGCCTAGTGGACATCGCTTCGCTTGAACACCCTTCTTTCAGTAGAAAATTAGATTTGGATTATTAAGTAAGTTTTGAGTAACGATGTGAATAAGTTTTGAACAACGATGTGAATAAGTTTTACGTGCAAGCTAATAAGTTTTGACAATACAATAAGTTGAAGACTACAACGGCCTATCATTTCTGAGATATCCTATATCTCAGAAGTGGGAACGCAACTACAAACTGTAAGTAACGCCTACAATATAAGTCGCAAACGGTTATCAAGGTAGTTTCTAATTCTCGGCTTGAAGTGTCCTATAGTGCTTACTCGCTTAGATATACATGGTACATGCCATTTATTTTAATTTTCTTTTGTTTTTGATGTTTTTGTGTAGGTTATATACCGCGTGGCAAGTTTTAACGACATGAACACGTGGCGGGTTTTCGAGTGTTGATAAAGCAAACACGTGACGGGTACCAACATTTTAACGAAACTACCACGTGCTTAGACTAAAATATTGTGAACCTTAAGGCTCGGTTATGCGGAAAGATTTGTCTGACTTTATTTTTACGTGAAAGAGTATGGAAATAACCTCACTTCTGAATTTTTCGATGTTTTTAGTTGTTATTTCATCATTATCTTTAGCACCTTTGATGATATTTAGTTTTTTTTTTCCTTTTTTTACAATCATCTATGAGGTTTATACGTAATTTAATACTTTTTAGTAGATAATCTGCTTAGCTTGTCGTATGGTTTTTTTTTGTGTGCCTACAACTTAACGTTTTCTATATAAAAATATGAACCCGCAAACCATGTTTTCGTATCATGGACCCTTAACTTAAAGCATAATTATGTAATGAGTTTTTGCTGATGGTATAAGGTCCTTTCCTGGAAGTAGTGTAGTGGATATTCACTACAAGCTGTTAGCATAATGCATGACCCCGTTAAATACCTGAAAGGTTTGCATTGAATAAAATTATTTTATTTTAACTTTGATTTTAAAACCAAGTACCCTCGATTTAAGCACTAGATATTTTCTTTTAAACAGCAATTAGTAAACGCCTATAAGCTCTTTCATGATCCAATTCGTTATACAAATCTATTTATTTTTATTATTTTTGAGACAAAGTTATTTTAAATACCCTATATTTGTAGTTATGCACTGTAGATTGAGGGAGTACTACAAGGGGAGGAAGTTTAGTTATTTTTGCAATGAAACTAATAGATTTAGAGATATTTCGATTCTTATTTCCATGAACAAAGCTGGTGTTAACATAATATTTTTTTTCTATTTCGAGCACCTGGACATGAACAAAGAAGACCAAACGCAAGCTCAACATGGATCGGAGAGACCAGTTCGCTCACGTTCTCGGCGAAGCTACTCCAGGAGCAGTAACGGCAGCTGCCACAGCCGCCGCCTGATGGAAGCGGAACGCAAGCTGGAGCGGGAGCGGGAGCGGGATCGAATACGCCGCACCGAGCAAGACCTACAGCGCAACCAGGATCAGCAACGGCGAAGAGACACCAGCTGTGAGAGCCACCAGTCGCAGTCGCCGGAGCCGCAGCCGCAGCAGGCTGCCGAGTGCGGGAATGAGTCCTGAGCGTCGCAGCCACCGCCACTACAGCCGGCCGACAGAAGACAGCAACGGGAGGCGTCGCCCGACGGAAGACAGCAACGGGAGGCGTCGCCCGACGGAAGACAGCAACGGGAGGCGTCGCCCGACGGAAGACAGCAACGGGAGGCGTCGCGACGCGGCGAGCGTCGGTCTTCCCGCAAAAAGGTCATGTAGTCCTACTTTTTCATCTAAAGATGTGATTGAAATTATAAAATCCATTAAGGATGTTTTGCCAACCCAGCCCTTAAACCAGGGCACTGTTTCGAGTAACAGAAATTTAGATATTAAAAATATTATTCCTGAGTTCAATCCTTCAGAAAAAAATCAAAAGATAGACGTTTGGCTTAAAAAGGTTAATGAATGTGCGAAGGTTTATGGCTGGGATGAAAAGACAGTTGTGCATTTTGCTATGCAGAAACTAGCAGGGCTAGCTAAGACTTGGTACGAGAGTTTAAATTCGATTTTGTTCACCTGGGATGAGTGGCAGGTGAAGCTAACGAATGCCTTCCCAAGTGAACAAAACTATGGTCAGTTGTTAGAAGACATGTTAAAGCGTAAGAGTAAGCCTACTGAATTGATAGAAGTATATTTTTATGAAAAGCTAGCCCTGCTAAACCAATGTGAAATCATAGGTAGACGCGCCGTCGATTGTATCATTCACGGTATCAGCGACAAAACTATGAAGTCTAGTGCCTTGGCATTACGTTGCCAGGAACCCGATCAGCTTTTAAGATTTTTACTAAGCAACAATAAGGAATTTCCTGTTCAGCAGTCATTTAGGGATCGGTTTTTCAATTCAGGGGAAGACAAGCAAAGTAATAGGCCAACCGGAAGGACAAACCAGATTTTATTTTGCTATAATTGTAGGGAGAAGGGCCATCCGTGGACTAGATGTACGAAACCTTTGATTAAATGTACTAATTGTAATAAAGTAGGACATAGGTCAGAAATCTGTAGAAGTAAGCGCGAAATAACGCCAGCAAAGCCAGAGTCAGTAGCAAAAACCATGAGCATAACGAGTTGTAATCCTTGTAATAAATTTATTAAAAAGGTATATGTTAATGGTATTCTGTTAGAGGCATTTGTTGACCTTGGTAGTGAGGTAACACTCATACGGAAGTCTGATTTTACTGGTCATGGCCTTAGTCATGATGGTGCTTCAACTACTATGAAAGGATTTGGTAACTGTCTGGTGCTGTCTGAAGGTTCTGCGAGCTTGACCTTGTGCATAGATGGTGTATCTGCATCAGTTCCATGTAGGGTTGTTGACGATAGGTGGTTAGAGAAGCCAGTACTTGTTGGTCAAACCTATTCAGAACAACCGCACATCGTAGTCTACAAGGATACTACCAAGTTACAGTTTCTGCACATCGACGCTGAGCTACCTAGTCTACACGTTGAGGAGAACTTCATGGAAAAGGTTAGGATATTAGCACATTGTAACATCTACGGCGCCGCATGCGTACGAGCTGCAACAGCAACATCATTTACTGGAAGCATAATACTGGACACCAAAATTGTAGGAAAATCCAATGAACAATATGTAGTTTGCGGAGATGTCTAGCAGGTTAAGAATGGGCGCTTGTTTGTTACAGTGACACCATGTGCAATACCGTGTCGTCTACAAGAAAACTTTATTTTTTCTAGAGCAGAAAGGGCACACGCCGTGTATAGGCTGTCGGATGTCAAGACCCCAGAGAACGCATTAGAGAAAACATCATTGTCATTAGTTGATGGATTAGATGAGAGTCAAATTCGTTTAGGTGATGCTGTTTCCGAATGTGACAGGGGCAGGCTCTTTGAAATTCTTGAACGTTATAAAGACTGTTTCGCACATAATTTGACAGATTTAGGTTGCACTAATGTTGCCGAGATGAAGATCGAGTTGAGCAGTCAGCGTCCTGTAGTATATAGACCTTACCGTTTGTCTCATCATGAACGCGAGAAGGTTAGGGTGATGATAGATGAGATGTTACAGGCAGGCATCATTAGGGAGTCTACTTCTAATTACGCGAGTCCGATTATTCTAGTTCGTAAAAAGGATGGTGGTATTCGACTATGTGTCGACTACAGGTTGCTGAACTCGATCACTGTCAAGGAGCGATATCCTATACCTGTCATAGAAGATGAAGTAGCTAGGTTGTCGGGGCAGTCGTGGTTCATCACTCTCGACCTTATGTCTGGGTACTACCAAGTGCCGATTTCTGAACAAAGCAAGCAGTTAACCGCGTTCGTAACACCGGACGGTCAATACGAGTATAATCGTATGCCGTTTGGATTAGCGAACGCGCCTGCGGTATTTCAGAGAATGATGAACCACGTCCTTGGCCCAGTTCGTTTCGATAAGGCTACTGTATACATTGATGATGTTTTGATTTTTGGTAGGGACTCGTCGGAATGCCTGGACAGGTTTGAAGAAGTTCTAGTTTTGTTAAAAAAGGCTAACTTAAAGTTAAATTTGCCAAAATGCACCTTTTTACAGAATACAATTAATTACTTAGGATTAGAAATTAGTTCAGAAGGTACGCGACCAGGTAAAGCCAAAATTCAGAGCGTAAAAGATTTTCCCCAACCAAAGAATGTACATAATGCACGACAATTTCTAGGGCTCGTTAGCTATTTTAGAAAATTTATACAAGGATTCGCTCAATTGGCTTATCCCATTACCAAACTGCTTAAAAAGAACGTCACTTGGGAATGGACGGACGATCAGGAAAAGTCCTTTCAGTGCTTTAAGGCCAAACTAATGGAGCGACCCGTGCTTAGTATTTACGATCCCATAGCAGAAACTGAACTCCATACTGATGCGAGCAGGCTAGGAGTAGGTGGAATCTTGTTACAGCGTCCACAGGGAGGTGAGGGTTCTTTTCATCCTGTAGCATATTATAGTCGTCAGACAACGCCTGAGGAAAAGAACTTCCACTCCTATGAACTTGAGACGCTTGCCGTAATTTGCGCCCTTAAAAAGTTTAGGGTATACCTTTTGGGCAAAAGCTTTAAGGTTATCACTGATTGTAGTGCACTGCGATCTACGTTTATAAAACGAGATCTCATACCGCGTATTGCCCGGTGGTGGTTGTCATTTCAAGAGTTCGATTGTTCAGTAGAGTACAGGGCAGGCACGAAGATGGAACATGTTGACGCGTTATCTAGAAACCCAATTAAAGATATTGAAACTGAGAATCCCGAGCAGTACCCTTCAGTGATGGCCATAAGCGAGGAAGATTGGTTGCTCACGCTACAATTAGGAGATTCTGAATTGAGACGAATTCGTGATGTTAAAAGTAGCAATCTAGACTCTAAGGGGGTAGAATATATTAGGGACAATTACGTTTTAAAAGATAATAAACTTTTTAGGTGTATAGGGGGTGATAAGGAACAGCTAAGGTGGGTAGTCCCAAAGGGTGCAAGGTGGCAGATTTGCAAGAGAAACCACGACGATATAGGGCACGTCGGTTTCGAGAAAACTCTCGACAGAATAAAAAAAGTATATTGGTTCGCGAAAATGAAGCGATTTGTAAAAAAATATGTCGGTGCATGTATTGAATGCGCATCTGCCAAAAAGAATAATAATTCAAACGAAGGGCTACTTCATCCTATAGAGAAGGTTGCAAAGCCCTTTCATACCTTGCATGTCGACCACCTTGGACCTTTTGTAAAATCAAAAAGGGGGTACACTCACATATTGACTGTGGTAGATTCGTTCACGAAGTTCTTGATCATTAAGCCTGTAAGAAATACTAACACACAAAACACCATAAGGGCATTGCAAGACATTTTCGATACGTTCAGGGCTCCCGATCGACTTATAAGTGACAGAGGATCTTGCTTTACATCCCACGCATTCAGGAAGTTTTGTCTCGACCGAGGCACAAAACATGTACTGAATGCAGTGGCAAGCCCAAGATCCAATGGACAGGTCGAACGGTATAATAGAACCATTCTTGACTCTTTAACGGCACAAAACGTAAGTGGGGATGACAAAGATTGGGATGATAAGCTAGGGAGAATTCAATGGGGGCTTAATAATACTTTACAGAAAACGATCGGTAGAACGCCTGCAGAAGTTTTGTTTGGTGTCGATATGAATAGCGAGTTTAACCCCTCAATGAATGAAGTAGTACCTAGTGAAGTTTCTGAGGGCTTATCGTCTGTCCGCAGTGCCGTCAAAGACAGAATCGATAGAGCTCAGATTACTCAAAAACGTTATTATGACAAAGGCAAGAGACCTGCACGAACCTATAGTAATGGCGATTTAGTCAAATTAAAAAAGGTTGCTTTTCAGAACAATGGCAAGAGTACAAAACTTATGCCATCATATGAGGGTCCATATAGAGTTGTGAAAATCTTGGAGAACGACCGATATAAAGTGGCGCCAATCCCAGGGTTTGAAGGAATGAAAAATAGACGGAAAACTACTGTTGCCGCGGACAGAATGCAACCGTGGATTCATGTAACTTCCCTAGAAATAGACGATGCCGATAATGATGCCGTTAATGATACAAGCGATGGATATTTGTCAGAATAATACAATGTTTAAACTTAGGTATATAAGATTGTACTTTTATATGTAAAGTTTTATAAGTTTTTACTTTTACGTTTATTGTTAATTAATATTTAATCTGACACTATAAGATTTGCAATGTATTAATATATTATGTTTGTGTTGTTTCAGGTCAAGTGCGAGGAATAACATGGATTTAGTCAGCTTGACCTGAGACAAACACATTTCATATTGAAATACATCATAGAGAAGTTTTGTTTAGATATAAGTTTTGTTTGGATGTAAGTTTTGTTTGGATATAAGTTTTGTTTGCATATAAGTTTTGTTTGGATATAAGTTTTGTTTGGATATAAGTTCTGTTTGGATATAAGTTTTGTTTGGATATTAATTTAGTTTGGTTAAAACTTTAGTTTGGATATACACTTCGTTTGTATATAGTTAGTTTGTGTATAAATTTAGTATTTATATAAATTTAGTTTTGATATGTTTAATAACTGAAAGTATATACTTACTAGCTTGATATATACCTGTTTATTTAAATTAATTTGATTTTAATTTCGATTAAATTGTTATACGTTGATCATACTACTAATTAAATTAAGTCAGACTTATCATGGCACTAATTAGTTACACCATATTATATAGTTTTTTTTTTAATACAATATTATTGCGTAAATATTTTCTTTTATTGTTTTAATTTAGTCTGATGCAGTAATAGTAAATACAAGCTGTAGGTAGGTATTACATACCATATCACTGTTCCGATTTCACCGAGTGTAAGGTTCCACATGGTTCGTGTATGAGGGCATACACGTTGTTCAGGATGGTCGAGTGTAAGGTTTCATTTTTATTTTAATAAACGTAAGGCGTCATCATATCTTAATAAAAGTAGAATTTCAATTTCTTGCACTGGCCATACTGAAACAGCGTGGCTCTTGACGGCCGTTCGGTGGAGTGGGGGGAAACGTATAAGTTTGGCGCGCAGCCAGGCTGGGGACTTTTTCCGATCCTGGCAGCGGAGCAGAGCAGTGGTGGAGCAGAGCAGTGGTGGAGCAGCGGTCGGGTGCAGCCTGGTGCGGTTGGATGCGGCCTAGTGGACATCGCTTCGCTTGAACACCCTTCTTTCAGTAGAAAATTAGATTTGGATTATTAAGTAAGTTTTGAGTAACGATGTGAATAAGTTTTGAACAACGATGTGAATAAGTTTTACGTGCAAGCTAATAAGTTTTGACAATACAATAAGTTGAAGACTACAACGGCCTATCATTTCTGAGATATCCTATACACCTTTTTGTGACAGTATTTCGAATTTTTTACATAATGTGGGGCATTACGACGTTCAATTATACCGTACACGATCAACTCTAGTGTAGCTGAGGCTGCTCACTTAAAAGGCCACCGACAGTTCAGTCGAATATGAATGATGCATTGGCCACAGGCCTTATGTGAACGATATCCATCAACAAAAAAAAACTGTAAGTAAATCGGGCGCAGTACTCAATAAAACAATTTTAAAACTGATTTATATATTTACTAGCGGCCCGCCCCGGCTTCGCACGGGTGCAGTGCAATGTAGTTACTAATGTAAAACTGTGCTAGTGTGGTGTCAGTGTGAAGTTATTTGATTATACTACAGGATATCTACATATATACGATGTACGCAAGGGGTGTTAAAATATAATTGAAGTGTGTGTGTGTCTGTCTGAGGACTCTGAGGCAACCTAGCTCCCAAACTTAAAGATCGATTTTATTGCGATTTCTATGTATAGTTTAAGAGAAGCGTACAGACGGCGGGAAGCGACTTTGTTTTATACTATGTTTAGCTTTTGCCCGTGGCTCCGCCCGCGTGGGAGTCGGTAATCGTTGTAAGTCTTCCCTTGGAAACCAATGATCGGCATGAAAAGGTATTCCAGACTAAAATCTATCCCTGTGCCAAATTTCGTCTAAATCCGTTCACCCGTACAGTACAGACGTGATTGAGTAACAAAATGAACAACATCCAAACATCAATACTTTCACATTCTTACAATTTTGTGATATAAAGGTAATAGCTGCACCCCGAGGTTTTACCTGCGCAATCTGTTGATTCTGTAACCAAACGCGCATCTCACTACACTTCACTTCACTTCGTAGTTATGAGAAATTAGCTAACTTATGAGCAATTTTACCGATTACAAAAATTTTAGGTAGCTATCTAAAATATTTTGTGATGAAAAAAAATCTTATCATTATCTTATTTATGATTTAAAGTTCCCGTCTAGGGCTTGCAATTCGAATATTCGAATATTCGAATTATTCGAATATTCGCCTTATTTTGCTATTCGAATACTCAAGTCAGTGATATTCGAATATTCGAATATTTTCTAACTTATGAGCAATTTTACCGATTACAAAAATTTTAGGTAGCTATCTAAAATATTTTGTGATGAAAAAAAATCTTATCATTATCTTATTTATGATTTAAAGTTCCCGTCTAGGGCTTGCAATTCGAATATTCGAATATTCGAATTATTCGAATATTCGCCTTATTTTGCTATTCGAATACTCAAGTCAGTGATATTCGAATATTCGAATATTTTCCAGATTTTTGGATTTATGCAAAAGTTATTCATTAATCCATAGGTCGCTGGTTCAGATCCGGCTCGAAGGACCAGCTTTGTAGGCGGTTCAATGGGTTATCGATGTTAAAAATGCCGGTTTGTGAAAATAGTATCGTTTACTGACAAAATTACACAAGTTTCAACGAAAGAGTGACAAAATTTAACAGGCACGTGTTTTTTATGGTTCTCAGGGTAGCGCGGTGTCGCTTCCATGAGGGATCGCGGCAGACTGGCTGGGCGTTGGCTTTGCATCAGCGATATTCGCGGGGACGACGCCGTACTACCCTCTTTTATTTAACAAAAATAAAAACTAATTATAACGTAAAGAGCGCGTCGCTTACATTCCCCACCCCAGTGCTGGCTCAGCACTCCTGAACCATAGGGATTCTAGCTACGCG
The DNA here is from genome assembly GCA_943789525.1 of Agriphila geniculea. Lineage (NCBI taxonomy): Eukaryota > Metazoa > Arthropoda > Insecta > Lepidoptera > Crambidae > Agriphila > Agriphila geniculea. Next base: position 5,405,207 of record OX038897.1, read on the forward strand.
CGCCGCAGACCGCTTCAACGTACCAGTTTTCGTGCGAAGCTCGACGACTCGTATGCGCCCGTCTCGACCCGGGAAGACCTGCTGGACGATGGCCTTTGGCCACACATTGCGAGGGGCTGCTGGATCCACGACCCGGACCAGATCTCCTACCTTCAGACGCTCCTGCTCCTGATTCCACTTACGGCGTGGTATGAGGTCTGGTAAAACTTCGACTAGCCACCGCTTCCAGAACATGTCAGCCAACCTTTGCGATTTGCGCCATTGTTTGCGCAAGTACAAGTCACTATCGTCGAACTTACCTAGCGTTGGCAGATTTGATGCGGTTCCTAATAAAAAATGATTAGGTGTGAGAGATTCCTCGGTATGAGGCTCCACGGACACATGAGAGAGTGGGCGGCTGTTGACAATATTTTCAACCTCCGCTAGAAGGGTATTCAATACTTCATCCTTCGGCGCTCGCTCCTTTAATATTACTCGGAGTGCTGTTTTGATGCTCCTTATTAGTCTCTCCCAAGCCCCACCCCAGTGTGGGCTCAGAGGAGGAATGAAGGTCCATTCGGCAGCGTTGTTGGCAGCTTCGGCTCTAAGTGCCTCGTTGTCGAGCTCCAGCAGTGACCGCTTCAGCTCAGTGTCTGCTCCCCTAAGGTTGGTCCCGTTGTCAGACATTATGTGACGGGGCCAGCCTCGCCGCGCCGCCATCCGCCTGAGTGCCATGATGAGTGAATCAGTGGAGATGGAATTTACCGTTTCGATATGCACCGCGCGTACGGTGAGGCATGTGAATATAACTCCGTACCGCTTCTCACGTCGGCGCCCCACTGTGACTTCCATGGGGCCGAATAGATCAACCCCACAGTGGGTGTAAGGACGCTGATGATGGTCCATCCGTGCCAAAGGTAAGTCACCCATTCTAGGTACCTGTGGTTGTGCCTTTCTGATTCTACAAAACATGCACTGTGACACTACACCTCTGACAGTCGGTCTTATTTTTAATACCCAGTATTTCTGTTTCAGAGCGTTCACGACGGTCTCGTGGTTCCCGTGCGCAGCCTTCACGTGGTGGTGCATGACGACCAACCGCGCGACCCGGTGCTTACCGTCTAATATGAGCGGCCTTTTAGTTTCAGGTGGCACACCGCAAGCAGCATCGATGCGGCCTCCGCAGCGCAGGACTCCGTCTTCGTCAAGTACTGGTGATAAGGTAAGTAATCTACTAGCGCGATCAATACATTTACCTTTCCTTATTGCAGATATCTCCGCTGAAAAAGAATCCATTTGACTTTGTTTTATTAATAATAATTCAGCTTTTTCCATTTCCATTAAAGTTGTTTGATTAATTTTCCTACATTTATTTATAAATCTTAATACCATAGCGGTTGACCTTAATAATCTCAGCCAAGAAGAGAAACGTTCAGCATTTGGAACAGGTAAGTTATCAAAACCCTCCTGAATGAGGTTTACGTGTTCCTGGTCGTCCTCCTTTTTGTAAGCGATGACGTCATGCGGCCAACTCGACTGTTCACCGAAAAGAAACGACGGGCCCGAAAACCATTCATTGTGAAATATAGCAACATCATAATTTTCCCTAGTGCCGATATCAGCTATATTTAATTTCGTAGGTATGTACCTCCATTCGGTTGATTTAGTCAAATCATCTATTTCGCCCAGTCGCGACGCTACGAACATTTTATAGTTACGCGCGTCATTGTTAATCCAGTGTAGCACTGTAGTCGAGTCGCACCAAAAGAATCTTTCGGTAATTATAAGTTTATGCTCTTTCGCAATCGTATCGGCCAACCTAGCGGCGAGTACCGCCGATTGGAGTTCCAACCGTGGTACACTTGTTATTTTCAAAGGCGCGACTCGGCCTTTGCTCGCTACCAATACGACTTTTATCGACCCGTTATTGTCAAACCACCGCCAGTATGCGACAGCGCACATCGCTTTTGACGAAGCATCACAAAATAAATGTAGCTGTAGATTGTGATAGTTATTTTTCCCACTGCTAAACGTCGTAGCGGATTCCGTAGCAACTGGAGCGCTCGTAGGCCTCGTAGCCGCTTGTCGTAGCAGGGGCGGCGCGGGCGCGGGCGCGCGGGGAGTTTTTATCTGTAGCACTGCGCTCGGGCTCGATAACGGTTCATTGTTTGTCTCGGTCACACTTACGGGCGGTGCAGTTTCTATCTTCGTCGCGCGTGTGGAATGCAGATAACAACGCGGCACGCGCAGATCGGCTATCTCGTTCAAGCGCCGTACCCAGCTGATCCATTTTTCGTAAACAATGTCCGATATTGTTTCGTCCCAGCCGGTGTTATCTTTCCATACATCTTGCAACATGATTTTACCTTGGATGGTGAACGGTGTCAGTAGGCCGAAGACATCGAATATCGACATAACTACAGCAAGCATTAATCGTTTAGTAGGTCTGCACTCACCTCGTCGTATGTTTTCAGGAATCCGTTTCAGAGACACGTCGAAACCGAGTTCGTCCTGCGCTGGATACCAAATCATACCGAGAGTGCGTTCACCACCGTACTGCGTATCCGATTTGAACCTTACGGCCACTTCACCTAAGGTTTCTTTTGGCAAGCTACTTAAAACAGACTTACTGTTGCTCGTCCAATTTCTTATCTCGAAACCTCCTTGCTTATGGATTTCTGTGACGTTTTTAATCATTTCTATGGCGGCGGCGTCATCTGGCAGGCTGTCTATATAATCGTCCATGTAATGTTGTTCAAGTACTGCAGCTACGGCGCGAGCGGCGGCCGGGTGGGATGACTCATACAGTTGCGCATTTTTGTTTTTAATAAACTGAGCTATGAATGGCGAGCAGTTTGCGCCGAAAATAAGTGAAGTCATTACGTACGTTTTTACTTCGTACTGTGACCTTTGACCTTTCCATATGAAACGAAATGCATTTTGGTCTTCAGGTTTTATTTTTATTCGTAAAAACATGTCCTTAATGTCTCCAGCGACACCCACCTTATTTTCTCGGAAACGTAGCATAATACCGAACAGGGAATTAAGTAAATCAGGACCTGTTAGTAAATAGTCGTTTAACGATTTACCTTGTACCTTTGCGGCGGCATCGAACACCAAACGCAGTTTTTTCTTGTTGGGGTTATTTACCCCAAAATGGGGTAAATACCAAGTTTTGGGCGGTTGCTCGGTGCTTTCCATTTGTTTGGCAAAATCGTTAGTTAAGAGGTGATTAATGCGTTCCTCATACTTACTAGCATATTCTTCGTTGGCCATCATTTTTTTATTTAAGCTATTGAAACGGGATAGTGCGTAAAAATAACTGTCAGGTAACTTACAGTTGGGATCTTTCCATGGTAAGCCGACGTGCCACCTGCCATCAATAAGTTCCGCGCTGCTCTGCAGCGCAGCCATCGCGTGCACGTCATCCCTGTTTTGCCGTGGTTTACCTGACACTCCTATAGCGTCGATGGAGAAGGAACGACGAACCTCCTCGTGTAGGTCGCGCAGCGCGCGGTCGCGGTCGTCCAGCCCCGCCGGCGGTGACAGCACGCCACAGCACGGCACAGCTTCCGCGAGCAACAAACTGGTATGCGAAGCGGCGCGCGGCGGCGACTTCACTTCTAAGCGCATCACACCGTGCATGCACCAGCCTAGGGGTGTTCGAGTAGCTGACGGCTCACTAATTTTACCCACATTAATTTCTAAAGGAACTAACAAATGATAGTTATCCTGTCCGATCAATATCTCAGGTTTACATAAATTGTTATAATCTATTTTAACATTTTTCAAGTGATTATACTTTTCAAAATCAGATAAACAAACATCTTGGACAGGTAAGTTTAAATTACTTACACTACGGACTTTAATATCAAATGACTGATTATCATCATGGGTACTTGACAAGCTCAAAGTAACAACAGTAGAATTACATACATAGGTGTTATTGTCCCAAGCGCCGCGGATGCTCATCGTCTCGGTGCGACCGCGCAGCCCTGCGCGGGCCGCCAGCTGATCGCTAATTAACGATACGCTGGACCCGTCGTCCAGTAAAGCGCAAGCACTTATTTTACCTTTAGGACCGCACACTATTACCGGCACTACTTTCAACAGCACTTTATTGTTTGTCGAACTCAGATGTGCGATGGTTTCCGTCAGCGGAGCAGCGCTCGACGCGGACACGTCTTCCTCAGCTCTCGGCGGCGGCGGCGGCGCAAAGCTCTCACGCCGCGCGGGCTCAGCTCTCGGCGGTGGCGGCGGCGGCGTCGGCGCAGCGTTGTCGCGCCGCGCGGGGTTATGCAGTAATCGGTGGTGCGCTTGGCCACAGTTATCCTTGTCGCAGGCGGGCGCAGAACAGGTTTCTCTGTCATGTTGAGATACCAGACATTTGTAGCAAATTCCATTGCGTTTGACATATTGCCATCTGTCTTTTCTTAAGGCCTTTAGAAACACTTTGCACTTAATTAGTACATGCCCGTTCTTGTTACAAAAGTTACATTTTTCTTCACTGTTCTGTAATAACACGGTGTGGTGGGGGTTCTTCACGTAATTCTCACGGGTTGTGTTTTTGTTGTAACGAACACTGCGTGCGCTCATTATTATTAAATTAGATGTGGCAGCAGTTTTTTATCGCTTCCTCGTTCAGAAAATCGGATATCATGTTTATTCTTGACCTGTTGTTGACATCTTTGTTTTCTTTGAGTAGTGGAAAACTATAATCTGACCACTTTGAAATCAATATCGTGGGAAGCTTTGATAAAATTATATTAGATAAATGCATGCCACGTAAATATTCATCACGCCCCACTGCTCGAACAGCTGATATAAAATTTTGTATTTTTACAGAAAAAGGAACGATTTCACTATGATAATTCGGCGGCAACGGTTGCAGTTTTTTCAAGTCTTGCGTTATTTTATATAATAAAATATCTGGGTTACCGAATCTCAATTCTAGGGTGGCCATCAGCTGATCGGGTGACGTCGCGCACATTAACAGGGCTGCGACGGCGTCCTTGGCTGCTCCTCGAAGACATTTTCGCAGTCTCCACACGTTCTCCATTTTGCTGAAACCACATATTCTAGTGGACTCTTCATATGCTTGCTTGAACTGGAGCCACTCAAGCGGATCTCCGTAAAACTCTGGTAAATCTTTAGGTACACTCATTCGACTTAGTAATTGAGTGTTGGTTGAATTATTAGCTGCAGAAGTGGTGGCTTCTTTCAGTGCTGTAGCCAACAGCTGGACTGTTCCATGTAGCTGGTCCAGCGCGCCCGAAGTGGAGCCCTTGGCGGGGGCGGGCTGTACCGGTTCCATATCCTGCTGACTTTGTTCAAGCCACTTCTCGACTTCACTGCGAGTATGTTGACTTCTACGGTCACCTTCAAGCGGACTGTCTTCATCTTCTAGGTCGGCTAGGTCAGCTTCGAGTCTTTTATCGATAAGTTCCATTTGTATCCTAGCCTTTTGTTCTGCCGCTTCCAATAGGAGCCTGTTGCGTCTTGCCTTGACGGATGATGACGTCGAAACTTGCGAGCTTTTACGATGTCTAGGGACGACGCCATCTTGTGAAGCTGTTTCGTGATATTTTATTGTCACTGGTTGTTGTAACGCTTTGTAGGTTGCAAGCTGCTGCGATGGTCGGCCCGGATGAGCAAGCTGTGTTGCGGCGCCCGCTTCTGACGCATCATGCTGTGTCGCGGCGCCCGCTACAGACGTTAACGCTTTAGGCGGTTGCGGCGATAACGGCGGTTGATCATCACGTGGCACTTGTAACTTCACTGGCTCAGACTTCACACTTCCTTCAGGCTCTAAGCCGACCGGATTTAAGTTCGCAGGCACTGTATTTTTACTCGCGTTACGCATGCGTACCATTTTCGGCGGCGGTGTATGGTACATCGATAACGGTCCGGCGAGAATGACCAGCTTTGTAGGCGGTTCAATGGGTTATCGATGTTAAAAATGCCGGTTTGTGAAAATAGTATCGTTTACTGACAAAATTACACAAGTTTCAACGAAAGAGTGACAAAATTTAACAGGCACGTGTTTTTTATGGTTCTCAGGGTAGCGCGGTGTCGCTTCCATGAGGGATCGCGGCAGACTGGCTGGGCGTTGGCTTTGCATCAGCGATATTCGCGGGGACGACGCCGTACTACCCTCTTTTATTTAACAAAATTAAAAACTAATTATAACGTAAAGAGCGCGTCGCTTACAATACCCGAATAGCTTTTGTGAGCATAGAATGACGTCATTAACGTTCACTTTCTCGTTTATTTATGTGTTTACCTATGTTGTTTGTTTTTCCACAAATTGTAAACGATTTTAATCTAGCTTCCCAATGAATCAAAGACTTGAAACTTAAATTATAGGTCAGAACAGGAAACAATGACATCTTATAGTGTCATTGAGCTGATCTGATGATGGAACCAAAGGGCCTCAGGAAATCTGTAGTAAAACCATACAAACCCATCGAGTTTGTGCTCGTTTGATTCGTCTTGACAAGTACAAATTTAATACACATTAAATTTGTACTTGTATCTGAGACAATCACACGATTGTCTCAGATACCTATATATTTCTTTTCTTTTGGCTTTAGTGATCAGCGTGTCTTGCGACACGTAGGCCTTTTTCAGCTGTTTCCATTCTGTTCTATCTCTTGCTGCTTTTCGCGATCAAGTGTTCCTCCAGATTTCATAATATCATCTGCCCATCTTTTGGTTTGTCTTCCTTTTTCTGTCCCATGGTTGCCACTCTGTAATCATTTTGGTACATTTTCCCTTGCTTTCTCTTGCCATTTAACCCGTCCATTGCCATTTTAACAGTCATATTTTTCTTATTATGTTTTCTACTTTCGTTTTTTGACGGTCTTTCAGCGTAACACCTATTAAGCTTCTTTTCCTTTTCTTTGGCATATTCTTAGCTTCAAATAATGCTTTTGAGTCAGGGCCTACGTTTGACACTCTGTACTAAAACTATAAAAATTCATCGAGTTTTGGCTCGTTTGATACGTCTTGACTAGTACTTTGTTGGGAAATATTGTCCAGGGTCTGATGATGGAGCCGGAAGAAAACTACAGGATCTCTGTAATGAAACCATAGAAATCAATCGAGTTTGGGCTCGTTTGATTCGTCTTGGCAATAACTCTGTTTAAAAATAGTGTCCATGAAATAATGATGGAGCCGGAAGAAAACCACGGGAACTCTGTAATAAAACAATACAAATCCATCGAATTTGGGCTCGTTTGATTTGTCTCGACAAGTACTCTGTTGGAAAAATAAATAGTGTCCAGGGTCTGATTATGAAGCCGGAAGAAAACCACAAAACTATGTAATAAAACCATGCAACCTCATTTAATTTGAGCTCGTTTGATTCGTCTTGACTAGTACTCTGTTGGGAAATAGTGTCCAGAGTCAGATGATGGAGCCGGATGAAAACCACAGGAACTCTGTAATGAAACCATACAAATCCATTGAATTTGAGCTTGTTTGATTCGTCTTGGCAATCACTCTGTTGAGAAATAGTATCCAAGGTCTGATGATGGAGCCGGAAAAAATCACAGGAACTCTCTAATAAAACCATACATATCCATCGAGGGCTCGTTTGATTCGTCTCGACAAGTTCTCTGTTGGGAAAATAGTGTCCAGGGTCTGATAATTATGACGGAAGTAAACCACAAAAATGATGTAATAAAACCATGCAACTTCATTTAGTTTGGGCTCGTTTGATTCATTTTGACTAGTTCTTTATTAGGAAATAGTGTCCAGAATCTGATGAGGGAACCGGAAGAAAACCAAAGAAATTCTGTATTGAAACAATACAAATCCATCGAGTTTGGGCCCGTTTGATTCGTCTTGTCAATAATTCTGTTGAGAAATAGTGTCCAAGGTCTGATGATGGAGCCGGTAGAAAATCACAGGAACTCTGTAATAAAATCATACATATCCATCGAGGGATCGTTTGATTCGTCTCGACAAGTATTCTGTTGGTAAAATAGTGTCCAGTGTCTGATAATGAAGCCGGAAGAAAACCACAAAAACTATGTAATAAACCATACAACTCCTTTTAGTTTGCACTTGTTTGATTCGTCTTGACTAGTACTCTGCTGGGAAATAGAGTCCAGAGTCTGATGATGGAGCCGGAAGAAAACCATAGGAACTCTGTCTGTAATGAAACCATACAAATTCATCGAGTTTAGGCTCGTTTGATTCGTCTTGGCAATAATTCGTTGAGAAATAGTGTCGACGATATGATCGATGATGGAGCCGTAAGAAGATCACAGGAACTCCGTAATAAAACCATACATATCCATCGAGGGCTCGTTTGATTCGTCTCGACAAGTACCTACCCTGTTGGGAAAATAGTGTCCAGTGTCTGATAATAAAGCCGGAAGAAAATCACGAAAAATATGTAATAAAACCATGCAGCTCCATTTATTTTGGGCTCGTTTGATTTGTCTTGACAAGTATCTGTTGGGAAATAGTGTCCACGATCTGGTGATGGAGCCGAAAGAAGGGTACAGGATCTCTATAATAATACCATACAACCCCATCAAGTTTGTGCTCGTTTGATTCGTTTTGACATGTTTTCTGATGAGAGATAGTACTAGACCCTGGTCTAATAATGAAGCTGGAAAAAAGCCCGAGAAAAATACAGATAAGACTAAAAAACAAAAAATAAACATTTACTGATAATCAAACCAAAAAACAAACGTTTTAAAAATGAACTAAAAAGTATCAAAATCGAAATCAAAACATGCCTTTAAAATTAACTAGAAAAACCGGACAAGTGCGAGTCGGGCTCGCCCACCGTGGGTTCCGTACAGACCTACATCTATACATAAAATAAAGCTATAGAAAAGTTGTGTCGGTACAAAGGAAATATTTTGAAAAAAAGTGGTTGGTAGTTATTAGTTTTTTATATGAAAACTGTACTACGGAGAGTTCAAGCTTTATCCCAGGTTCTACCTACCGGAATTATGTAAAAAATTGCTTAGTTTATAAGTTGGACTCCAAGCTACCAAACTGTAAAAAAAATACCATCAAAATCCGTTCAGCAGACTGCTATATATAGATAACCATTTGAAATCCTTTGTCGCCACGTAGAAAATTACCCTTCCAGGGATTACGACAAAGAATTGACCACGGGCGAAGTTTGAAATGGAATAGTACATTACTGCAGCGGCACTCAAGACAGGCATTGAAGAACATACGTTAGTCAATCAATGCCTAGTTGCGGCCAAGGCTTGTGTAGTACTTTTAAACTTTTAACTTTTTAGTTTTAAAAGTTTTAAGCTTTTTTTTTAATTTTAAAATACTTACAGTAATTGAAATAAGAAAATAGAAAGTGGAATGTGCACATAAAGGCCTTTCATTTGATACACATATTGAAAAAAAAAATACGGTTTTTTTCATTTATATCCAGTTTTTTATTTTTTTTTCCAGTTTTTTGGAAAGTGCTCATTAAGGCCTTTCATTTGATACCCATATTGCAAAAAAAAAATTTTTTTTTTTTTTTTCAGTTTTTTTGGAATGTGCTCATCAAGGCCTTTCATTTGATACCCATATTGCAAAAAAAATACCTTTCTTTTTTAATTTTTTTTTTAGTTTTTTGGAATATGCTCCTTGATGAGCATATTCCAAAAAACTTTTCAAAAAACTTTCATTTGATACCCATAGGTATTGAAAAAAAAATTTTTTCGTTTTTAATTTTTTTTATCTTTTTGGAATGCGCTCATCAAGGCCTTTCATTTGATACCCATATTGCACCAAAACAGTTTTTTTTTTAAATTTTTTGGAATGTGCTCATCAAGGCCTTTCACGTGATACCAGTATACCGAATATTAAAAAAAAAATTTTGGAATGTGCTCGCTCATCAAGGCGACATTTGATACCTATATTTGTGTTTAATTGAAAAGTTCGCTCCATTTCTGAATTACACGTGTGTAATGAGTTTTAATAGAAACATTGCTGGACAGACGCCGGCAATTTTGTATGAAAATCCATTATAACACGTTAGTAATGGATTCTCATACAAATATTGACGGCGCGGTTTAGGTCTGTCCGTAAACTCTGATTTAGCACGAAGAAGGTTGTCAAAATAATGTTCGAATTTCCAAGCATTTTTGAGAAAAAATAAAATAATTACAAACCCACCGCACCTGTATAAAATACAAGTACTGTTGATTGTCAACAGATGGCGCTGTATATCAATAGTACACTGTAAAATGTTCTGTGAAATGGTTTTATCTATCGCAATGTTATTAGAGAAAATGGGTGTATTCCAACAGGACCCTTTGGTTGTGTGAAGCCGAGACTTTTATTGTAGTGGTGGCTACCTCGGCTGACCTTACCGAGTAAACTGTCTTGATTATACTTGGTGCCAAATGCTCCAAGCAACATTGGAATGCGATGCACCCGCATTTTAATGTAAACTGAAACAATCTACCACTGAACTATTCAACACTTGACACTGGCAAAAATTACTTCCAAGAAGAAAGTAGATTGCCAAAACAAAAATAAGAAGAAGAAGACCCCCTGTCATACAGCGTGACACACCGCCATGTTGCGAAAATATTTAAAGCCAAATTTATTACTTTTTAATTTTATTTTTAAAAGTAATTAACTATAACAATATTTGAAAGGATTTGAATAATTAATAATAATAAATATTGATATTTTTAAAAGAATTAGTGGCGCGATTAATCCAAAAGTAATTAGAAGTTAAATTATGACCGCGCAATGCCGCGCATACCGTTGTTTCACCAAGATGATTAATAATTACGTATTTTAATGACCATATTTTATTATGATTTAATTACAAATATACAGTTTTCAGATTTATTCCTGTAAGTGTAGTATAAGACGCTATTACCTGCCAAATTTCATAGTTCTAGGTCAACGGGAAGTACCCTATGAATTTTGATTCCTTTGAGAGTATCGAAAATGCGTTTTTTGCGCCCTAAACGGCAGTATCTTTTTTTTACGTTAATTTAGAAGTTTGATTTTTTTACAGCTTCAAGGGCCCGTAGACCTTAGTATATGGTTTAAATTTCAATTCGATACCTCCACGCGTTTCCGAGATAAAGGGTCTTGACAGACAGACGGACGGACAGACAGACAGACGGACAACAAAGTGATCCTATAAGGGTTCCGTTTTTTCCTTTTGAGGTACGGAACCCTAAAAACGGACTAATAAATATAAAATAATTTCCCCTTTAAATATTTATAACTCTAAAACGTGGGGCGAAGGCAAAAAAAATATTGAGGATAGTTTTTACACAATGCGTCACATTAAACAAAGCATTTAACTTTGATTTAACTTGTAAAAATAAGCAATATTTAATAATTACGACCATCTGTTTTATATTACAGAATTATTCGAATAATATTCGAATATATTCGAATACATCCTTAAAAAATTTCGAATATTCGAATATTGGATTTCATCGAATATTTGCAAGCCCTATTCCCGTCCCGTGCCGTGAAGTGAGATTCGAAGTGGGGTTCGAGTTTGGTTACAGAACCGAGACGCCGCCCTACTGTTCACGATTTTGTATTAGGTAGGTAGGTACTTAATAAAATTTCTTAGCAGTAATATAACAAAATAAGTATAATAATATTATGTAACATTTAATACTCATACTTAATAGTTTGGTAGGTATATTCTTTTTAAATAAAAATCTATGTATGTTTATTATTTTGTTTCCTATGCACTCCTAAACCATTCACATCCGATTATGATGAAAGTTTGGTACGCTTATAATGTGCGCTTTTATAATTCTCGACGGCCCGGCACGGCACGGCCCGGCTAGGGCTTCCACTCTCGGACCTATTTCACAATCTCGGGATCGAGACGAGACTATATGTCTGACTCTCGGGACTCTCGAAATTTCGAGACTCTCGAAATGAAGGCCTCCAGATTGTACCTGTCGGAAAACACAAGACTTAGGCAAAGAGTTCCACTCTCTGGCGATACGGATGATAAAATTTGAAACAAAATGCTGAATCGTACCTCTGGTTGTCCGATGGAAGAAAGGAGATGCGGAATTCACACTCGCCGAAATGTACCCGATAAAAAACATTGCGACCTTGCGTCTATGCTCGAGAATTCTGAGCTTATTACAGAAAAGATTATCGTTACTGATGAGCTTCCTTGGCCCTCCGCTCAAAGGATTCAAGCGCCTTGAGCTCGTATTTGGCGGAACCATCCCAAAGATGAGAGCAGTACTCCATGCACGATCGAACTTTCGCTAGGTATAGAATGAGCAGCTGTTCCGGTGTGAAGTAAAGTACTTTCTCAACTTTGCCAAAATGCTAAGCATTTTAGATGCCAATTGTATTTTATTCTCGATGGAAGAGCCAAAATTGAGTGTTAGAGTCAATGATATGCCGAGAAGGTCTAGTCGTTCAGTAATCGGCACGGTTACACCTCGGAAAGTGACTCAGGTCGAAACTACTCCCTTTGGCAGAGAACAGACACACCTGGATTTTTGATGGATTGAATCTGCCTGACCTGACTGGCATCGCCCTATTCGAAGACTGCCTGCAGTGACAGGTTCGTGTTTATGTGTCTGACCATCGCCTTCCTAAGACACTGGGTTTGCTTTGCACTGGCTCGAGCATCAGATATGTAGCTCTTTGCAACGGTGCTGTCATCTGCGTATACCAAAATACTGGATATTAGCAGGTCATTAATATGCACCAGGTGTTCCTGTTCAGTCCACCCCTAAGAGACCAATCCCTCGGAGACTCCGGCATTGATAGCCAACTGGTTGGACGAGCAGCCATCAATGACAACTTGAATCGACCGATCCCTCTCGAAGTCCAATATCCAGACACATAAACCGGTGGGAAGTCCGTATGAAGAAAGCTTGCAATAAGGATATCATGCCACACCCTGTCGAAAGCCTTCGAGATATCAAGAGTAACGGCGAGCGCCTCTCCATTCCTCTCGATGGCTACGCTCCATTTGCAAATGGTGTAAGTATGCTAGAAGATCTCCAGTGGACCGGTTTCGGCGAAGGCGACTGAGGAGGTCGTTTGCTTCTGGATACGACAGGAGCTTATGGTTCAGTACACTTCCTTTATCTTTCATGAAAATATCTCAGAATAGGATTAAACTGAAAGACGATGAAAACAAAAATTGAGATCTTAGATGAAAGATCGTATTGTGCTTGTTTGTTTGTTGTTTATTTTAAAATTGTCACGTTCGTTTATTCTGTTTGTATTTTAATTGACACGTTATAATGTGTACTATTAGTTATTCTGTGATAATGTTACTACATACTTATTAACACGCGCAACACGCAACTTTATATGAAATGTATGTAATTTACCTAGCGTTTGAATAAGTCTCGAAAATCTCGAAAATCCCGAGACTGGAAACTAAAACTCTCGGGACCAAATATCCTTCGAGACTCTCGGGAAATCGAGACTCTCGAATCCCGGGATGGAAGCCCTAGGCCCGGCACGGCACGGCTCGGCACGGCAGCGGCGACACCGAAAGACGCTTTTATAATTGCTGCCGTTGCCGGCCGTTGGATGTTCAACACAGAACACTCATAGCGAAGAAGTTACTATTTGTACATTGTACAGTAGTGCCGTGGTACCTACTTTTTACTTTAGAATAATATAAAGAATAAAAGTTGACCTTCTCTCTCTAGATATTTGTTATCTTTATAATTATTTCATAAAATAATAGTTTACCAATCATAGAACGTGTAACAGAAAGGAGGTATCAACTCGAAAGGAAGTCAATGTACTCGTGAATCTGAACACTTCCAACAGAAAAAGTTTTCAAATCGAAAATACAATTTTGGACTCTCCATAGAAAATTTGAATTTGCCGCCAACATTTTATATAGGGAGGGACATTCAAAAATTTTTTATTTCTGTTGGAAGTTTTACGAGTACATTGACCTCCTCTCGGGTTGATACCCCCTTTTTGTTACACGTTGTTTAATGATTATATTACAATGTAGGTAGGTAGTAGGTACTTACTTAAATGATAAATAAATCTTTTAAAAATCAAAGAATATATTATATGTAGCTGGTTTTCATTACGTACCTACTTACCAAGATAGGTAGGTATCTACACAACACATTATTTAATTAAGTAGGTTTGTTTCCACAATTATACATAGGTACATGGCTTACCAACAACAACACATTAACGATATTACGCTAATATACTGGTTGTCCCCTTTATACACGCTGTATATTCTTTGCTCTGGACTCACACTCACACATATGAATCCTTGTAGCTACGCACTACATCGTAAAAGTTCGACGGCAGCGTAGGATTTGGCCGGCACGGCACGGTTTGCCGGTGCCGTTGAGGAAATATAAAAGCGTCTCCATATGATTCCATACATTTCACTTCCCTGTTGTGCCGTTGGACGGCTGCCGGGCGGTGCCGTGCCGGGCCGTTGAGAATTATAAAAGCGCACAATCTTCTTATAATAAATATTTGTTGAATTTCAGCTTATGACTGAAAAGGTTCCTGGCTATTATGCTTCAGGATTCTTCCTCAATATTAGTATATTAACACATGTAGTATCGCTTGCATGTATCACCACTTAGCACGTTATTTTAGAGTAATAACCTAAAAAACCTAAAACGAGAAGGTATTTGATTTAGAATTGACAGATATTTTGACATTTCCGGCTCGAATTCTCCCCGCCGTCTCCGGCGCCAACTATTTCATTCGCTTTTCGTGCTTCGCCACGGACGCACGCATACAATCTCAAAGTGAGAATTCTTCAGAATTATATTTTATACAGTGAAAATTTAATTATACTTAGTTAAAATGCTTCGTGCAGAAAGGAAAAAAGTTTTCAAGACGGAAGAGGACAAGAAGAATAATACAAGATGGAGAAACACTATTAAATGCGTAACTGCCATTTTGGGCTTTTACCGTTTACTTGGCTTGAACGCGTAACTGCCAGACTGGGCTTTTACCGTTTACTTGGCTTTTTTGCTTCCCTTTATGAATGCGTAACTGCCATACTGGGCTTTTACCATATTTATTTATTTTACTTTAATGTACATGAGTACAAAAAGAGCGGACTTAATGCTAATAGCATTCCCTCCCAGACAACATTGTTTGCTGAGATTTAAAAATGCGTAACTGCTACCCTGGGCTTTTACCATTTATTTATTTAATTTTGTCTGACACGAACTTACCATACTGGGTACTTTCTGTCATAAGGCATGTGTCTAATAAGGCATGAACCAAATATCTATTGCACTCGAAATAGTCACACTGGACTATTTCACCGCATAGATAGGTCAGACAACGCAACTGCAACAAGTGCAGCAACTCAAAGTGACCCTGATGACGCGACAGGATAAAAAGCAAGCTGCCCTCAAAGGTTACCACGTTGGAACCGTTGCCGAGCACCAATCGGGTGACTCCGCCGTCCGCCGAATTCGCCGCCATCCGCCTTCCAGCCAGGCGGCTGCTCTGCTGGAGCTGCAACAGCAGCCCTGACAACAGCTTAGTTCATCAGGTATGAATTTCGATATCATAGATATCCCTGGTGTTGAGTTGATCCCAACGGAATAATAGAGTGCCATCGGTACTGAGATAAATTTCTGGCTTGCAAAATTTATATAATATAATTATGTATGATTTTATTATACACATTGTTGCAACTGTAACGAAAAACTGCCAGTATAACGTTCATAAGCAGAGCTATAAATAAATGCTAAAATTTATCTACTTCATGGAACCAGATAATAAGTTATGCAGCAACTAGCTGATACCTGATATTTCACAATTTTTATGTGAAATAGCTTCTATTAATATAGGTACGCCTAACATGGGCCTGCTGATAGAAATTTCAATAAGAAATTGAATAATAGAATCCTTACATTTTGTTATCCATAAATGCAAAGTGTTTATTACTGTGTACCACAGTTTTAATAAGTAAAAACTTTAAACATTTGCCTTAACTAGGAGATCCTATGTTTCAGGCTTATTATTTATGTTTAATCACTAACTAATTAGTATGTTTATTTCTAAGCTATGCCCTTGTAAAATGTACATATGTACAAATTACCTGTCTATTAATTTTCAAATTGAATTTGTGTGTGTAAAACATAAATTGATTGATCTTAATGATAATGATTCTGATGTGCAGAGGTTGTTAGCCAAGTAGATATATTATAGTAATAATGAAGCTTAAGGAGCAGCTTTCCAATATAGAACATCTTTTTTATGACAGTAATTTAAGACGGTGTTTTGCACTTTTTACATTATACAATGGGGCATTGCAACATTTATTTGTTGTGCACAACATACATTTTATTATAAACAGTAGGTATATGGTCAACTCAAGTGTAATTGATGCTGTTCACTTAAAAGGCCACCAACAGTTGAGTCGAAAATGAATGATGCAATTGCTACAGGCCTGAGGTTAACGATATTGATTAACGAAAAAACTGTAAGTAAACCGGGCGCAGTGCTTAAATAAAACATAACTTTTGGGGCTGATTTATATATTTATTTGCTGGTACATTTTGTTTCAAAACAATTTAAACTTGAAAACAACAAACGAAACATGCAGCCAGGTATACCATATGCTTAGTTCCGACGGCAAACGAATATCGAGACGCGGCGACGAGGCCCCATCAACGATTTCTTTCGTCGATAGCAGCAGACCCGCAGGCGGCCGTTACGGTCCATCGAAACGGTTGCCGAGGATACATTCGTCAACATTCACATTCGATCATCGTACGCGGGGTAAGGATACTCGTAAGGATCTAGTGCAGCATTTATCTGTATTCGGCGAGTGCAGGCAGTGGTCGCCAACTGTAGGCACATAGGCGTCCACATAGTTGTTTGGTCTAAATTCGACATGTGTGAAAATACTATTTTCACTGCGCTAGGAGGGCACCAAGATTATTATTATTTTCTTTTATACTCACTCGTACTCACTTGTGCCATCTCCAGAGATATATATTAAATTCTAACATTAATTTGACTAAATTTCGGGCGAAATGCATAACAGCCACATAATACGTTTGTGTTTTGGTGACAGACAATAATTTGTCAACTACACATTAAGATGAAGGTTCAACATCTCTGTTCGAGAAAAAATGTTTTATCAGGTTGTCATATCAGGTTTAGTAAAAATCTAACAGAAGTCATATTATTATAAACTGTAAAAACGTTATCCTATAAAATGCTTATTGTTTATAACAAAACACATTCTAGAAATCCCAGAAGTCGCATTATTATAAACAGTATAAAAGTTTAACCTACATTAAAAATAAAAAATGGTTATTGTTTGTAAGAAAACAAGTAATTATTCTAAGAATACAACATAGAAGTCTTTGCATTTTAGAAATCCCATCAACTTTATGGTTTTAATATTGATATGAAAAGTAATAGAAATATACGAATTTAAATTTTTAACTTTTAGGTATTGTAGTGCCCGTATTTTTACAAAATTATTGCCGCCGCCTACGACATCTTAGACAACATTATCTCCCTGTTATATTGGACATAATATTTACTCTAACAATGTGTCTCTGAACATTTTTTAAAGAATTGAGATACACAATAAATTTAAATACAATTTTTTTATACAGCTACCTTCACAATTTTCTAGCTACCTTCACAAGGTCTTTCACAAGAAAAACATTCACAAAACTGCAAAATAAATTATGACTATTTTATGAATGGATTAAACCTGTAGATACCGGTATAATATTATATTTTACTTTATATAGTTGAATGTCATCGATAGTTACACCGAATTAAAAATGACATAGTTGTGGACTATTTTCTCTGGTACCTCTCAACAACGGGGTAGACTGGGGGCACTTGTGGCCAGGAATCAAAACATTGAAAAAGAATTGCATATAAATTATCTAGCTAGAACATGTAGCTTATTATATTTTCATTGCCTTTCTTATTATTGTATTCGGTGTAAAGTATTGTAGACGTTATAACTCGATTCACTTATTCAAAAAATTATTACCAGTTTTTGGTATTTTCGGATTGAAATTGAGTAAATTCGAATGCAAGTCGAATAAGGTAGTAGAAATAAAATATAACAGAAATATTTTTCTTGATTCCTAGCATTTGGATCCCAAAGACGATTATTTTTTTAATTTTAGATTTTCGCATTCACAATGCTATTTTTGTTTAGTGCCTATTTTATTTAAAAAGACAATTCTGTCACTGTCAATCGGACAAGCTATTATTTTTATTCTTTTGTAACAGTTTCTTATTGTTACAATTCTGCCATCATGATCGTCATAATTTTAAGCCTTGATACCCATTGTTTACATGTAATATAGTGTCTATTAAAGTACTAACATCCTTTAACTTCCAATTCCAGGGACGGAAATTCATCGCACAAATAGACTGGTTTGTACAACATTATCAAGGTGATATTATTTTACAGGTATATTACTATGTTATTTAAGCTTGGATATTTGCTGATACTATCAGAAAGTACAGAGCTTGGTAATAAAAATGGTTCGATTATTCACCAAATAACAATATAGACAGAATAAACACAGAAGTGTGTAACACAATTATTAGTATTATTTAATATTGGATTCATTATTGATTGCACAATATGAGCTAATCTCAAGGTTTGGTATTGAATTTAACTACGCCTTGGCGTAGACTTACATTGCTCAAATACAATGGATATCTTAGATTTCTTATTACTATTTCTTAAATATTTTCCAATTAGTTTCTTTTCTAACTTAAAAAAAAAAAAAAAAAAAAAAAAGTTTCTTATTGAGGTACCTTGCCTATTGCACATAGAATGAAAACAATATAATCAATTAATTATTTGTTTAGTTCAAGTATGAAACATGAATTCTTCTTACTTTGACACAAACCATTCTATAATGACCTTCTTTTTTGAGAATGCTATTATTATAATAAACATTTCATAATCACTTCTTTTTATTTATAAATAAAAAATAAAAATAGCAATACAGACTAAAAAAAAAATAAAATAAAAAAAAAAAAAAAAAATCTTATATGTAGAGTAGATAGAGGATTGCTGAAATGTAAAATTCAATGATAGTAGAGTAGACTCAAGTCCATAGTAACCAGTTTTAGCACTCGACGTACGCCGATACCTATATAGGTATGTTATGGCTATATAGCCATAACATTTATTTTTATTATAGAAATTCCACGTAACACGGTGGAATGGTAGATGATTTCACTATCTTTGCAAGATATCATCGATTAATCATAATTAAACTGAATTTTCCTAACGAATCTTGCTTATTTTTTTCTTGGTACCAACCATCTGTAGGTACCGTCTTTGCTACCAAAACATTAAGAATTATGTTAAATGTGACTGATTTTCTATTTTAAATTTAAAAGACTAATTACACAAGAGATGATATTTCCATTTTCTTACAGAATGCTTTAAACATCTACATGTGTTAATATACTAATATTGAGGAAGAATCCTGAAGCATAATTAATGATTAAACGAACTTACCTGTAAGTGAAGTTCTATCATAATTATGCGAAGGATTCTTCCGAAGATATTAGTATAGAGTCCCACCCTCCCTACTGCTTATTGTTAATTACAATAAGTGTTCACCCACTGAAGAAAATAAGGAAATATCATACGATTTGGACTTTAAACTAAATGAAATAGTTGGCGCCGGAGACGGCGGGGAGAATTCGAGCCGGAAATGTCAAAATATCTGTCAATTCTAAATCAAATACCTTCTCGTTTTAGGTTTTTTAGGTTATTACTCTAAAATAACGTGCTAAGTGGTGATACATGCAAGCGATACTACATGTGTTAATATACTAATATCTTCGGAAGAATCCTTCGCATAATTATGATAGAACTTCACTTACAGGTAAGTTCGTTTAATCATTAAAAATAACGTGACATTGCAAATTATGTCGGGTGCAACTAATGTTGTGCATTATTATCCGGCTCTCAATTTCAACACTTTACACCACATTCCTTGTCACGTTAGATATCTGATATTTGCCAGATTTTTCCACATTTTATAAGTAGACTAATATTTCGTAAAATAGTGAAAATCAGGGTAAAATCTTATACAACATGAAATGTCAGCTCGTGCGGTGACATAATTACAGTCTCAGGGGAGGTGACAACCTGACAACTGACATTTATTTTTCTTAATCATTCAAATGCACTAAGAAGTTTTGATTCCGATATCGAAATCAATCACCCTAAAAATAGCTTTCTACCCCTTTTCAACCCTGTTAGGGGATACATTTTAAAAAAATGCGAAACACGTGTTCAATTAATTTTGTGATAAAATGTCTATGCCAAATTTCAAGTCAATCGGTCCAAGGAATCGCATTCTCCCATACAAACTTTGCCACCCTGTTTCACCCCCTTAGGGATTGAATTTCGCAAAATCCCGTCTTAGTGAGCACCTACACCCTAAAAGGAAACCTTATGGAAAATTTGAGACTCCTAGCACTTGTAGTTTCTGAGATTTCGTGATGAGTCAGTGAGTGATTTACCCTTTTATATATATAGATTTGCCTTAAAAACGACAACAAAAGACGTAGGCAGGTATGTCACATGCTTCATCTCCGACGGCAAGCGAACAGCGAGACGCGGCTAGGAAGCCCCATCAGCTGTTTGTTTCGTCAGTCACAGCAGACTCGCAGACGGGCATTACGGCCCATCCAAATAGTTGCCGATGATGCATCATCAATTTTTGCCTTCAATCATCATACGTGAGGTAAAGACACACGTTAAGATAATGTATTCGCGAGGGTGCGTGCTGGTGTGACATCTGTCTGTATTCAGCGAATACAGGCAGTGGTCACCGACTACAGGCGCAAAGGTCCACTTAATCGTTTGCGCCGGTAATCGTCTGTGTGAATATACAATTTAGCCGCGCTACACAGGTCACCCAGATTATTATGATATTTTTCTATTACATGTATATACTATAGTATATCATCTCCAGTCGAGCAGAATGCATAACAGTTATAATACATACAAATAATAGTTTTGTTACAATTTGTTGAAGGTTCAACGGAAGGTGACATGAGTAAAAAAAAAAACTGGTTGTCATATCAGATTTAGTTAAGAACTGTTTAAAATTTAATTTAGCTTTTATAAAAAATTACGTACTCTAAGTAGTTAATTTTTTTATCACGATTAAAAATGTAACTTATTGTTTTTAAAAAACACAGTCTAGACATCCCATCACCTTTAAGGTTTTAATATTGATAAGGAAATATACGAATTTAAAATCATAAATTTTGGGCATTTTAGTGCCCATATTTTTATTACAAAACTACCGCCGCCGGTTTTTTAAATAGCATGATTTCCCTGTTATTGGACAATATTTACTATTTATAAGGGTCTCAGAACATTTTTTAAAGAAATGAAGTTCTTTTTATATACAATGTTTTTTTTTTATATACAGCTACCGTCGCAACTTTCCATTATATTACAGATGTATTAGCAATTATGATCTTTTCAAGACAAACGTGAGTCCGTTACGCCAGCAAGAAAGTAGCTTCTAGAGGGAAGCGAGTTTGATGAATAATCTGTGCGCAATTCGGTGTAAATGTGCGCCAAATAAAAAATTTGTGGGCCTTATAGTTTTGGAATAAAACGGGAAAAACGAATTCTGCTGGGGTAACGGTACTCCAGCAGGAAGATTCTAAACTAATGATCGGAGAGAAATAAAAGATATATGGGCGGGTAGCTTGATACTAGCAAGAAATGTGCGCCAAATATATAATTTGTGGGCCTTATAGTTTTGGAGATATTTGATTTCCTGCTGGCGTAACGTTTTGCCGGATCCCAGATCTCGGAAACTACTAAATGTGCGATCTTACAGTAAACATATATAAGTAGCCCCTAATTTGTGCTATTTGTGCGGTAGAAAACATTTCAAAAATATTTACAAATTTTGAAGTAATCGGGCATTTTCTGAAAACAGAAAAACAATTCTAGCGCCTAAACTACCACATAAATAAAGAAACCAAAAACGGTATTCTATTCTTCTTATTATTTCTCATTCCTATAAAAATTTTGAAAACCGCACAGTTACACATTTTTGAATAATACCCACATAAAGGTGAGACCGACCATGTCATGACTTTAACGGTCAGCAGGATAAAAATATCAGAGATTATTTAGATCCTGGCCCAATGAATAATCTGTGCGGTTACTGAAGTATATGCTCTGAAAATTTCAGCTTCAAATTCTTCGTATTATAGGAAATATCAATTAAAATCCAAAACAACTGTCAGTATTCCGATTAACCGACCAAATTCGATAGACCACAAAAAAGCGACGCGTTCATACGTATTGATGACCTCCTTAACTTTGTTGTCGAACAGGTTTGTACACGTCACGTCTACGTACATCTAAGTGAAAAAGTGATTTGAGTGAGTGCTTTTATTTAAATAACGAATGAAGTTATTTCTGTTTCATTTCATTTTTACTTGAATTGAAAGAATTTTAACCATTTTAACATTATTTTAGTAAAAAAATAAAGGATGTTTTGTAATTTTATTTCGTTTTTTTGTCATATCTAACTAGGTACTTAATGTGCCTACAATGCGATTAAATTGAAAATAGACAGTGATCACTTGCATGCAACTTCTACATGGATGTAGGTCTCTTCACAGAGGGCCTAGTACGAGTTGGTTTAACGAGTTGGTGTAACTCTCTTTCACTCATTCACTCACTCGCATGATTTCCTCTCTTTTACTCGATACTATTCGTAAAGTGAGGTGAGAAACACAACTCGTACTAGGCCCTCTGACGTCCATTATACAAATTGTATTCGCTGGGTGCGAAGGTATAATAATCGATCGCAGCGCTCATGGTGGCAAAAAGTAGAAATAATGAAGGCTCTGTAATCTGTTTGAAAACGATATTTAATTGATTACTAGCGATACAGGAACAATTATATATGTTTATTATCACTTAATAAAATTATTAAAGTGGCTTTATCCTCTTAAGTAAACAGATCTTCTAGTAACCTAAGAAATTTAGCTGGTTTCACAGTCACGTGTTCGAAGAGTGCCGTCCGCAAAATATATAATCTGGGTGTAATGTAACAGATCAACGCCACATTGTATTGGTATAAATACAGGCTCAAACTAACTATTTAAATGTTAAAACACTATTTACCCATATTTGCCAATAAGAAGATATGAACGCGACTGTACAAACAATTTTTCTGCATAATACGACACATTAAAGAAGGTCATCAATATGTATGAACGAGTCGCTTTTTTGTGGTCTATCGAATTTGGTCGGTTAATCGGAATACTGACAGTTGTTTTGGATTTTAACTGATATTTCCTTTAATACGAAGAATTTGAAGCTGAAATTTTCAGAGCATGTACTTCAGTAACCGCACAGATTATTTATTGGGCCAGGATCTAAATAATCTCTGATATTTTTATCTTGCTGACCGTCAAAGTCATGACATGGTCGGTCTCACCTTCATGTGGGTATTATTCAAAAACGTGTAAAAGTGCGGTTTTCAAAATTTTTATGGTAATGAGAAATAATAAGAAGAATAGAACACCGTTTTTGATTTCTTTATTTATGTGGTAGTTTAGGCAATATAATTTTTTTTCTGTTTTCAGAAAATGCCCGATTATTTCAAAATTTGTAAATATTTTTGAAATGTTTTGTACCGCACAAATAGCACAAATTAGGGGCTACTTATATATGTTTACTGTAAGATCGCACATTTAGTAGTTTCCGAGATCTGGGATCCGGCAAAACGTTACGCCAGCAGGAAATCAAATATCTCCAAAACTGTAAGGCCCACAAATTATATATTTGGCGCACATTTCTTGCTAGTATCAAGCTACCCGCCCATGTATCTTTTATTTCTCTCCGATCATTAGTTTAGAATCTTCCTGCTGGAGTACCGTTACCCCAGCAGAATTCGTTTTTCCCGTTTTATTCCAAAACTATAAGGCCCACAAATTTTTTATTTGGCGCACATTTACACCGAATTGCGCACAGATTATTCATCAAACTCGCTTCCTTCTAGAAGTTACTTTCTTGCTGGCGTAACGGACTCGACAAACGTTCACAAAACTGCAGAAATCACTTAGTTGAATGTCATCGATACTTACACAGAATTCCGCGTAAGTCTAATTAGAGACGACATATTTTCTTTTGAGCCTTTCAACAACGGGGTGGACTAGGAGACACTAGTGGTCACATCAGGAATCACAAATTGCAAAATATTTACATATCAATTATCTAGAACATGCAGTTCAATTTATTTATTTATTTATTTAAATTTCAATTCAATATGCTTTCATTGCAATTTTTCTTATTGTATTCAGTGCGGGGTGTTAAGTATTCTAGATATTATTATTCTGATGCTAAATAGAAATTATTCAATTCATAAATTCAAAAACTAATCACCAGTTTTGGTTTTTATTGTCCAGATTGAAATTGAGTAAATTCAAATGCAATGTAAGTCGAATTAAGCAGTGGAGATAAAATGCAGTAGATTTTCTTTTTCTCAATTTCTAGCATTTGATTTCAAAAATATTTATTTTCTAATTTGAGATTATAGCATTCACAATGCTATTTTGGTTTAGTATTGTACAAAGACTATTCTGACACTAAGATACCTATTATTTTAATTCTTTTCCACCAGTTTTTTAAACGAAGGTGTAACGATTGTGCCATCATAATCGTCACAATCTTGAGCCTCGGTTTGGCACCTCTTATTCACATGTAAGGTACTTCTTCGTATATCTTATTCTAATATAAAATATTAACATTCTATAACTTTTAATTTCAGGGACGGAAATTAATCGCACAAATAAATTGGTTCTCATAACATTATCAAGGTGGTATTATTTTACAGGTAACTATACTATTTATGTTATTATTGAAGCTGCTGTCTGTTAATATTATCAGGAAGTACAGAGTTTGGTAACAGAAACGGTTCGATTATTTAACAAATAATAATATAGACATAACAAACAATATTTTTTTACAGATGTGTATAACACAATTATCCGTATTACATAATACTGCGTTTATTATTGAATGGACAAAATTGAGCTAATCTCAAGGTTTGTTAAAGAATTTAACTAAGTACGCCTTTGCGTAGACTTCATTGTACAAATACAATGGATATCTTAGATAACTTAAGACATTTTATTACATATTTTCCAATTTTATTCTTTTTTCATCATTTTTATCTTAAAAGTTTAACTTTGATTACCTTGCCTATTGCACAAATAATGCAAACAATACAAAAAAAAAAACAAGAATGGATCATACATATTTATATTAAATAAACAGTTCATAATCACTTCTTATTTAGAAAGAAATTAAATTCTATAAGTAATGTAAGTAATAGATTGATGAAATGAAACATTTAATGAAATGAAGTAGACTTGTGTTGTGTCCAACCAGTTTTAGTACTCGACGTATGCCGATACCTTTATAGCCCTAACAAAAAATGTTACTATAGATGTTCCAGGTAACACGGCGAAAAGGTCAATGACTCCGCTATATTTGCAAAATATAAAACATATTATCACCGATAATCAAACTGAGTTTTCCAAACCAACCTTGTATATTTATATGTATATATGTGCGTGTATATATATATATTGTACCAGCCATCTATAGGTACCGTTTTTAGTATATGTAATCATGTATAACGTTCAGAATGATGTTAAATGGTATTCTTTTCTTTTTAAAAAAAAAAAAAAAAGATTAATACGCAAGAAATGATATTTCCATTTTCTGATTATAATGCTTTTAACATCTACATGTGTTAATATACTAATATCGAGGACGAATCTGAAGTATAATTAATGATTAAACGAACTTACCTGTAAGTGAAGTTCTATCATAATTATACGAAGGATTCGTCCGAAGATATTAGTATAGAATCCCACCCTCCCTACTCATTATTGTAAATTACAATAACTGTTTACCCACTGAAGAAAATGAGGAAATATCATAGGATTTGGACTTTAAACTAAATGAAGTGGTTGGCGTGTAGCAGTGACAGGCCGAACTTGGACCGGAAATGTCAAAATATCTGTCAATTTTAAGTCAAAAACCTTCTCTTTTTAGGTTTTTTAGGTTATTGCTTTAAAATAACGTGCTAAGTGGTGATACATGCAAGCGGTACTACATGTGTTAATATACTAATATCTTCGGACGAATCCTTCGTATAATTATGATAGAACTTCACTTATAGGTAAGTTCGTTTAATCATTAATTATTTCGTATAAAAATTGGCTCAGTCAAACGTGAGATATTCGTGAGAAACATACATTCATACAGGTCAAACTGAGAGAGAACCCTCTTTTTTTGAAGTCGGTTAAAAAGACTACACTAAAAGTACCCTTTCCCAACAAAAAGAAACATCTAATTCGATTTATTAATAACAAAGTCGTCAAGGTAGTTGATGCAAAATCATAGTATTTTCAGGATTTCTTGAAAACTACTAAACCGATTGAAATAAAAATTTAATGGGACCATCTCGCAAGAAAACTCAATCGAACAAAAAAAGAATCATCAAAATCGGTCCATAAATGTCGAAGATACGCGCGAACAACGATAAAAAAAAAGTATACAATCGAATTGAGAACCTCCTCCTTTTTGTGACGTCGGTTAAAAAGCTGTAGGCTCGATACCCAACAAGCAAAAACGTCATATAATTTCTGACTTATACGATTTTAAGTTGGATAACAGTCTTATAATAGTAATGAGATGACTGCTTGATAGATGGCGTTGATATAAATGTATGTGTCAATGTGATTTTTTTCTTCTTCGAAGGGTACCTACTCAGGTAGGCAGGCAGATGTAACCCTCAAATGTTTCTCTTTGGGCAGATGTCAGCCAGCGATCGCTTACTTGCTTCTTAGGTACAGGCCGTTTATTTTCAAAAGCCAATTTTGACACTTCTCTTTCCATTAACGCCATCTAGTGAGGCAAATAGTTACTATTTTTATTTTTTAAATGTCACTTTGAAAAGCCTCATTGAATTTCAGTTTATGGTTTTAGGTACAAAATAAAAACATAAAGAATGATCAAATATTGCTTTTAATTAGTACTTAGTAACAATCTTATCTAAACGTTCGTTTGACCTATAGTAACTTGATGCAAACATATAAGTTACTCATTTGAACTGCAAAAATGGCTTTTATTATATAGGGACATAAAGACGCTCTCAATGTTAACATGTATGTGCCGTTGTCTGTACAATCACAGAAAAAATAATAGCAGGGTGAACTGTCCTTAATTCGACCTCATCAACAATTTTTGAAGTTCAATCTTAAATATATGTATGTATTAATCAACCACGTGGGTCGCTGGTCAAATCGCTACTGAGTGCAAACCAGATGACGGCTTGCCACCATTTCGATAATTCCTAAAGATAGATATAATAAAGTTTTTTTTTCGTACAAAAACCTTTAAGAACAGCATATACCCGCACAGTTTATTTAATATTTTGTTTGAGTGGCTGACTTTAGGACGTGTCCGAATTTAGGCGCTGTCACCTTATGTACGCACGACAACACGGAAAAGTTGAATTACGAAAACCGCTCTTATTACGTACGGCCTAGATGAGGTCTCAAGGTCAACATGTATATTCTGACGTGCCGTAGACTGTACAACGGCGATTTTATGAAATTCAAGGCAGTAATAACACGGTGATTACAGTAGTAGGTATAATTCCCTTGTGGCAAGGCAAGGTAACTAGGTACTTACTTATGAAAAAGCTAAAAAAACTCCCAGAACTTTTGTTTGCTTAGGTAGAAGTACAAATCTAGAGTCTTTATTTACGTAGGTAATCCTCTAAATGGATGTCCATCTAACAAATGACCTCACTTGTGCGTTGTGCGTGAGATTGTAACCATGTTGGGCGCTTATCTGTTCCTCTGTGTGTTGGTAAGCTGTTAATTTTATTTAATTCAAATATTATTAAGTAGGGTCGCCAAGGGGGGGCAGCTACCCCCCTAGAGGTTAAAAAATGTAGCCAACTGCAAAATAACCAAAGTCCTAAGGCCGTGCAATGAGTGGTTTTCTGTACCCTTAGCACGAACAGCTATCGAAAAAAACCGGCCAAGTGCGTGTCGGGCCACGCGCAGTAGGGTTCCGTAGGTACATTATACCATACCATATTTTAATACCGCTATCATTTTTCGTCTGAAAAAATAACTTTGTTTTTCACAGTGTTTGTATGAATGACAAAGTTATATTTGCGGTTTTGGAAAATGTACTATATCTTGAAAACTAATTACTATATCTCGTTCAAACCAATTTTCGTTGAAAGTGTTTATTAAGATCTATAGCTTATATTTTTTTTAGATTTTTCACCCTCTTACTTTAAAAGTTAAAGGGGGGGGGACACACATTTTACCACGTTGGCGGCATATATCTTTAAGACGGTTGACTTTGAAAAAAAATGGTCTTAGGAACCTCAATGTCATTTCACCACAGACAGACAGACAGACGGACGGACGGACGGACGGACGGACGGACGGACGGACGGACGGACGGACGGACGGACGGACGGACGGACGGACGGACGGACGGACGGACGGACGGACGGACGGACGGACGGACGGACGGACGGACGGACGGACGGACGGACGGACGGACGGACGGACGGACGGACGGACGGACGGACGGACGGACGGACGGACGGACGGACGGACGGACGGACGGACGGACGGACGGACGGACGGACGGACGGACGGACGGACGGACGGACGGACGGACGGACGGACGGACGGACGGACGGACAGACAGACAGACAGACAGACAGACAGACAGACAGACAGACAGACAGACAGACAGACAGACAGACAGACAGACAGACAGACAGACAGACAGACAGACAGACAGACAGACAGACAGACAGACAGACAGACAGACAGACAGACAGACAGACAGACAGACAGACAGACAGACAGACAGACAGACAGACAGACAGACAGACAGACAGACAGACAGACAGACAGACAGACAGACAGACAGACAGACAGACAGACAGACAGACAGACAGACAGACAGACAGACAGACAGACAGACAGACAGACAGACAGACAGACAGACAGACAGACAGACAGACAGACAGACAGAAATATAATTTTATGTCGATAGATGGCGCTACTTCAACTAGGTAGATTTTTTAAATATTATTTCCCACTATGGTCATATTGGTCATATAAAAGATCTTCGTAACTCGCCAACGGACAACCAACGCACAACGCAACAAACCACATACCTACTCAACAAACGTATAATAAAAAATAAAACCGGTCAAGAGCGAGTCGGACTCGCGCTCCGAGGGTTCCGTACCATCATAAAAAATACACTGCAAAGAGTAGAATAATACAATTACTATTACAATCATTTACAATTATTATTATTATTATTATTGAGGTCAGCGCCATCTCTTGACCGATAGTGGAACTAAACATTAGTTCCACTATCGGTCAAGAGACGGCGCTGACCTAAAACTGCAATAATAATTTATTATTCTACTCTGCTGTGTATTTATTATGATGGTACGGAACCCTCAGTGCGCGAGTCCGACTCGCTCTTGACCGGTTTTATTTTTTCTTAAACTGCCATTTGAAAACAGAACTCCGTTGCTAACAATTCTCGATTGAAACTGCAGTTATATTGCTAGATAGAAGATAGTTGTCACATTGGTTCTTAGTAAAGCAGTAATGTAAGGGATCGTACCCATAGTACGTGACCCATATTTTACCATTTTTGACCCCCCTCCCTATAGACACCCCACAAGTATTGGTTTGATGAAAAAAAATATTTTCAGTTTCAGTTCCATGTATGGGGAGCCCCCCCTTAATCTTTTATTTTTTTTATTTTTGTGTAAAAATCCTAAAGCGGTTCACAGAATACATCTACCTACCAAGTTTCAACTATGTAGTGCTAATACTTTTGGAATAAAGGTCTGGCAACCCCGACCGATACACTTGTCAAAACAAACCAGCTGATTTTATAATTCAATTAAATTGTTTAAACTTAGAATTTCTTTAATAAGTTGTGCTTAAATTGTTCTTTACTTTATAAATATCCAGTAGAAGTGTTATCTTTATAATCAGTGTGGTATAATTTGAAAAAATATGATTTCAAATTCGTAACGACGCGGCGGCAACCAAATGTCACTGGAGAAGATATAAAAGCCGGATAATTTTGTAGAAGAAAGGACAAATTTGTGATCTGCTGCATTTTAAACCGGGGGAGTATATTTTTTCCTTAATTTTTAGTAATTAATACGTATCTATAAGGTATAGGTTATTAGGGAAATACCAAATTAAAACTTTGTGACTGAATTGAATTTTCATAAACCTACCTAGCAACCACAGAGGCGGATTGTTTTCCAATTTAAACTTATACATTGATCACTCCACTACTACAAAACTCACTAATAGTGAGTAACTTCACAACACAATACGATCTGGCACAGTTATAACCTCTCTTTACTTGACATACAGTGGAAGTAAAAGTTGATGGTGGCTACTATTGTCACAGACATTCACTATACTTTTACACTCACAAGCATTATATTTGTACATAAACACATCTGATCAACTTCACTTTTAAACAATAATTTTGGGAAACCATTCTGCTCCTTTTCTTGCAATATTACTTAGTTATAAATTTGATCTGGTACTAAATAACTTTCACTTTAGACTAATCAGTCACTCAGTTTTAACTTCATTTAAGTATAGTTAGGTACCAACATTTTGTTTACTAAATTCATAGGTACTGACTGACACACATTAAAAGAAAAAGGTAATGACCCTGTTTTTATAGTCAATATAGTTAATTGCATATCAAATCCATTTTAAATAATAAACAGACATTTTAATATACTGACCTCACTTTGAATAACTTAATTTGTTTTTCTTTGTATTTATTTATTTAATTTAGGTATAACTCTGAAAACTTGTAATAAATCTTCTATTTTTTTAAATATTTTTTTCATCTGAGTCTGCTTCATAGACATAATAGTTTTATAATTTGTAGTTGTAGTACATATAAAAATACTAGTGAAAGATTATCATTCCTTCCTTTATTCATTCAAAGATAGACTGATGGTGATACCTATTCACGTTGTAATCAATAAAAATTAAGTACTTAGTTAACTAACACAAATACTGTTAAATCTGGTTAACTGTACCTACTTTACAAAACAAATTGCTTGCTATCAGTCACCTGATTGCACTACCTACATTTTTTTTTATAACTTATAATTTTTAATTAAACTGATTTTAGTAACTTTAATATAGACAGCAGTGTAAAGTTTGCTTTATTTACATTATACTAACTTCTTATTGTATATTTGCAGTGAAAGCGGCTTTGAATTTTCAATTCAAGATGTTGACCCGTAAGGCAAATGCGAAGGATATGGAGCTCAAACTCAAGCACACCTTGGAGGACTTAAAAGCTACTAAAGAGCTTAACAATACTCTTCTGCAAGAAAGAGAGGATAGTGAATGCGAGATCCTCAAGACCATTAATCGGAACACCGAACTCAAGAATGAGCTTGCTGAGCTTCATATAAAGTACTCTGAAATTGTTGAAAAGTGCAACCATATGCAAGACTTTATTCAATCATTTAAAGAGTGCAGTGACACACATGAGCAGGCATTGAGTCGCATCACGGATCTTGAAATCAGTTTGTCTCTTGCTCAAAAGAATATCTTAGAGTTAGAACAGGAAAATAAAAATATTACAGAAGAAAAGCATTCTCAAAGTCTGTTCAGTGAGTTACAGCAGTGTGACTCTGCAATATATGATAAGTCAATTTTGGTTTATAACAACCTTGATGATAAATCAATTATGAGTAGAAATAACTGTCAACTGAACAGCGGGAAAAAAATAAAAAAATACATTAAGTTAAATAGATACATTAGGAAAACTCAAAAGTTGATAAAGAGGCAAAACTATTATAGTAAATATTCACAGTTGAGAAAAGAACGCAAGTCATTGTTAGAGCAATTAAATGTAATAAATAGGGTTACATGTAATAAAAATAAGGAATGTGAAATGGTTAGTAATCGGTTAAGTGAAAAAATTGACAATTTAGAACTGTCACTTAGGGAAATGTATAATAACTTGAGCGAGTTTTCTCGTAAGCAGTTAGTTTACCAAAAGTTAGCTGCAAATGATATGATTGATATGTGTAATTTTAATACAGACCGGTTTGAGTCCCTCGGCAAAAAACAGAACTGTAGCTGTTTAAACCGAAATGTTGATTTAATAACAAAAGATGCATCTACTCAGTCTGCCCCAGAGTGTGCAACTACTTACTCGGTGTGTCAGCCTAAAGTTTCTAATATTTCCAATAGTATATTAAGCGCAAACAAAATTAGTTCATGTATAAAAGATGATTGCAGTAAACCAATGTCATCACAATACATTATGTATTGTGATGAAATTGGAAAGAACTTAGGCCAATTGATACAAAATCAATTAGGGGGAAATGTTATTAATTATTGTATGCCTGGGTCCACTTTAGATGACATTATGAATATAATTGTAAAAAAATCATTCAGTGATAACACTAACTTGATAATTTTAATTGGAAATAGGGGTAATGTCAACAAAAACCAATTGATGACATATTGTAATTCCCTCTGTTCTCTGAATGTTAGCAAAGTGATATTGTTTACATTTCCCTACAGCAAAAGTCTGTCACAGGTGGAAAATAATGTAAGATTTAATTTGAATATATCTTTGAATACAGTGGCATTTTATAATAGCCAACAGCTGCATTTAATTGACATTAATAAATTATTTCACAATTTTTACTTGACAAAAGATAAATATTATCTGCCTTCTTCTTTTACGAGACAAATAGCATTATCGCTATCTTTTTATTTTAAACAACTAGCCAATAATTTGGCTAGACAAACATCTGCTTCTATTGAGCAGTTAACGTCTGACATGTGTAATTCAACTTTGGAATCCGTTCCAAATAATTCTGTAAATAATTTTAGTAATAATTTATTACATTTAAATTACCATTTGAGACAATAGAGGCGTCCTCTAGCGCTAAACCGACAATAGGAAAGCCAAACTATTTAAGAATTGTCCATCAAAATATACAAGGCTTTTCTCGCAAAGATTTAGAAATTAGCTTATTCTTAAATTCTGAAGATATTGATGTGTTATGTGTTACAGAGCATTGGCTGAAAAAGCACGAATTAATTTTAAGTTTGGATAATTATAAAGTTGCTAGCTCGTTTAATAGGAAATCTGCTATAAGAGGGGGTTCACTTATTATTCTACATAATAGTTTACATTGTAAAGAGCGCAAAGATGTAGTATCCCTCTCAATTGAACGAACCATTGAGTTGTCTTGTGTGGAACTTGATCAAATAATTATAGTATGTGTATATAGACCCCCCACCGCGAATTACTCTGAGTTTGAGTCCACTATGGAGGAAGTCTTAAAAATAATTTGTAGGAAGAATAAAAAAGTCGCGATTTGTGGAGATTTTAACGTCGACATCTTAGATCCTAAATTAGCCAAGCTAACGAGTAGGTTTATAAACCTATTCAAATCATTTAATTTACTACATACTTTTCATGAACCAACGCGAATCACACCAACATCGGCAACCTGCTTAGATAATATTTTCTGTAACTGTAATGTTCTTGAAAAAGCAATTTTGAATTGTATTAAATCCGACCACAGTGGACAATTAGCCTCTATTGAGCACCATCATGTTCCGCCTAAACGGGAAATAATGTGTAGACCAATAAAAAAACACTGTATTGAAAAATTCAGAACCAATGTCACAAGTAAAATTGAAACATTACCAGAACCAAATTTTGAAGCCAATAACCTATATAATCATTTATTTAGCATAGTTCAAACTGAATTTAGTGAAACTTTTAAACAAAAAGTGATCAAATGTAATGATAGTACGAAATTTAGTGACTGGGCCACACCCGGTATATATAAGAGCAGAAGGAAATTATACGAACTTTATGCAGAGAAAGCTACTTCTTGTGATCCTAACTTCATTGAATTTGTCAAGAAGTATTCACAAACATTCAGAGAAGTTTGTATCTTAGCAAAGTCCAAGTACTTTGCAAATAAAATTAATTTAGCTGACAATAAAATTAAGGCTACTTGGAATATTATTAACAAAGAAACGGGCAAATCAAAATCCAATATAAATTCCTTCTGTTTAAAAACTGGTGATCAAACTTTTGAATCTGACAATGAGGTCGCTAAAGTTTTTGAAGATTTCTTTGCTAGAATACCTGTAGAAACTACCAGTACTCTTAGTGCTTGTCCC
Organism: Agriphila geniculea; assembly: GCA_943789525.1. NCBI lineage: Eukaryota > Metazoa > Arthropoda > Insecta > Lepidoptera > Crambidae > Agriphila > Agriphila geniculea. The sequence continues at coordinate 5,439,494 of OX038897.1, forward strand.
AACATCGCTGTCTCCCTTCTGGAGTCTAGTGTTGATAAGTGCTATGAAAGTTTTTCCTTTAAATATATAAATAGTGCAGATATCATTAAAGCTTTTAAAACAATTAATGTTAAAAAAACAGAAGATCTTTGGGGCATGTCAACAAGCATTATTAAATCAATAATTGATATACTAGCCCCTTACTTGGCTTTTATTTTTAACAAATGTATTGACGAAGGGGTCTTTCCTGATCTAATGAAAAATAGTAAATTGATTCCTCTTTTTAAATCTGGGGATAAAAGTGACCCAGCTAACTTTAGGCCAATATCTATACTACCAGCACTTAGTAAAATATTTGAAAAAATTATATATTCCCAATTATTAGATTACTTCACATACAATAATATACTTCATAAAAATCAGTTTGGATTTTCCAAGGGTAAAAGTACTACTGATGCTGGAATTGCACTTCTCAAACATATTCTTGACGCTTGGGAAGAAAAGCAAGATGTAATTGGCATTTTCTGTGACCTTTCTAAGGCATTCGATTGCGTTGATCACCAAACACTATTAAAGAAGCTAGAACATTATGGTGTCTCTGATAAATCAGTTAGCCTAATGAAATCGTATTTGTTCAATAGAACTCAGAAAGTAGTGATAAATAAAACTGAATCTACTGGAGCCCCCATCAATATGGGTGTGCCGCAGGGATCAATATTGGGCCCATTGCTGTTTCTAATTTATATAAATGACCTTCCCAACTACGCAAATAATTTATGTGAGACAGTACTATTTGCGGATGATACTTCTTTAGTTTTCAAAGTAAACAGAGGTAGTAACTGTTCGGACGAAGTAAATAGTGCCCTCTCTAAAGTTTCATACTGGTTTAATAGTAATAATTTAGCACTTAACCCCAAAAAAACTAAATGTGTAAAATTTTCATTGCCTAATGTTGAGCAGACAGAATTAAATATTAATTTGAATGACGATGAAGTCGAGTTTATTGAAAGTACAAAATTTCTAGGTATCACACTAGATTCTCGACTGCAATGGGATCCACATATCGAAGCCTTGTCAAGTAGACTTAGTTCAGCGGCATTCGCTGTTAAGAAAATAAGGCTTTTAACTGATATTGAAACGGCAAGGTTAGTATATTTTAGTTATTTATCCCCCCCCGGACCGCGAAAGCGTTTAGACGTGTCCTCTGTGTTACAAAAATAATTATTTTGTTAAAAATCAGTATTATTGTGTGAAAATAATATTCAGTGCAACGCGTGAAGTACCAGGCACCCATAAAAACGAAGAGCTGCGCACGAAACTTAGCGGTGCAGTATAGAAAGAAACGGCAACATCGAGACAGCGATAGCGTGCGAGTTCAGCTGCGCAAGCGTCACCGCCCGCCATTCAACTCTGCAAGTGCGTCACCCGACCGTCGTCTGCCATAATTCACAAGCGGAAGCGGAAGCGGGTAAATTTATAGGGCTTGGTCTAAACAAAAAAACATTGTTTTTTTTTTCTATCTTTTTCTTTATCCGTGACTCAAAGAATCTAAACTTACACGATGCCTAAACTCCCTCGATCTCCACCTGCTCCACTTAATAAATCTCATAGTATGTCTGACTCGGACGTAACTAAGATAAAGACTGTTAACCCTTCTTTAGAGATAACGAGCGTTACCCAAAGGGATAGCAAGCGGCGTCGCGTTTCGATCACCTCGGACGAAGGAATTCAACAGGAGCAAAATGATCTTCGTGTGATCATCCGAGAGGAGCTGACAGAGATATTGAACTGTATGCAGTCCCAGCAAAACTTACGGCTTGACGCTCTAGAGCGCCATATTTCGGATGTAAAAACCCAAAATGAAGCTATTCACAAGAAAAACATTGAAATTGAAAATTCAATTGAGTTTGTTTCTGGCAAAATTGATGAGATGCAAGCTGCAATTAATCGATTAGAGGATGATCGAATTAATCTCAAAGCCCAAGTAGCAAAAATTGAAGACAAGTGTGATGCTATTGAGAGGAACTTCCGCAAAACCAGTATACAAGTTCGGAACGTGCCCAAGCAAAAAGGGGAAACTAAAGAGAATCTCTGCGATATGATATCTAAACTTTCTTCTGCAATAGGATCCACTGCCCAAAAAGCTGACCTACGTGATGTCTACAGATTACCAACTAAACCAGACCAGGCAAATTCCGTAATAATAGCGGAATTTTCATCTACCATTGCCAAAATTAACTTCATGTCTGCAGCTAAACAATTTAATTCTTCGGCAATTAAATTTAAAACAGAGCAGCTTAATTCAACCCATCTCGGACTCCCAGGGCCAAAAGCTGAAATTTATCTTTCCGAGCATCTAACTCCACTTGCCTCTCGCCTTCACTTTTTGGCTCGAGAATTTCGCAAGGATATGAGTTACGATTACTGCTGGACCTCTAATGGCTTGATTTATTTAAGGAAGAAACAAGGTGATCCATATATTTTAATTAGAAGTGAGGCTCAACTACAAGCTCTGAGGAACAAGTGACTAGTCATTTTCAATATTTTCGTATTTTATTCTATATTTTTCTATGTTATGTATATTAATATCTGCTATGTTCACTGCTTGTACATTTACTGCTACCAATGCTACTATCATTGCTGTATCATATGCTTTATAACTTTTAGAAATAAGTATGTTACCTGTAATGATTTACAAGCCAAGCCATTTCTATACTCAGCTAGTATGCAATTTACACTTTATTATAAGAGATACTTCTTCAGTTGCGAGAAAGCCATTAAGAATATGAACCATATGAGATGTACCGTACACCAACATAAAATGCCCTCACTTAATATATTAAAGAATAATCATGGATAGTCTTCTAGGTGATATTGACCAATCCTGTTCAACACAATGTAAACTCATTAAAGACCCGAATCACTTCATTCAAGAATTTAACTTTTGTACTAATGATAGCAACCATAGACTTAATATAATTTCAATGAACATTAGAAGCATTAATAAAAATCTAGACTCGTTTTTAATATACCTTACGAGACTTAAGACTCCAATTCACGTCATTGTACTCTCGGAATGTTGGTGTGATGAGGAATCTATTCCTCCACTGATTGATGGTTTTTCCCTGTACTCCACTAAAAGAAGCTACAATCAAAACGATGGAGTAGTTATGTACGTTAACTCTGATATTCATGCAACAGTGACGGAAGTAGATCTTGCTGAGGCAAATTGTTTGGCTGCTCAAATTAATCTTCATAACAATAGTTCTATGGTAATATATGGTATTTATCGTCCATCAGCCTTTAAAAATCCATCAAATTTCTTGAATTCGTTAGATTCCATTCTGACCTCTACAAAATCTCGTAACATAGTTCTTACCGGAGATATAAATATTGATACCCTTGACGCTAGCAACAACTCCGCTAGTGATTATTTGGAAATAATTGGTACACATGGTATGAAAGATTGCGTGGGTATCCCAACCCATGGGCGTGCGTGTTTAGATCACCTTATGTGTAAATTATCAATGGGTTTTCAATGCTGCGTTTTAGAAACAGATATTACTGACCACGATACTCCATTCATATCTATTTCGAATTCTCTTGCTAAAAATACTCCAATTCTTAATTCTATTACAAGATCTAAAATTGATTTTGAAGCTATAGGTAAAGCTTTAAAAACTAAGGATTGGAATCCGTTTCTTGATATAACAGACGCCAATAAAGCAGCTACTGTATTGGTTGATACGTTACGGGAACTGATAGCTCTCAATACTAGCACTATTACTTTTACAAAAAAAAATCGTCCCTTGAAACCGTGGATAACTGTCGGAATAGTTAAATGCTTTCATAAAAGGAATCGTCTACTTAAGCTTTTCAAACAAAACCCTGATAATATCGAAATAAAAAATACTTACATCAACTATCGCAATACCTGTAACTCTACTGCTCGTTCTCTTAAAAATAATTACTACAAAGATAAGTTTAATAAAAATCTAAATAATAATAAAGTAACTTGGGAAACAGTGAAAGAAGTGTGTAACATCAAGAAAAAACAATCGCTTGCAACGGATCTGTTAAACCTAAGCCCACTTCCAAACGAGTCACTAAATATAGTAAATAATTTTTTTACCTCTGTTGGGGAAGAACTGGCTACCAAAATCCTCAATAAACTGAAGTGTGATGAGTCCCAGTTGCCAAAATGTGATATGTCTGTCTTAGGTCCGGATTCAATGTCTTTGGCACCTACTGATTTTGTTGAAGTAGATAAAGTTATCCGAAATCTCCGTAACAATAGTGCTCCAGGCATTGACTCCATCCCAACAATTGTACTAAAAAACTCCCATGCTATCCTGTGCACCCTGATTGCTCATTTGTGTAACCTAAGCTTTTCGACAGGAGTATTTCCTTCCGCATTCAAGAAGGCTGTGGTGATTCCGGTGCATAAGGGTGGTAAAGCCGTCGACGTCTCAAACTATCGACCAATTTCACTTCTCAGTACTATTAGCAAAATAGTTGAGAAAGTGGTAAACACTCGGCTTGTTAATTACCTAGAGAGTAAGAATATTCTTGCAGATAGCCAATATGGCTTCAGAGCGCGACGGAACACTGAGGATGCAATGGCGGCCTTGTCAGAGAAGGTTACAAAATCATTGGATGGAGGCCAACGATGTGCTGCCATTTTTCTCGACTTGAAAAAGGCATTTGATACTGTCTCCATCCGTTTACTTCTTCTGAAGATGGAGGCGCTGGGAATAAGAGGTATTGTGCATGACTGGTTTAGAGATTATTTAACAAACAGAAGCCAAGTTGTTAAAGTATCTGATGTCCACAGCTCAAGCTCACCTATAACTTACGGCATTCCACAAGGAAGCACGCTTGGCCCCACTCTGTTCCTGATTTATGTCAATAACCTTTGCAACCTGGAATTAGTCAATGGCAGCATACTTGCATTCGCAGACGATACTGTACTTATATTTCAGGGAGAGAAGTGGCAGGATGTCCAAAGATCAGCTGAAGACGGCCTTAGGAGGGTTGTGGGATGGCTTAATAATAACCTCCTAACAGTTAATGTGGCAAAAACGAACTACATGTGCTTCCATATTTCTAGTGCAACTAAACCACCTCCAAGCTTTATCATCAAAGCCCACTCTTCCGATTGCTTTTCAAATTGCTGTGACTGCGACTCTCTTACAGCTACCCAGTCACACAAATATTTAGGTGTAATTGTCGATCAGCATCTGAACTGGCAGCCTCAGATCTCAACATTGAGCAAAAGAATTAGAAAACTTCTACCAATTTTCAGGAATCTTCGTGAAGTTGCAGACATGGCTCTGGTTAAGAAAATTTATCTCGCTCTCTGCCAATCACTTTTGACATACTGTATACCAGTATGGGGTGGAGCAGCTGCTTCTTTCCTTATTGAACTGGAACGTGCGCAAAGGGCTGTAATTAAAGTTATGTTGCAAAGACCTAGACGATATCCTACAGAAGAACTTTATAAGGAAGCCAACTTGCTTAGTGTTCGACAGTTATATGTATTTAATTCTATAATTCGCCACCATAAAGTAATAGTCCCTTCCAGGCGCGGTCCGAGGGGGGGGGTCACAGGGGACATGACCCCCCCCAAAATCGTACACGTCACATAGAAAAAGCTTCTAAAAGTATACAGAAAAGCAATTATTATTATTAGTGACCCCCCCCAAAATTTCAGGCTGCGACCGCGCCTGGTCCCTTCCCAATTACCCTTGCACAAAAGACGTATCCGTACCTACGTACCGTCGGCCAAAACGGTATTTGCCAAACGCCAATTCTCCAACGCTGGGCCTTTCTTGTATAGACAGTTTAATGACCTTTATAAAATATATAACATGAACAGGACAGAGCTAAAAACGACTTTAAAGAATAAACTTGGTTCTTTGAGTTATCTTGATACTGAAAACTTGTTGCTCAGGATCGTATAATATAATATGTACTATTTTGCTTTTCTCGTATTCAATGGTTTGGCTTTTTAATTTTAATTTTAACTTTAATTTTAAATTTTAATCTTTAATTTTAATTAAGTTCTAAAATTTTATTCAGTAGTTATTGCTTGAAATTTTGCATTTCCATGACTCTATTTACATGTTATCTTCGCAATATTTGTAAGCGTCAAATCTTATAATACTGTAATGCTTAAGCTTACTTGCTTTTTTTCTGTGTATCTAACTAAGGGTGGAGGGCTGGCAACCTGAGACACAGGATTTTCCTACTTCAGGTGTTAGCCCGCCATAACCCTCTTCGCTATACATATGCCTAATTTAGCTATTCTATTAGTTTATATATTTAAGCAAACTGTATTAAGCTCTTTATTAATGTAACTTGATTATTAATGGGTTATGGTGAGAATAAAGATATTTATTATTATTATTATTATTATTATTTTCATAGCGTAATGTCTTATGGACTGCTATTGTGGGGCTCAGCTGCCAGTATTGAAGATATTTTTGTACTCCAAAAAAGAGCTGTTCGCGGCATATACAATCTTCGGCGGAGAGATACCTTGAGAGAACTGTTTAAAGAAATAAATATTTTAACTTTGGCAGGCCAATACATATATGAAAATTTAGTTTATGTAAGAAAACACTATGATTCATTTGCTAAGAACAGCAATAATCACCAGTTTAATACAAGAAATAAAGATAAACTTGCCGTTCCAAGATTTAGGCTTGCAAAAACTAGAGGTTCATTTAGGGGGAAAGGCATAGCCTTTATTAATAAAGTTCCACAACAAGTGATTGATCTTCCTTTGCATGAATTTAAAAACCATGTTAAAAAAACGCTCATGGGTAAAGGTTATTATAAAGTAGACGATTATCTTAAAGATCAAAATGCGTGGAAATGATGTAACACATAACTACTGTAAGTACTTTGTTGCCAATGATAGTAATATAATAAGTCTATGTTTGTTGCCAATAATCCTGTCACCCTGTTGTAATTATCTGGTAACGATATATTTAAGTTTGTAAATATCGTTACTTATTGCTATTAAAGCTGATAAGTTTCTTGCGCCCGTTCTTCTTGTCAGTTAAAAAAGTCTTGAACGGGTGGTAGGAAAATATAGACGATTCAAAAGTACTTAATAATTAAGTTTATTTGAATAAAGCTAATTTTGACTTTGACTTTGACTTTGTGACATACGGACGGACGGACGGACGGCCGGACGGACGGACGGACGGACGGACGGACGGACGGACGGACGGACGGACGGACGGACGGACGGACGGACGGACAGACGGACAGGCAGACAGGCAGGCAGGCAGGCAGGCAGGCAGGCAGGCAGGCAGGCAGGCAGGCAGGCAGGCAGGCAGACAGACAGACAGACAGACAGACAGACAGACAGACAGACAGGCAGACAGGCAGGCAGGCAGGCAGGCAGGCAGGCAGGCAGGCAGGCAGGCAGGCAGGCAGGCAGGCAGGCAGGCAGGCAGGCAGGCAGGCAGGCAGGCAGGCAGGCAGGCAGGCAGGCAGGCAGGCAGGCAGGCAGGCAGGCAGGCAGGCAGGCAGGCAGGCAGGCAGGCAGGCAGGCAGGCAGGCAGGCAGGCAGGCAGACAGACAGACAGACAGACAGAAGTATAATTTTATGTCGATAGATGGCGCTACTTCAACTAGGTAGATTTTTTAAATATTATTTCCCACTATGGTCATATTGGTCATATAAAAGATCTTCGTAACTCGCCAACGGACAACCAACGCACAACGCAACAAACCACATACCTACTCAACAAACGTATAATAAAAAATAAAACCGGTCAAGAGCGAGTCGGACTCGCGCTCCGAGGGTTCCGTACCATCATAAAAAATACACTGCAAAGAGTAGAATAATACAATTACTATTACAATCATTTACAATTATTATTATTATTATTATTGAGGTCAGCGCCATCTCTTGACCGATAGTGGAACTAAACATTAGTTCCACTATCGGTCAAGAGACGGCGCTGACCTAAAACTGCAATAATAATTTATTATTCTACTCTGCTGTGTATTTATTATGATGGTACGGAACCCTCAGTGCGCGAGTCCGACTCGCTCTTGACCGGTTTTATTTTTTCTTAAACTGCCATTTGAAAACAGAACTCCGTTGCTAACAATTCTCGATTGAAACTGCAGTTATATTGCTAGATAGAAGATAGTTGTCACATTGGTTCTTAGTAAAGCAGTAATGTAAGGGATCGTACCCATAGTACGTGACCCATATTTTACCATTTTTGACCCCCCTCCCCCCCTTGGTGACCACCCGTAGTATATGCCAAGACCCCCCCCCCCCCTCCCCCCTGGTTTTCACGTAGTATTTCATAGATAATGGTTATACATCATTTTCAACAGAAATCTAAAAAAAATTTGCTCATTTTTGTCTTTTCATTAGTAAGGCGCTTGCCACGTAATGCCAAGAGTGTGTATTATAAATGTACAAATGAAAAAATGTATCAAGAAGAAAAAAATTTCGCTGCGTGCCATATTTGAATACAACTTGAAAAAAAACCGGCCAAGTGCGTGTTGGGCCACGCGCGGTAGGGTTCCGTAGGTACATTATACCATACCATATTTTAATACCGCTATCATTTTTCGTCTGAAAAAATAACTTTGTTTTTCACAGTGTTTGTATGAATGACAAAGTTAGAAAATGTACTATATCTCGAAAACTAATTACTGTATCTCGTTCAAAACAATTTTCGTTGAAAGTGTTTATTAAGATCTATAGTTGATATTTTTTTAGATTTTTCACCCTCTTACTTTAAAAGTTAAAGGGGGGGGACACACATTTTACCACTTTGGTGGCATAAATCTTTCAAACGGTTGACTTTAAAAAAAAATAGTCTTAGGAACCTCAATGTCATTTTTAAAGACCTATCTATAGACACCCCACAAGTATTAGTTTGATAAAAAAAAAATTCTGAGTCAGTTCCATGTATGGGGAGCCCCCCCTTAATCTTTTATTTTTTTTATTTTTGTCTAAAAATCGTAAAGCGGTTCACAGAATACACCTACGTACTAAGTTTCAACTATGTAGTCCTAATACTTTTGGAATAAAGTGGCTGTGACATACGGACGGACAGACAGACAGACAGACAGACATGACGAATCTATAAGGGTTCCGTTTTTTGCCATTTTGGCTACGGAACCCTAAAAAGAACCAATTTCCATTGACATTATTGACTACGTGACAAAACATAGCCCCCCCCCCCCCTTACCAAGCGTGGTATTTTAAAGACCCCCCTCCCCCCCCTTAACGAGTCACGTAGTATGGGTACGTTCCCTAACTGCGATTTTTTGATTTGCAAAGTTACAAAAGGGGGGGGTAATTACGTAACCTTGTTGCAATCAACAGTGCTGACAGAAATCGCAGTAACATTGCTGCTTTAGTGAAAACCATTGTGACGACTATCTTAAAGCAGCAATGCAACTAGTCCGGTCCTAAGAACACTCAATGTATGGGGAGGTCAAAATTTTTCATTAGATGAATTCACTTGGTACAGATGTTACTTGGATAAAACTGAGCTGATTTAGCTTGGTAGCCATCCGCCCCCCCTTGGCAGATAAGGGGGGGCAGCATTCAAAGTTTCACGCCGCCGCCCTTAAGGTAAAAAATCATATCTCCTTTAATATACCCACCACCTCGAGTGTGGTATCATTTTATGGTAAAACAGGAATGAGGAATTTATTTCCAAATATTTCAATATACAGTTTCATAGAAAAAAACGTGTTAAAAAGGTAAAATATTGACGATAGTATCAAAATCAGTTAGCTATTTTTGTATTCAACAGTCAGTATCTGTAAAAATATTAATGCTATGCAAATAAAAAAAAATACTTTCTGAAAGAACATTTATTAAGCTTTTAAAAAATATAAACTTTATATACAGTTATTGCACAATGTCTTTCTGAAAAAAATCGGACACCTTATGCGACGGAATTTCCAAACGTTTTCAATTGCAACTATAAGTTGGTTTTTTCATACAAAATGTATAGAATACAAACTTAACTTTGGTACTTCGTTGTCGCTTATGTTCTTACGGTCTCATACTCTCTCTTAACTATCTTACGGTCAGATACATACTTAGATCTTCTTGTGGAAGTCATAACGACTATAAAAAAAATAGACAGACTTGATCTCAGAATCAGCAAGTCACAAAACACCAACGCGACGTGGCGCCAAAAAACTTAAGATTTCAGAATGACCAATCAGGAAAACTTTCTACCACATTAAGTGTAAGGTGCAAACAGTGTATAAATTATGGTAGGTAGGTAAGGTAGGTACCCTAAGGACCTAGGCATAAAAATATATCCAAGAAATGGAACTATTGTTACATTGAGTATTTTTATATACTCGTGAGCAGAAAAACGGAATCACAGGCCTATTTTCATACAAACGAGGTATTCTTAAAACTTTGGTTCTCCGCCCAGGATTAAACAGGGTGTGATCTGATGATGGCAATTTAAAGAATGAATGGAGGAGGCCTAATTTGCTAAGGAAATCAAACGGATCAGAAGAGTCGTTTATACCAGAGACCGTCTACAGTTTTTAGTGTTACATTTTCCATACTTTTTAATTTTCGCTTGTTATTTTTTTAAGTTCAACCCAGAGCTAAACGACTCATCTAATCCATTAGTTTTCTTTAGCACTATGAACCTCCGCCATCCATTCTTAAAATTGCCATCGTCAGATCACACCTTGTTTAATCCTGGGCGAAGAACCAAAGCTTTAAGATTACCTTGTTTGTATGAAAAAAAGCCTGTTAGTTCATTTTTCTGCACACGCGTGAATAAAAACTCTTAATGCAACAATAGTTTAATTTTTGCGATATATTTGTATGCCTAGGTGCCTAGGGTACCTACTTATTATAATTTAAACATTGTTTGATATTTAGACTTAATGTAGAAGGACGTTTTCCTGCCTGAGTCGATTTAAGATCTAAATTTTTGACGCCACGTCGCGTTGGTGTTTTGTGACCTGCTGATTCTGAGATCAAGTCTGTCTATTTTTTAGGGTTCCGTAGCCAAAATGGCAAAAAACGGAACCCTTATAGATTCGTCATGTCTGTCTGTCTGTCTGTCTGTCTGTCTGTCTGTCTGTCTGTCCGTATGTCACAGCCACTTTATTCCGAAAGTATTAAGACTACACAGTTGAAACTTGGTAGGTAGATGTATTCTGTTAACCGCTTAACGAATTTAATACAAAAATAAGAAAAATAAAAGATTAAGGGGGGGCTCCCCATACATGGAACTGAAACTGAAAAAATTTTTTTTCTTCAAACCAACACGTGTTGGGTGTCTATAGATAGGTCTTTAAAAATGACATTAAGGTTCCTAAGATAACTTTTTCTCAAAGTCAACCGTTTGAAAGATATTCACCGCCAAAGTGGTAAAATGTGTGTCCCCCCCCCTTTAACTTTTGAAATAAGAAAGTGAAAAATCTAAAAAAAATATATACTGTAGACCTTAATAAACACTTTCAACCAAAATTGGTTTAAACGAAATATAGTAATTAGTTTTTGAGATATAGCACATTTTCCAAAACCGCAAATATAACTTTGTCATTCATACCAACACTGTGAAAAACAAAGTTATTTTTACAGACGAAAAATTATAGGTGGTATTAAATATGGTATGGTATAAGGTAACTACGGAACCCTACGGCGCGTGGCCCGACACGCACTTGGCCGATTTTTTTTCTATAGTCGTTATGACTTCCACAAGAAGATCTAAGTATGTATTAGACCGAAAGATAGTTGAGAGAGACTATAAGACCGAAAGAACATAAGCGACAACGAAGTACCAAAGTTAAGTTTGTATTCTATACATTTTGTATGAAAAAACCAACTTATAGTTGCAATTGGAAACACTTGGGAACTCCGTCGCATACGATGTTTGATTTTTTTCAGTTGGATATTATACAATAACTGTATATAAAATATATATTTTTTAAAAGCTTAATAAATTTACTTTAAGGTAGTATTTTTTTCTTTTGCACAAAATTAGAATTTTCAAAGATACTAACTGTTGAAAAAAAAAATTGCAAATCGATTTTTGATACTTTCCTCAATATATATTTTTTTCTAAGAAATTGTACATCAAATGTCTCAAAAATGAAATCGTCATGCTTGACATAAAGTTAAATTTGCATTCTATACATTTTGTATGAATAAAAACAACTTATACTTGCAATTGTTAGTGTTGGGAAACACCGTCACATACCATGTTAGATTTTTTTTCAGATAGACATTGTACAATAACTATATAAAACGAATATATTTTTTTAAAGCTTAGTAAGTGTCCTTTAAGGTAGTATTTTTTTTATTTGCACAACATTAGTATTTTCACAGATACTGACAGTTTAATAAAAAAATTGCAAACTGATTTTGATACTATCGTCAATATTTTACCTTTTAAACACGTTTTTTTCTATGAAACTGTGTATTGAAAGTTTCAGAAATGAATCCCTCATCCCTGTTTTACCATAAAATGATACCACACTTGAAGTGGTGGGTATATTGAAGGAGATATGATTTTTTATCTGAATCGCGGTGGCGCGAAACTTTGAATGCCACCTCCTTCTACCTGCTAAGGGGGGGCGGATGGCTACCGAGCTAAATCAGCTCAGTTTTACCTAAGTAACATCTGTACCAAGTGAATTCATCTAATGAAAAATTTTGACCTCATTTTCTGTAATAAACTGCGATTTCAATGGATTTCATTCGAGAATTGTTAGCAACATAGTTACGTAATTCGGGGTCAGGGGGGGGGGGGGCTGATTTTGCTTACGAACGTACTTATTCTGTGGTAGAGGTAAAATTTTCTCAAACTACCCTCAGTAAATCAGGCTATGTCAATATTTCGTGATAACAGAATAATTTATGATGGATATAATAGCAAAGACAGTTCAAAATAAAGCAAAATCTTTGCAGGTGGTGACGGCAGCCGATAAAGTGGTGAAGTTCAGATTAAATGATGGAAGGGAGATGCCTGCTATCGCGCTTGGTACTTATCTAGGATTTGATCAAGTAAGTAAATGTACCTATAGGTTATGGTATATATTTTATGGATAAATATTATGAATCCTAAACTCTTTAGGCTGTGGTATTATTTTGTAGTAATTTTAGGTAGGTACTTAACTATATTTATTTATAGTAAAGCCGCGTTGACACGATCCAAGTATACTTGGAACAAGTAAATGGGACAAAGTAACTTTTTGTAGGTATACGGGGACGTCCAAGTGCGCTTGGATTGCTCATTTACATGATAAGTAGCGTCCAAGTAGTCGTCAAACAAAACTACTTGGCAGCCCCGGATCTACGTTTTCGAAAAGGGGGGGCAGACAGAAGACAATTAGCCGCTTTTTTCGTAACAAGTTTCAACAAATTGCCCCCCCCCCCCCCCCCCCCCCTTGCCCCGCGTTTAGGGTCACCATCTACGTAAGGGAGGATGCCTGTCTAGGATGCACAAAATGCTTACAAAATGCCTGTATTTTTCCGAAAAATGAAAGAAGGCTGCCATGCAGCGCTATTTTTAGTCAGTTTCATCCATTAATCTTGTAATTTTGATTTTTTTTTTAGTAAAACAATGGCCGTGCGGCGCATTTTTTTAGTCACTTTCATACAATAATCTTGTAATTTTGATTTTTTTTAGTAAAAACCAAAAGGTAAAAACAATGGCCAGTCTTGCGGCCGGCATAACTTGCTTGGGAAGACTAAGGCGGCCGCCCCCGCCGCTTCCTGGTCTTCGCCGTTCGGGGCAAGTGCCCCCGAATTTTGCTTACTTAGGGCGTATTTCACAGTAAACCATACATCGCTAGTTTGGTTGGGCGTGCGTTTATATTACTTCAACGCACGCCCAACCAAACTAGCGATGTACGTTAAAGATACGGTGATCTGATACGCCAAAATGGACTAGTCTGGACAAAGCTTAAGAATAAATAAAACTTATTCATAAGGTAAAAGTAAGTTCTGAGTAGGTAGCTTACTTGACAGAAGATTTGACATTTTTACTCGGAACTTACTTTTACTTTGTGAAATAGGCCCCTAATATTATTATACAGGGTTGCCATTAGTCTACGTTTTTTGCCTATTATCTGGATTTTTTTCTCTTCGATATTGGATGAATACGAATAAATTGTCATTATTTACTTATAAGTACCAACTTAACAAAATATTATCAGAACGAAGTTGAATCAAGAAGTTTTTTGATTAAGTAGGAGTAGATTGTAAGAGATAGGCAGGTACTTAGGTACTACGTGACCCGTTAAAGGGGAAGTAATCTTTAAAATACCACGCTTGGTCACAGGAGCGATGGAGGGGGGCTTAGGTTTTGTCACGTAGTCAATATCTTGCCATAGAGCCATACCGCACTGTCGACTAGTCGCCGAGCGACTGTCGACAGCGACTGTAATTTCTACTAGTTTATTATGAACGCGTACGCACTGAGTCGCCCGGTCGCTGGACGACTCTGAGTCGTCGGGAGACTAGCCACGCCCCCCAGTCGTTCGGCGACCGAGAGAAACACGGGTTCAAATGGAAGTGTACGCACGGCGAGCGACTGTCGCGTCGACCAGGCATCATCGCGCACAAAATGACCTTCGATACTAAAGATTTTATATTATAAAGAAACAACAGTAGGAGGAAATAGTGGAATTATTTGAAGGTGAAGGATTAACAATCGAAGAAAAAACTTTAGGTAGGTAGGAGATATTAACTTTATGATATTATTTTTTACTTTTTAAGAGTTAGCTCTTTCGGGTCGGTGTTCTTTTTTATTTTATTATTATTTATGAATTCTGCCCATGCTATCTGCTATGGCAATTGGGTCAATTCTCAGTGCTAAAATAATCAGCAAACATAGGTTTAAAGTCATCATCATATCACTGTACGATATACCACGTCGCGTACAGGGTTACCAGATGGTATATCTGTTACCGGCAATGTATGAAATGCAGGCATTGTATACAATGCCTAGGCATTGTATACAATGCCTGGCCCTTTTAGGCAATGTATGAAATATAATGAATATTGATATCTATTTCACACATTACCTAGGCAGTGTATACAATGACTAGGCATTGTATAGAATGCCTGCTGGTCCACCGGCAATGTGTATAATAAAAAGATTTTCGAGAATAGATTCGAGGGGGGATCGAGGGGGGCTTGGGGAAAGCTCGAGGGGGGGGGGGCTTGAGGAAAGCTCGAGGGGGGGGGGCTCGGGGAAAGCTCGAGGAGGGTTCGATGGGGGGTTCGATGGGGCGCTCGAGGGGGGCTCGAAGGTGGCTCGAGGGGGGCTCGAAGGGGGCTCGAGGGGGCTCGAGGGGGCTCGAGGGGGGCTCGAGGGGGGCTCTTTGGAATCGAACCTGTTTTACTCCTGTAGGTCCCGCGTATAGGTTAGAAATTTAAGGCGAGCGCGGAGCGCAGCGGAGCGTGAGCCTTAAATTTCAAGGTTATTTTTTTATAACAGACAACAGAAATATACTTATTTTACACATTGCCGGTGGACCAGCAGGCATTGTATACAATGCCTAGGCAAAGTATAAAATGAATTATATTTCATACATTGCCTGATCGTTTTAGGCATTGTATACAATGCCTAGGCATTGTATACAATGCCGGATTATACACATTGCCGGTAACATATCTACAAATCCTGACAAAGAGCCTGATTACTACTAAAAGGTCCTGATATTTTGCTAAAACCCCCACACGGCTTACGATAACACATTGTAGATCAGCGAACTTGTAGATAAACCTACCTAATAAATTAATACTTTTTCTTGTTTCAATGACGTAAAAAATCATATTTTAAGTACTTAGACGAAAAGTTTTCGTTTTTAAGTTTTAGTTTTTGATTGTATCTATATAATTTTAAATGTGTTTTTTTTTAAATTGATTATTTATTGCAAAGTTTGTTGATTCTGGGGGTCAAGTCTGCTAATATTTACGTCAAAATCGTAGTTCAATGGTGTTTGAATGGTAATGCTTTTTGACACAGTTCTTGTTTCTTAAACCCAAAACTGAACCACATTGAGTTTCCTAAACCCAAAACAGAAACATATCGTGTCTTGATTTTGGGTTTAAGAAACAAGAACTGTGTCAAAAAGCATTACCATTAGAACACCATTGAACTACGATTTTGACGAAAACATTAGCAGACTTGACCCCCTGGGGCTCAAGTCTGCTAATTTACAAATGCATCAATGGAATCTCAATTGGGTCTCAAACGCCAATTTTGACACATTTGGTATTCCGCTCCTTAAATAAGTTCAATCGTTTTTTAATGACAGGCCATCGAACCATCATTCAATCGTCATGGTACTTTTTGGCATTCTGCTAATAACTGCGTTACAATCGCGTCTCGATTGAACAATTAATTGGTATTCTGCTCTTATTTGACGTTTGTTTGACGTTTAAATCAATGGTTTTTCAATGACAATTTTGCCATTGAACTACAATCGAGCAACGACACCTCCTTCTTAGAATTTGTTTGTAAACATTGAAGAATGAGACCATCAGTACCAAGTTTACGCTGGCATATTTTGGCTAGTGATCATAGATATTGTGGAAAAACAATGTGTACCTACTTACCTACCCCACAGTGGAATTTTAAGGATTGATTTTCCTATTGTACCTAGGCTATAGGAACTTATTAGGTGCTAGGTGCCTTTGTATGCAAATTCACTTATTATTGAATAGGTAGGTAGGTAGTACCTACTGATAAATAAATAAATAGGACAAACCATGGACAAAGATTAATAACCACTGATCCATAATAAAATAAGTAGGTAAACACTTGGTGTCTATAAGTGAACATTTTTATCTACTTACTTACTCAGAATTCTAATTTGAATTTCGAATCGCTGTTAATATTATAATTTATAATTACTACCTATCATATTAAAGTGTTTCTTAAATATTTATTGTAATATTTAAGTACTGTAACCAATACAATGCCTAACATCTTTCTTCATGATAACATTCATGGCCCAAGTACTTTATCTACTAATAGTCAAAGTAAAAAAAATTGCTTTATTCAAATAAACTTATTAAGTACTTTTGAATCACCTAAATTTTCCTACCACCTGTTCCAGTTTTTTTTTTATACTTGTAAACTTGCAAATTAGTAGATCATCAATCTACTCTACACTACAATACCTACTAAAATACTTTGCTTCTTAAACCTAATGTTGGACCTTTATACTACCAGCTTCTGTAGATGCATGGTTCAAAATTATTTTTCTTGGGTACGGACCTAGATTTGATGTAGGTAATAGTAGACAAAATGAAAACAGGTTAACATAGAGTCAATATTTTATTTTATAGTATCAAAACCAATACAGTATATGATTAAAGCACAAGCTTCAAAGTACAGACAGCAGTCACTTTTCCAGCGTGCTCCTTTATTTACAATACAGCTAATGCTTCATAGTTTTGCTTAGTCGCTTGGAGCAAATATACATCTATAGTTTTGTTTGGTAATAACTTTTCCAAAAGGTACTTGCTTATTATATTCTGCAATGTCATTACACATATTGTATCTGAAATAAAAAATTAGTAATTAATAAAAAATTTAATGAGATTAGGTTAAGCATGCCCGCAGACTACTGAGTACAGACCAAATTGTTGGCCGATAGTTGGAATCAGTATGAAGAAGTATGCAAGTGCACACACTACAATGATTTGGTATCGACCGATTCTTCATACAAAACCAACTCTTGGCCGACAGTTTGGTCTGTAGTCCGCGGGCATGCTAAGAGTCTATGCAATTAATAGACTTCTTGAGAACAATAACGGTATTTTGATGTAATAAGTATTTTAATGAGCATAGTGGATCAGTTAGGTGGAATTTCTAAAATAAGCCGATGAGCACCGGCTTGTATGGACCCTTTCACCATCAGCTATTTTTAATGTTACCACTGCTGGGGCACAGGCCTTTCTTATCGTTCCTCAAAAATTAACGCGGCTGCGCACGCGACGGTTATTCGCGGCTCCGTCAGTCCGCATGCAGACGGCAAAATATGCACCCACTGCCCAAGCTTTGGGGCTACTCAATGCTCTGATCGCTCAGCAACCAGATGTTGATGTATTCTATGTGTCTGTCCATGTATTTGTTCATTGTGTTATTCGTCTGTTGTGTGTATAAAATGTAATTGGCCTTCTGCATGCTTTGGTGTGAAACTGTAAGTGCAGTGGGCAATTGAAATTTAAATAAATAAATAAATAATGGGTGGAAAGGAGGATGGACTATAACCCTCCACACGGGCCCAATGCGGATTGGTGGGTCCATATACTATAGTATAGGCATAGTATAGGTAAGTGCCTCAATGTTTAAAGTCCACTATGTGTATAGAAGGTAATAACTTAAATTATAATAGTCTAAGGGTAGTATTTGGTCGGAGAGTCAGGTTCAGGGATTTACTAGGTAATTTACTTACTCGTAAAGGTAGGTAAAACGTCTTTGTATGATTTGTTGTATTGTATTGGTTTGTAGATATGAATTCTTACAACATTTCATCACCGAATGTACAATACTTAACCTGACGGTTAAAGAATGATTTTATGTGATACTTTAATATATTTCTGTAGTTTCTGGGTTTATTTATTTAGTTACTAGATAAAATTCTTTAATTAAAACTCGCTGAACGACAGACCACACACAAGTTCACACAAACAACAGGGGCACACCACACTTACATTATAGAACAACGCGCAAGTAGCGCCATCTCTGTATCTTAGCCATCAACTTTCACAATAAAATCTTTAAGTTTGCTAAAATGTCTCTGCAGTCAGACCCAGACCGGACAAGGGTTGCCACCTTTTTTTGGACTAATAAAGTATATTGGTTGCTAAAGGTAGAAAAAAAGTACCTTATATGGAAATAAAGTATTATTTATTTTTAACTTTAAAAACATACTTACCTTTTATTACTTTTGGCAATATTTAAACAAACCATGTGAGTATTTTCGCGTACTTTATTTTCCTCATAAAGTATAAAGTACAATTACCCAGAAATAAAGTATATACCTTATTATTAAGTACGGGTGGCAAGCAACCATAGCGGACTTATAAAAAATCAAAATAATCTAATATTTTAGAAGACAGTACAGACATTAAAAATCGTGTTCTAATTTGGCTATAATAGCTATTTATGCAACTGTACTATAACGAGGGGTATTAAAACACGAATGTGATAATAGAACCACATGAGTGTTTTAATACCTAATTATGTACAGTTGCATACAACACTTTATCTACACCCATTTTTTTATTTTTTCTTATTTTTATTAGGGAAACAAACAATATTTTAATAGATATGGATTAAAAACACCCATGATATTTATCTAAACCCATGATATGTATCCCCTATAAAGATTTTGACTTTGACTTTGACTTTCCTCTCCCTCCTCGTCATTATGTCTTCCGCAAGAGTGTTATAATTTTCTACTGAATTTCATAATGCAACGTTCGCGCGTGGGCGCGCGGCGCTGCAGGACCAGCTCTCGCTCGGGATTCTGTAATGATGGCAGTAAGCTAACTGTTTCAGAACCCCTTACAGAGGATTTAAAGCATGGGTGTAGATAATAGTAATTTATGCAATTACTGTAGTATAATGAGGGCTATTAAAACATATGGGCTTATCACCCGAATGTTTTAATACCTAAATATGTAGAGTTGCATACAAGACTTTATCTTTTTCTTTAACCCTTAGGCGCCGGCTACACGCGTGGTATTTACCGTGATCCATCGCCATAGAGTAAATTTTAACCATGGAAAGTAAAATATTGAATATTCCGTAAAAATTACTTTCCATGGTTAAAATTTACTCTATGACGATGGACCACAGTAAATACCACGCGTGTAGCCGGCGGCGCCTTATCAAGTATCCTCTATAAAGGGTTTTGAAACGGTTGCTTAATATCCGAGCAAGGGCTGGTTGCGCCCGTCACGCGCGCGTCCATTATGAAATTATCTGAATCATAACGAGTGTTTTAATGTTATACTGAATTTCATAAAGTATCGTTCGGGAGTGGGCGCGGGGAGCACCCACTGTCACCCTCGCTCGGATATTGTGGTTTTATGACACTGGTTGTTTTAATATTGGCTATAATCTAACTGTTTCAAAACCTTTTTTAAGGATTTATAGCATGGGTGTAGATAAAGTATTTAAAAACAACATTATTTTACAATGATGCAAACGAAATTTTTTTTGAAAAAGGCCTTGTTGCGAATTACAATAATATAATTGTAAAATTCGATGACCTAATTCGATTCGATTCGATTACCACACCACCACTCTATATATGACACTCACTACTATCGTTGGATGAATACCGAGTTCAATCAAACCTAGCCAAATTAACATATTTGTTTTGTTTTGATTTATTCTTTTTCATTAATACTTTGTTACAAATAAAGAATATCACAAAAAAGTCAAAAAATATAATAAAGAAACAAAACAATACATTTTCAACTATTATAATTTCATGTTAGTAGTTCCGCATCGATTTCCAGAGGCACTAGTGGACTTTCCCTTATATGACTCTACTCTTTGGAACACAAACAAATATATGTCGTCATGACAACCACTTAACATAAACAACGTTCCGTTCTACAAAGTTCTTATTAGATAATTCTAATAATTTAAATATTTGAGTGCAATATTAACTGATTCGTAATACAGTACGTCACATTTTGTTGTATCTAATGATTTTAAGAAACTTTAAATACATTTGACCATTAATTATCCAAATAAGTCGTAAAAACAAAAATTTCGATAGAATAGCGGTTTTTTTACTTGAAATGGAATTTATATGAGAGTGCTATTATTTTACACTGTGACATCTATCCTTATGGTAGATTTTAGTGGGCAACACCATCATTACGACGACATTACGATTCAACGACGAGCATTAATCCAGTCATATTTTTTTTAGCAGAATACCCAATTAGTAACAAACGTAATGAGGTCGCGTCTTGATCGCAGAACGGTGTCATTTTATTTCAATTAGCAGACTTGGCCCCCAGGTACGACTGTACCAAAAACACTACATGCACAGTTCAACAATCCATACAGTTGTTAAACGAATGTACTTGCGCAGAGGCAAGATTACAAAAGCCTGTTGATTTCGGCCAAGTACCTACCGGACCGAAATCAACAGGTTATTAGAGTAACGTTTTTGAAAAAGCGAGACTACAAAAGCCTGTTGAACTCGGCCAGGTACTTGAACGAAATCAACTATTTATTAAATATTACCAAAAGCTATAGCTTTTAAAGGTATTTTTTTGGTTGATTAAATAAATTATACTTTATTTCCATTCTACAATGTACTTTTTCGTCTACCTAATTATAGCAACCAATACTATATTTAAAACAAAAAAGTGGCAACCCTGTTTGCGACCGTGTAAAACGCCAACATGCATTAATACATTATTATTCCCGTCAATTGGTAATCTTGTCACATTAACATCCACGTTGACGTGATCCGCAACTAAAAATGTCATGAAACAAGAAAATTCTAATGGGTAATCTAATATATTAATTATTGAATTATTATTTTCAATAAGATACGGTCTAGGTTTATAAAAAAAAAACAATCGTTTTTCGTTTTGAGGTTAAAATCATGGCCACCAAGAGCATTACCAATTGACGGGGATAGTACCTCTGCGCGTGATTTTTTGGTGGGCTACATTGACCTCTAGCTGATTTTATTGATTACTCTAATAAACTAGAAAACCATTTAAGGTGGAATTTTTGTTTGTGTTGGAAACAATATTTTAGAGAAATTATTTCGCGTAATAAGTACTAATAAGTATAATTTAAATTACGGCCTTTCTCAAGTTTCCCTAAAACTGTTATGATAAAGAGTGTTCATCCTAATGCAAATATATTGCAAAATAAAATGTAATATTAAAAAACTGAAAACATCCAAAAATAAAATGTTACGTAAACATCTGTCAGTGCAACTCATGTACTGTACTTACATGTAATTAGGTACAAAGCTACTTGTAAATGAATAATTACATAATAATCACATTTATTTTCTTTTTCTTTTTTAACAACCTTTGCAAATTTGCGACTGATAGCGTACCTAAGTAAAGTCTATAAAATACAACAAATGGTTTTCCACACATAGATTACGAAATAAACTGTTAATAATGAATAATAATTTCATAAAGTTATTAACATATTTTTAATTAACGATTTAAGTAAGTATAAAAGACGTATGACAAACTGTCAAAAACTGTTTACATACTAAATAAGACAAGTAAGGATAGGTAGATAGACTTTAGGCACCATCGTCCCCATATCAAAGGTGCTTAACAACTGTATGGATTGTAAAACTGTATCGAGTCGCTCGCGCGTTTTGTTTTGAGTTGCAGTCGCTGGGAGACCGACTCAACCGAGTCGCTCGTCGACCAGTCAACAGTGCGGTTTGGCTCTATACTACGGGTGGTCACCAAAGGGGGGAGACAGTTAAAATATTGTTTCAATTTATTTTTACAAAACTAGCGCACCATAAAATGTAGGAAGACTAATCTAAATCCCATAAATTAATTATAAAAATGGTATGATAATGTCAGTTTGTTGTTTATTTTTTATAGTTTATTAAAATAGTATAGGTTGGGTAACTTGGGTAGAGGTTGCCAACCATACTAATATAGTATCCTACTATATTGAGGGCTCGCCTACTATTTTTTTTTAAATGTATAGTAGGCAAACCTACTCAAAGATATTAGAATTTTTTATTGAACCTACTATATTTTTTCAAGTGATAAAAATAAACAAAAGCAGCAAAAAAATTATTATATAAGTAATTAACATAAGTAATTGCATTATATTTATTGTGTTTAAATACTTGTGTTTATGGTTGTTAAATAAATTATAAAAATGTTAGTAAGTATAAAAATTCAACTTCTTTAGAATCCTCCATACAAAACGGCAACCTACTATATTTTTTGGACTTTTTCGCCATCTACTATATTTTTACACGTAATAATCTTGAAAATACTATATTTGATGCAAAAAAAGGGTTGTCAGGGTTGCCAACTTTTTTTATAAAATTAGTTTGTTATAATGCCCACGTTCCTTTTTTTTATTTTCTTATTTATTTTAATTTTTATTTCCACGTTTTTATTAGGTTGCTTCCTCGTTTGTTTGTTTGTCCTTGCGCACGATTTTTTAATTTCACTTTAATTACAGAATGGTGTCGTAAAGCTTGAAAACAACCAAGTCCGTGGTGCGATTCTGAATGCCATCGACATGGGTTACCGTCATATCGACACTGCATCCGTGTACGGAACAGAAGAAGAAATTGGAGAAGCCATTAAAATGAAGATTGAGAGCGGTGACGTGAAGAGAAGTGATATGTTTATAACTACGAAAGTAAGTAAAAGTAAAAGTCAAATCAGAGCTTACCTAATGCTTAAAGATTCCGGTTTACAAATACTGGAAGGGTCAAATGATTGTGTAATGTGCCCAAGCACACAAGCATTTGTTAGGACTGTTTATTTTCCTATTTGTGTATTCTTATTCTATCCGTTATTTTTGTTCGCCTATTCCATTTGTTAAACAAAGGTAAATAAGTTATTTTCAGTGTTTTTTAGGGTTCCGTACCAAAATGGTAAAAAAGGAACCCTTATGGTGAGACTCAGTCTGTCTGTCTGTCTGTCACAGCTGGATATCTCGAGAACTACTAATGGTATCAACTTGAAATTTGGAATAGTTTAAGATGACATTTGCCCAACTATTTTGCAAATAAGAAATAAATAAAAAAATAAATGTTTTTTTTACAGCAGGGCCTGAAAAGGGGCCTTAAAAATTTGAAGTGGGGCTACTAGGGCATGTGGGGTATCATATGAAAGAGCGCCGTTTGCACGTTTTTAATCATTTTTTCTTTTTTTTCTAGACCGCATAGTTTTTGACTTATGATGAAAAATGTAAAAAAAATGACCGTTCCCCCCCCCTTATCTCCGAAGTTTGCAAAGAGAAAAATCTAAAATAATTCTATGCGATAGCAGTTTATATAAAGATTACAGGAAAAATAAAATGATGTCTCAATATGGCACACTTTTTTTATTTCCAGCTTTGGAACACGCATCACAAGAAGGAACAGGTATCGCAAGCTATAAGAGAGTCCCTGAAAAAACTCCAAATGGACTACGTTGATCTTTATTTGATGCACTGGCCCATTGGTCTCAATGTAAGTTTAGTCACTTTCTTACCTCCACTAACATAGCTCGCTAATTTAAATTAAAACTGTCGTTCTAGAGGAATTTATAAAACCGAGTGAGCAAAACTAGGAAACCGATACTTAAAGCAGTCGCGGCTCACTAAATACTACGCCAATAAGTGAACACGCCCTTGTAGCCCATACCTACTAACTAAATAACAAATAAACGAAGGTGATTGTCACCCTGGCTCCGCGCCCCGCCGCGGAGTGCGCGCGAAGCGGCAGATTTGTATAGTATGTCAGTTTGGTTTTATATAAAAACGCGCGGCACCACACACTGGCTCGGAGAAATGTACCTAAAGTCTGTCCATCCTTACTTGTCTTATATGGTAAACAATCTTCACCCAACTCTTTATTGAAATAATCATTTATAAAATAAAACAAATGGTTTTCCACACATAGATTACGAAATGAATTGTTAATAAATTAACAATAATTTCATAAACTTACTAACATATTTTTAAATAACGATTTAAGTTTAAAAGACGTATGACAACTGTCAAAATCTGTTTACTAAATAAGACAAGTAAGGATGAACGGACTTTATGCATGCTGCTTCGCGGTCCGCGACGACGGGTGTGGAGCCAGTGTGTGAATCACCTTTTATGTTAATTTAATTCTAAACCTACTGTTTTTTTTTCAGGAAGATAATTCGTTTTCAGATGTAGACTTCATAGATACCTGGTTAGAACTCGAAGACGTGCTGAAGCAAGGGCTGGCCAAATCTATTGGTATTTCCAACTTCAATGAAACGCAGATTGAAAGATTGCTACAAAAGGGTTCCATCAAGCCCGCAGCTCTGCAAGTAGAGGTATTTTTGGCACACTTGACACTCAAGTCAGTTTTAATTTCATGTCACACATGTAATGAACTAATCAATTCATACCATACCGCTGAATACTGCCATATTGCAGCCAAAGCATACAAAATGTTGGGTTTTATATTTCGCCAAAGTAGAGACTTTAAAAAGGTACAATAACTAATACTATTATATAACAGCTATGTGCGATCACAACTCGAATACGCATCGACAGCTTGGAATCCGCAGTACTCGGTACATATAGGTACGATAGAAAGAATCCAAAACAAATTTATTAAAAAAATGAAGTATAAATTTGCTGATTTTTGTGAAGATGACGTCATATCTCTTACACGTCGAAGAGAACGCAGGGACTTGACCTTATTGTACAAGATTATTAATAATTATGTTGATTCATCATATCTTTTAAGTAAAATTTTATTGAAATGCCCCCGACCAAACATGCGATCTCGTGACACTTTTTGCATTCCTGCGAGCCGGACTAATTATGCTAGAAACCGTTTTATAGTTAGAGCGATGAAATCATATAACGTTAAATTTAGTCACATTGATTTGTTTAGTCTTAAGCCCGCTAAATTCAAAGTTGCACTTAATAGTACCAATTAATTAAATATTTGGCCTCTTATTTTTCAAAACTAAACAAAATTTAGTTGTTTAAGTAAGTTACATTGTTATTGTTACTCGACGCTTTATTGTCATTACTTAGTAGTGGAAACTGTTTAGGCTAATGTAAATTGATGTATGTTGTAACTATATGTAAAAATATATGCTGTATGTTTCCCAAGAAAGAAATAAAAAAAATAAAAAAATACCTTATTCCGAAGGAATTTCAATATCACATCATCTTCCGATCTGATCAAAATATCTGCGGGTCTACCGGCTAAAAACAGTGAAGTTCCTAACTGTAATTTGACAGATGTATGTCAATCATTGCTACTTCGTTTTGGCAAAATTAAAAACTTACCGAAAAAATGTATCACAATGTATCACATCCATCTGTCAAATTACCGTTAACTATAACTTCATTATTTTTAACCGGTAGACACGCTGGGCCCTGATTCATAGAATAACCCCCTTACTAATAAAGATTGTATAGCAGCTGCATAGTTACACAGTGTTTTGTCACTTTCTTTTTAATGTCAAATTCAAATAGTTTGACAGAGAGTAACCATTGTGTAACTAAACATCTGCTATTCAATCTTTATTAGTAAGGGGGTATGAATATAAGATTCTTGGCCCTGATTCACAAACGTCCAAAACATTCCGTATCCGATGCTATGCTTTCCATAAATTTACTCTATACTTTCCGTGTTCGAAATGTAAATTTTATTTCCGACGGATACTAACTCTTCCGACACCAAATAGTTGTCGGAAATGAATACACGAATCTTCTTCGTATCGAAAAGATCTACACATTCACCAATGATCGCCACAAATCGGCGTACATTGCCGGTTTTGTAACAAAACCTCTTTGACACATTTGTTACAAAACCGGCAATGTACGCCGATTTGTGGCGATCATTGGCGAATGTGTAGATCCGCCGTTTAAAGTTACGGAAACCATACAGTAAATATGTGGAAAGCATAGCATCGGATACGGACGGAAACTTTTACTTCCGTGATATCTCAGTAAGTCAGTACCTTATTGAAAGATCATCCGTATTTTTTTTCAGGTCCACCCTTCACTAATTCAGAAGAACTTAGTAGAATACGCACAAAATAAAGGCATAGTAGTCATGGCTTACAGTCCTCTCGGATCCTTGGTGTCCAAATTTGGCATGCAGTTACCTGGACCGAAGATAGATGATCCAGTTCTAATGGAAATAGCTAACAAGTATAACAAGACCACTCCTCAAGTCGTGTTAAGGTGGTTGGTAAGTAGAACTTTGTTTTGTATAGAAAACATTATTATAATTTTATATACTAACCCCCTTACTAATAAAGATTGAATAGCAGATGTTTAGTTACACAATGGTTACTCTCTGTCAAACTATTTGAATTTGACATTAAAGAGAAAGTGACAAAACACTGTGTAACTATGCAGCTGCTATACAATCTTTATTAGTAAGGGGGTAATGATATAATTATGACTTGCACTAGATAAATTCTCGGACGGGAATAGAGCCCGCGACATCTGGAAGTCCGCGGGCTGATTATCGAATTAGAAACCACCTAGCGACTGGTTGCAGTTCATAGATGATAGTGATCCATCGCTACTTCTTTTTGGATTAAAAAAAACCATACCAAAGAAAAGTAGCAATGTATGTGGAATGAAACCGGTCGCTAAATAGTTTCTTTTTAGATAATCAGGGTGCAGGTCCAATGATCTTACTGCTGAGCTACTGAGTCACTAAGGCTCGTATTTATAAATCGCTCTCAACATTGAGAGCGGTTTTTAAATATGCCTAAGTTGCAACACTAGTGACTCCGTAGCTCAACGGTAAGATCATTGGACCGGACTTTCAAAGGCAGCAGGTTCGATTCCCGTCCAAGAATTGATGGTGTGAATCTTATTTTTTTAGTAAATTCTTTAGTATTATATAAATCGGACTTGTCAATGTTACAATCTTCAAATTAAAAAAGTAAACATTATTTTCTTAAATATTTATTTAATGCCATGAATTCCCAGTTCCCACTGTGAGACGCAAGTACCTATAATTTTAAAAATAATTTAGACTCAAATAGATAATAAAATCATTTTAGAGCTTATTTATTGATTTCATTTACACACAAAAGAAGATACGTACAAGTATTACGTACAAAATACTTATTATTATGTTATTAAAGAGGGCACAGTCTGCACACTAGCGCCGCCATTGAAACATAGCGCTTAATTGTTTTTTTTTCTTTTTTAGGTTGACAGAAATGTAGTGCCTGTGGTCAAAAGTCTTCACGCAAAGCGCCAAGCGGAAAACATCAACATCTTCGACTTCAAATTGACTGAAGAAGAGATCAAGAAA
The DNA here is from genome assembly GCA_943789525.1 of Agriphila geniculea. Lineage (NCBI taxonomy): Eukaryota > Metazoa > Arthropoda > Insecta > Lepidoptera > Crambidae > Agriphila > Agriphila geniculea. The sequence continues at coordinate 5,467,502 of OX038897.1, forward strand.
ATAAACGACTTCAATAGCAATACAAGATTTTACCTGCCATCATTTTGGCAGAATCATCTTTATTACCCATTCGAAAAGATAGATAATCCTATAGCAGATCCGTTTGTTAAATCAAATTAGTATTTTTCGTGTGAATAAATAACTAATTTAATTTTAATGAGTATTTCATTTAGTAGCATTATCATATAATAATTGAGTACAATGGATATTTGATGAAAAAAGAGTTTTCTTAAAATCATAAAAAAAAACATAATTTCTAAGAGAATTAGTGCCTATTATTTATATTAAATTGGTGCACTTACATTTTTTATTTAATATCACAGTCATATCATATAATTACTTAGTAGTAAATCGCGCAATCCCCACCCGATTTCAAGTTATATGCCTCGTACTGTAGTCAGTACGAGGCATATAACTTGAAATCGGGTGGGGATTGCGCGAAACGCGTATTTTGGGTATGAGTAGCGGTAAGGGGAGCGGGCGGCGGGAGAGGGGCGCGCGCTATTGGTCGCTCACAAGAGCACATGCGCGAACTTATCCCCACTCCGTCGAAAAAATTTCAAGATACGTGCCTAATACTGTACCACAGTTAAAAAATCCTGTGATATTATAATGTAAATACCTAGGTGATGCAGGTACGGTACATATATCATATAATATTTATGTCCCGATAGTTTTAATTTACTATTGATAAAGTAAGTGAATCAATTTAAATAAAATTCACGCTACACTGCAGCCTAGCGCCTGCTGAGAATTATTAGCAAAGACTCATAATCACACAACTTCAAGATTTATAAACTGAAATACAAATCTATTATAAAAACAAACGACAAAGTTTATTTCATAAAAAATCTATAAGGTTTTCCACCCCGTTGCATTTGGAGTTATTATCACCAGGGAGCCAATCGCGCTAATATTTAGATCAACTGGACCTCGACTGAACTGAGATCAATCATAACTTTTGTCATATTCCGTATCGCGCTAACGTTTTGACAGCTAGTTGAGACAGATGTCATGCGGAACTGCTAAATAATCTAAATTTAATGGATGAACTGTGAAAAAGTCGTGAAAAAGTGTATTCAAATGTCCAATCTGCAAATTTGTAAAAAGCTACAGACTATCAAATCATTTAGTTGGTTTACTTATGAGATATGAACACCATAATTGTGCCAATTCGGATGCCTTCGGTGTGGAAACAAGATAAAGGTAAGATAACCATACCTAACCTAAAAATTTTCACTGTGAATAAACATTCTTTCTTTGTTTTTGTATTAATTACTTACTAGTATAGGTACCTAGATTTTGGTGGTATTAGCCATAAAATGCCACTGGAATCTAAACTTCTCATTAAGTAAGTTAGGTAAAAGTACCTACCTATTTAGGTATTACAATTTTAATTTACTCACCATTGTCCATACATACAACTAAAACATTTATGAGTACCTAGGTATACTGCCCGGCACGTAACTTGGCAACATAAAAACGAGACAAAAGATGCGCAGTAGCCACAAACACTAAACTCGGCACATCTTTTGTCTCATCTTTCTCTTGGCAATTTATATGCCGGCATCTGTAATAGGCTAAGAACAACGTTATTTATTTTAACATTATTGTTGAATTATCTATAGTCCTTTAACTTTTAACATGTTTTGTTTTAGGTGCCTACAAAGATAACCAATGCATGCTGTGTGCAGCATTAGACATAAAGCACAAAGAGGCAATGCGTTATTCACTCTGTTGGTGGCAGAATCCGTGGGTCTGAGCAGACTGAGGACTAGTGGAAGTGTAACATACTAGCTAGGTGTGGTGCTCGCTGATGCTCTTGACTAAATTAGGGTTGTTTACCTAATTCATCATCATCATCAGCCTATCATCGTCCACTGCTGAACATAGGCCTCTCCGAGTGCACTCCACTGAGCACGATCCGCGGCTACACTCATCCAGTTTATGCCAGCCACCTTGCGAAGATCGTCGCTCCACCTTGTCTGAGGGAGTCCCACACTATGTTTACCGAATGTGGTCTCGTTTACCTAATTGTTTCGGGGTAATAGGACAACTGAATAATAATAATAAATTATTTTAGAAAACTTTATTAATGTTATTTATTATTAATTACTAACTAAACTGCTATCTTCTCCAACTGCATATCCTTGTTGGCAATACTAAAACAAAACATAAAAAAATTTGTTAGTCACTTTTATAACATAATTATTTTAATAATGTGATTCCAAATCAGCAGTTAAGTAATAAAAACATAACTAGATGTAGATCCAAAGGCTGTGGGTTCGAGTCCCATCTGACGAGCTGGTGACGACTCATTTTGTTCTAGTATATGATTTAAAATAAATATTAATCACACTAGATGCAAAACCTCAACTCTAATGATAACTAGATGTTTTGTATCTTTTAAACATAGATTTAATAATATTGGGGCATATTATTTTAATTCATTAGCGGTCGCAGGCGACCGGACAACAATAGAAAATCGATTGTGTCTCGTTTTACGGGCGTTGACGAGTTAATATCTAATTAGATTAAAATAATATTACCTACCTTTTTTATACATAAGGTCTCTGACTTCCGCCTTCTGCAAAAATTTTAAATCTCTGCAAACTGCAATGTTGCTTCATTTTATCTATTGTAGAACCAATTTTTATTTATCTTAATTTTTGTAATGCTTATTATATTCTATAACCTGAAATTAATAAAAAATATTAGGGAAATTACATAAATAAATACTAAAATACTAATTGGAGTCGGAACTGATGTTATTAAATATTGAATGAAAAAGGGCACACTAATAATCAAAGGGCACAAAATATTAGTAGGAAGTTAAACGGAAGATATTCTAAATTCTATTTATTGTTTCACTAGTACTTATTACCTTTCTAAAACAGAGAAGTAATAGGTTTTGATCTTACCGTTCATCTTATACATAAATTTCCTCTTCATTCGGTAATAAAGAAGCAAAATTCCTCTAATGCTGTTATATATGAAAGCTGCATCTTGATGGTTGTGTATTTTCTATCTCTTTGGTCAGCATTATGCTCAATTTTGATCTTGTTTTGCACTTCTGTAAAAAAATTCACTTTCATTATTACTCCTACATTTTGGCATAGCTATAAAAAGTTCACTGCTAATACATAATTACATACCTTTGATTATTGAGGTACCTTGTTGACTGGGGCTCGGTCGTATTTTGTTTATCGTTACACTTCAAAGAGTGGTGGGATGTTCGTTTGTTTTATGACTTTATGTTATCACAAATAAATCACAAAATACTAACATCTTAAACAATCGCTTCGTTTACAAAGATATTTGTTCGTTTAGCAGCACTACAATATTTTCACAATATTAAATGATCTCAATAAAATTCACTCTCTGTTATGAAATTATTACTTTAAAATAGCTTTATAATACTTCATTAAATATTAATTCTATTTGTAATAATAACATAACCTCTGTTTCTCAACCAGTGTTGCCAGTGGCCGATAGTCAAAAGTAACACAAGACTGCTCAAAAAGTAACATTTTCACGAAAAAAGTAACATTTTCTTATTTTATGTAGAAATCGACTCTACTGTATTATGGCATTTTAATACGATTATTATTGATAGCACGTACAACTAGTTTTTTTTAAATTCTCTTTGACGTACAAGTCGACAACAAACAAACTAACTACAGTGGTTGGTTTGTTTGTTGTCGAGTGCTGTACCGTAAATTGCCCTTTCTGCGCCCTGTGCGAGCTTCTATAACTGCGCCCTTAGGATTTTTTTATAGATATTATTGGGTACCCTACAATTTTTTGGGCCATAATAAATGCCCAATTGTCAGGGGTAGCCTGAAGCAAGTCTATAGTAATCGGCCACGCAGCGCGATTTTTAGTCAGGTTCATCAACTAATCTTGTAATCTTGCTTGTTTATAGCAAAGAAAACGGCCGCGCAGTGCGATTTTTGGTCAGTTTCATCCAGATAACTTTGTAATCTTGCCTGTTTATAGCAATAAAACGGCCGCGCAGCGCGATTTTTAGTCAGTTTCATTAACTAATCTTGTAAACTAGCTTGTTTATAGTAAACAAAACGGCCGCGCTGCGCGATTTTTGGTCAGTTTCATCCAGATAACCTTGTAATCTTGCCTGTTTATAGCAATAAAACGGCCGCGCAGCGCCATTTTAATCAGTTTCATTCACTAATCTTGTAATCTAGCTTGTTTATAGTAAATAAAACGGCCGCGCAGCGCGAGTTTTAGTCAGTTTCATAATTTCATTCAGTCAGAGTGATAAAGTAATGTACAAGGGACTTGGTGTTGGTGGACCAATTATTAGCTAATACTTTGGAAGAAAAATATTTTTTCTTCAATTTCATTAGACGTTTTTGGTGATACTGGCATGCACGTATGTGTTGGAACGAGCACTAGGGGCGCAGGGGGAACTTATCAGGAGCAAACCGAACAAATAATTAGTCCTAGTCTGGCCATTCTTGCGCCCCCCTATCGATCGATCTATTGCGAGTCTATGCCCTGTGCCTGAGCACCGGTAGCACCGCCTCATTTACGGCACTGCGGCAACCACTTCACAAAACTCCACTATTCTGCTTCAAACTTTCGGTTGGTTGAAGATTATTTAAAAAAAGTTTTGTCTTCAATCGAAGTTCGTGCTATTGCTATGTTCCTCATTCTTCAAGTGTGAGAATGAGATGGAAAAAGAAAAAAACGACAGACGACAAGACGGCCCAAAATTAATAAGTGTGTGTGTGCCACACGAACGAAAACTTCCTTTGGTGCGTTCTGTCTCACGATTATTTTTTGTTTGCTGGAAAATATTTGAGTATTTTTGATTAAGTTTCAAAAGTAACGTAAAAGTAACATTTTGAGTCATGTAACATGGAGGTAACATGAGAAGGTCAAAAGTAACACAAAATGTTACAAAAGTAACATTCTGGCAACGCTGTTTATTAGTGACCAAAGGTTTAGGTATATCTGAAAATGTAACTGTCAAGGTCAGTTTGACAGTGACATTTTTTTGTTTCCATTTTTGCAAGGAGAATTAGGTAAAGCGTGTTTTTTTTTTTTGTTTATTTTACTTGACGCATCCATCGGGAAAACATGTCTAGTTTTACCTTCGAATAGAATGTTAATTAAATAGGTACAATTTTAGATTTATTGTGATGATAAATTAATAAAACCTGTTTTGAGAAACAGGTTTTTTGTACCGGTATATTTTGCATGTGCAAGTTGGTATATTTCAGTATTTTTTGAGGTGCTTCGGTATTTTCGTAAAATTTAATCTGGTCACACTGATGTTTTGTGTATGTGTTTTCCATCGGGCATGGAAAGCAAAAACATTGTTTCTCTACACAAAAATGTTTCGCGAAACAATGTTTTGTGTAGATGTTTTTGTTGATTGTGTAGAGCAAAACATGTGCTATTGACCCGGCCTTACGGTTTCCGAACGTAAACATGACGCATTTCTGAACGAGCGTCATCTCTCCATGAATTTAGTACTATAAACCGGATTGAGTGCTTCGCCCCAAAACGAGCCGACAGAGAGGTCAAGTAGATGTATGTGTCCTTTTCTTCATTAGGGTGACCAAACCATATGGTTGGCCGGAGACATACATAATACTTTAAACTGTTTAATATAACCTTAAATACTGTAGTTAAAAAAAGATGCAAACGATTTTCAACTTTATTGACGTTTGAAATTCGATTGCTTTTTCCCATAATTATACTTGTTCATTTACTTTGCTGTTTCATTAAAAACTGTTATTTTGGTAAATATGGCAATAAGGTTTAAAATACTTGCACCAAATTCTTTACTTGTCAAGATAATAAAATGGGTGCAAGAGATTTACGACGACACAATGTTAAAAATATAAAAAACCAAGATGGCGGCCAACTATATTGTTCGTGGGCCGATTTTGATGAAACTCCATTGCGAGTGCGTTGTTATTTTTGGTCAAAATAGTTCCAAAAACCGAGTTTCATCGAAATCGGCCCAAAAACAAAAAAGTTGGCCGCCATCTTGGATTTTTAGTTTTTTTAAAATTGCGTTGTTATTTTCTTGTCAAAATATTTCCAAAAACCAAGTTTCATCGAAATCGGCCCAGTAACAAAAAAGTTAGCCGCCATCTTGGATTTTTAGTTTTTTAAAAATTGCGTTGTTATTTTTTGTCAAAATAGTTCCAAAAACCGAGTTTCATCGAAATCAGCCCAAAAACAAAAAAGTTTTTTAAAAATTGCGTTGTTATTTTCTTGTCAAAATAGTTCCAAAACACGAGTTTCATCTAAATCGGCCCAAAAACAAAAAAGTTGGCCGCCATCTTAGATTTTTAGTTTTTTAAAAATTGCATTGTTATTTTCTTGTCAAAATAGTTCCAAAAACCGAGTTTCATCGAAATCGGCCCACAAACAAAAAAGTTTGCCGCCATCTTGAATTTTTTTATATTTTTAACATTTCATTGCTGTTTTGTTGCCGAAATAGTACCCATAACCGAGTTTCATCTAAATCGGCCCACAAGCAAAAAAGTTTGCCGCCATCTTGGATTTTTTATATTTTCAACATTGCATTGCTGTTTTGCTTTCGAAATAGTACCCAAAACCAAGTTTCATCTAAATCGGCCCACAAGTAAAAAAGTTTGCCGCCATCTTGGATTTTTTTATATTTTTAACATTGCATTGCTGTTTTGTTGTCGAAATAGTACCCAAAACCGAGTTTCATCTAAATCGGCCAACAAACAAAAAAGTTGGCCGCCATCTTGGATTTTTAAAATGTTTAACTTTGCGTTGCTGTTTTGCTGTCGAAATAGTACCCAAAACCGAGTTTCGACGAAATCGGCCCCTAAACATAAAATTTGGCCGCTATCTTTTACAAAATATTACTAAAATCGTTATAAAAGGCACGATCTGGCAACATTACCATGTGGTAAATAAATACAGGGTTGCGTTCCGCAGGCTGGGTTGCGTTCAGAGGCTTAGAGTGCGGTTGTTTGGTTGTTTTTTAACTCGCTCTAAGGTTAGGAACGACCAAGAACTTTAAATGTCAATGTCAAAACAAAGTCCTCATTTTCCACTTGAAATAGGAATAATTTAAACTTTCCTCTATTCAAAATCAAATAAAAACAGTTTTTATTGCGAAGCTACCATGATTTATTTGAAAATTAGACACAAAAACATCAAAATACAAAATAATGTCAAATGACATTGACATGTTTTCATAGACAAACGTCAGAGCGTTTTACAACCATCAATTTTGATTGTTGTTTGGTTGCAACGCTCTGACGTTTGGAACGGGAAAGTTGTTACAACCGAACGTCACGCCATAGTAGAACCAAATAAGTAAGTCATCTTACTCTTTATACGCATGAACGCGGTTTGTATGTGAGCGGGCCCGTACGTATGCGTCGTCGCACGCACACACTGACAAAATTTAAAGGTGATAAAGGTGCAACAGTCATGGCTGCACCGTACGTAATCCCGCCCGCGCTCACGCACGCTTCACGCCGCCGCGCCGTTCGTAATAATTTCAACGTGTACCTACCTACAGTACATACCATGCTTTCCAAAGATATTATTGCAAAAAGATTTGTGAGAATGAGGATATATTATACATTAACTTTAAATAATAAGGCATTTCGTACTTGTCGAAACAGACGAATTTTTTTTTATATCAATTGTGTAATATTGTTATAAAATCACAAATTCCTATAGAAAAAAGCCTATTATGCATGCCTATTATGGAAAGTAAACAATTTCCGAATTTAAAGATTATTATTTTAATAAGTGTAGGTAAATGAAAAAGTAAGAAACAGTTAATAGTGTAAAAAATAAAATTTCATAAACATTTTATTTTATTTGAATAAATACATTATTTAGTAAAGCCACGTTTTAATTAATCCTATTTCGTTTGTAAGTTTTCAAATCACATAACATGACGTAGGTAATGAAAACATTGTAGTCAGTTCCTGAAAACAATGAATTTAATGTAAATTGTAATTTGACAGATAAATGTGATACATTGCTACTTTTCTTTAGTAAGTTTTTATTGGTGTCAAAACGAAAGAGCCAATGTATCACATACATCTGTCAAATTACAATTAACATTAACTTCATTATTTTAGTCGATAGACCCGCTGGTCTACGTACAAAAAAATATAAAAAAAAAACTTTGAATTATAGATCCCTGATGCTTACCCTATAAGAAAAAAATATTTTGTATAGAGATTGACTATGCATTTTTTGACGACTGAATAAACTAGCGATGTGACAGCCCTACGTGTTTAAGCTGTATCGCTCGCTCGAGGCTCGAGTTGGCCTACTTATTTGGTTCTACTATGGTTCTGTTGCACTCGGAGCGTAGGTTCGGAACGACCCCCTGTAACGCGACCATAACTTAATATAAAGCCCGCAGCCTTATTACCTAAAATTTAGCAATCAGCAATAATCGCGCAGTTATCGCGCGATAGACGCGCGATCGTTTGCTAAACGTCAAAAAAATCGTATTACGTATGTGTTTGCAGGCTAATCGCTCCCTGATGGATTGAATGCACTTTTTGCTTCGACACTAGCGCCAACAACAATTTCGTGGCAATCACTGGAACTAAGAATGTCAATGGGTGCATTCCGGCAGACCAACCGCTGAGTCATCGATCATCACAGTATACATTTTAACCATGGAAAGTAATTATAAAATTTCTTACTTTCTATGGTTTAAAGGTACTCTATGGCGACCGATGACTCAGCGGTTAGTCTGCTGAAATGCACACATTGTCATTTCCTTCAGGCAAACATTTACTTATTTATTTTCATTAAATCCAACTATAAATAAATATTTTAAGTCTTTCTTCTGAAAGGGAGGGACTGGCCAAAATGCGCCAGAGGAATAAGCTATAATAAGCCCTAGTACCTACCAAGTCTTTCTTCAGGCTGAAGGAGTCGCCTGACTAAGTAAGGGACTACCGAACGAAATGCACCAGAAGAAAAGAATATGAGACAGTTCGAGTCCTTTAGCTGCTAGCTGCAAGAGTCGAGGGTGTGGACCGTCCGCGGGAGTGGGTTGGAGAGTCAGGAAGTGCCTGGGGCGGCGCAGGCACACTGCGGCATGGCCGTGGTTGTGACCAGAGGATCGCATAGCGACCGCCAGTCAAGAAACAAACTGCAAGCATTGTCTTGTGCTGTGCTGGGCCTCCGTAATGTGTTTAGAACTTTTGATAACAGTGACCATGATGATAGTGTTCAAGTGAACTTGCTTGTACCACAACTTTAAGTTCTGTGTGTAGGTTCTGATGTTGTTTCATTGAATTTAGCTGAGTTGTAACTTGGTTTCACTTTGTGGAACTGGTATAGACATTTTTATGGGGGAAATGAGTAGTTAAATTGAACTGTTGAAACTTAGCGTGTACACTCCAGCAGTCAACTTGTCCACAATGTTGTTCGAAGTAATTATATTATATCTACTCTTTGGTGTTGTTATTATTTTAGTTAAGTTGTATATGTATTAAATACCTAGTTGTTGGTTTAAGCAGGCTTTTATTTAACTGGAACTGTTCAAAGCAAATACTTATGTTTTCCAAAATAGATATTATTTTTCAAATTTGAGCACCTAATATAGGTAGATACCCACACAATAAAATTAATCCTCAGACATATTTTATCCTCTTACTGTCACAATCTAAGCAAATTATTATACTATCATGATTAAGTAGATACTTAACTTTAATATTTGTGACAGCTCACAAAGAAAGTACGGTGATGATCTGTAATAATGCAACAAAGTTTATTTTGTATAAAAGTAATGATTTGCTTAGGTTGTGACGGTAAGAGGATAAAATATGTCTGAGGTGAGGACAGACTAAATGGATGGCTCAATGTGGGAATGGTATGTAAAGGAAGTTATAAATTGATAGGAATAAAAATAATTACTATAAAACAAACTATGAATTAAACGCGGTTTACAATAGATACTGTTTTAATAAATTTATTACCAATCATTATGTAAAAGTTATTTCTACACACACTTGTAACATTAATTTGATCTCGTAGTAAACCATAATCTTTGTACAATGCGAGTGAATGATGAAGAATTTGATTTTGCTAAACTCCCCGAGTGTCAGCACTCGGCGATTGTGGTACGAAGCCGATATCTGTTGCAGATGTTACTTAACACAGCACAGGCATCAATTTTTAATGGCCACTGTGCTAAGGTCATAATCCAACACTCTGTTGCTAGCAAACACCTCCGACAAGCTTCCAGAACATCAATTAAACGCTTCAGTGCATTCCTTGTCAGGCGGTGAACATTGGTGTAATTATCTTCTGCACTAACAGGTTCAGCATTGATAATCGCAGTCAAAAGCCATGGCCTTAACAGGGAGGTATCCAGAATCACCTGTAAATTAATGTCAATCAAATTTTATTGCATTTTGATATATAATGGTAATCTGCTCAATACTAAAATAGTAAGTTAATACCGCTACATACCAAGCAGCAAAACGGCCTCTCCTCAACTATAAAAGTGTCAGATATGCCCTTGTATATCTGACTTTCTTTAAATATGGGCATCATGTGTAGCTCCACCAAATGAAGCGTCTACATTAATTATATTTAAATCACTATCACAAATCTGAAATAAAAACAAAATGTATTTAATTTATATTCATGTTTATGGAGGTTAGTGTTCAGAATAAATATAACTCCTTACTATTTGTCCATTTCTGGAATAGAAATGTTTCCAAAAATATCTCCTTAGACTCCGTTGGACTCCGTCAGAGCGACATGAGGGCCATCGATGAAAAGCTCCAATGCCTTGGCTTCGTCACGAGAGCTACGCCTCAATCGTGGTGTGTTGCTGGTAAAATCTCTTCTACTCTCATAATTTAACGTTGCTAACAATAATAAAACACGAACCATGTCGATACAAAAGCGTAATGAACTATCAAATACGCAGCGATAATGAAGCAATTGAAAAAAATCACCTTTTTTGTAATTGTTATCTGACAGCTCAATTTGCTCGCAGATTGCGATCGCTTTGCTGTCAAAAAGGATAGCTAATACGAAAATGACACAATTCCAAAGAGTAGAATGCAGTTGAATTCATATTTTAGTTCATCTTTTGTTCGGTAGAGGCAGCACTGTCGTTAGTTTGCTATGGTTCTGTTTTTGCTGATGCGTAATACGAATTTGCAATTTTAAAGCAAAAATTGCGCAATTTTCGCTATCGCTTGGCGTTTGCAAGTTAGGTAATAAGGCTGAAGTACACATTGGGCCAACGCCTGGCCGCGCGCGTTGGGCCAACGCGCGCGGCCAGCAGCTCTACCGCCGATCTCTATTGCTTTGAGTATTGCTTTCATTTTCGACGCCATCTTGTCTTTTGCGACCGCCGATGAAAGCTTTAGCAAGAAATAACCTCACTTTTTTTGAAAGCTTTATTCAAAGCAATGAACGAATGGAAATGTATGGATCTGACAGATAGGAGCGATCGCCTAAGGTTTTCAAGATGGCGGTATTGCTTTCATGAAAGCTTTTCCATCTGTCATGAAAGCAGTAGCTATCTTCTCAATGTTTTCAATATTAATTCCAATTTTATTAGTTTTTGGCATGTTTTGTGCCTTCGTTTAGTGCGAAATTGTGTTTTTTTCATTTTTTAGTGTATTATATTGTGAATGCTGCATAAGGTTTGCTATTTTTTAACACGTTTATATTTGTGTTTATGTCGCTTTCACGTTTAATTATTTATTTATTTGTTTTTCTGTTTTAGGCAAGAAACGGCGCAAATTTGTTGCTGGTTGAAGCGGAGGAAGAAAGAATGAGGTAAATACGATGCAGCGTAGGATACAGACAGCTGTTGGAGCAAACCTTTGTCGACACCTTTCGCATGGGATAGGTTTCATTTTATGATAATTTGCGAAGATTTGATGCCTCTTTAGCATCCAACTCAAAGAACAACAGCTATTAAGCTAGAGATCAAGGTATTTATTATTCAAATATTGAACAATAAACTACTAAACCTTGTCATTATTATTACCTAAGTCATTACATTGTTGTTACAGATCCTTGCTGCATTTCAATATAATGCCAGTTATCAGTGGTTCCTACCAAAAGTGTGTAGGCAATGATTTTAGCCTCGGTCTGTCTAAATCTAATTGTTTTGCGGAGGTCACTAATGCACAAAATGCCATGCCAAGCCATGACTCACACATTCGGAACCTATGCCCTGTAAAAGCAAACACTATGAGGTGGGATCTATACATCTTCTGGTTCTTGGGTAAGTTTCATCATAAAACAATTATTATAATAAAGCACCCTGTTGCGGAGTGCAGAGCGACAGATTTAACGTTGCATGCAAGTACGTCAGTTTGTATTGTAAAAAACACAGGCGGCTCTACACACTGGTGACATTTCCGCGCCGGAGGAATGGCGCATCACCAGTGTGAAAATTTTCTTAGCCTTTGCCGGAGGGCCCACAGGGAATTATCAAAATACATTTATAGGTAGTACCTATTAATTAACAAAAAAGATATTACAACCTCATATTATTTACAGACAAGAATCAAGAATGCGAGACCCAACAAGGAGGGAATAAGAAAAGCAAGACTGGAATATGGCGAACCAATGGCATGCATGCCATATTGCATTGCATGCGACACAATATTTTGGGCATGTCACTGATCACAAAATTCATTATATCTGACGATTTGATAGTCAATGTCAAAAATTAATTTGAATTAATGTTAGTTTTAAGTAGGTAACTATAATTAATAATTTATTAGCTTTGTCTGCAAGAACGTTTAGTTTCTTTAAGAAGCTTAAGTAATGACTTTAGTTTCTTCAAGAAACTAAATGTTCTTGCACATTCTCCTCAGGGAATATACTATGGTTCCGAACATATGGTAGATTTATACAAAAGCTTCTAAATAAAATACTTTTTCTATACTATAAAAAATTACTTCATTTCAAATAACCTCTTATGTCTTGTACAACGTCTTGCTTGGCACGGCCACCATAGGTACGACCGAAGGTGGAAAGCGTAGGTATATTGCTAAACCGCCAAAAAATGGCATTTGTAGGAAATGAATTTCAAAGTGTTTTTCTCATTTAAGTTTCATTTTTTACAATCCCACAAAATGCCATTTTGCCATGAATGTCAACAAGACGGGATCACTGCTTTTTTTAAAAAGACTCCCATTTATTTTTATTACCTAGGTACTACATAATAATATGTTAAGGGTGAGTCGGTGTGACTACTGTCACACCGACTCACCCTTGACATAGTACCAGTAAAAAAATCCCCATAGTAACACTGGTGTAGAAAAACGATGTGACACGGCTCGGTCGGGCTCACTCATCATTTTGGGGCTATCCATAAATAAGGTCACACGAATTTCATTATTTTAGACCCCCTCTCACCTTCCTTGTCACAGAACCCCCTCCCTAGTGTGACGTCACATTTTACATCTAGAAATAATTATTGAATTAAAACAGCAGTTCCGAAATTTGTTTTATTTCAATTTGATTGATTTGAAATGTGACGTCACGAAATTTAGGTCACCTCCCACCCCCTTGTCACACTTCGTCGACCCCCTCCTTCCCCCTTAACATGACGTAATTTATGGATAACCCTTTTAGGGTTACGTAGTCAAGCCAATAAGGAACCCTTATAGTTTCGAATGATTGAATGAAAAATCCTTTTTAGGGTTCCGTAGCCAAAATGGCAAAAAACGGAACCCTTATAGATTCGTCATGTCTGTCTGTCTGTCTGTCTGTCTCTGTCCGTCCGTATGTCACAGCCACTTTATTCCAAAAGTATTAAGACTACGTAGTTGAAACTTGGTAGGTAGGTGTATTCTGTGAACCGCTTTACGATTTTTACACAAAATTAAAAAAAATAAAAGATTAAGGGGGGCTTCCCATACATGGAACTGAAACTGAAAATATTTTTTTTCATCAAACCAATACTTGTGGGGTGTCTATAGATAGGTCTCTAAAAATGACATTGAGGTTCCTAAGACTATTTTTTTTCAAAGTCAACCGTTTGAAAGATATATGCCGCCAAAGTGGTAAAATGTGTGTCCCCCCCCCCCTTTAACTTTTAAAGTAAGAGGGTGAAAAATCTAAAAAAAATATTAGCTATAGATCTTAATAAACACTTTCAACGAAAATTAGTTTGAACGAGATACAGTTATTAGTTTTCAAGATATAGTACATTTTCCAAAACCGCAAATATAACTTTGTCATTCATACAAACACTGTGAAAAACAAAGTTATTTTTTCAGACGAAAAATGATAGCGGTATTAAAATATGGTATGGTATAATGTACCTACGGAACCCTACTGCGCGTGGCCCGACACGCACTTGGCCGGTTTTTATTTAAATAAACTTAAAAAATTAAGTGCTTTTGACTTGACTATATTTTCCAAAAGCACTAGTTTCTGAGTTTGAGTTTAGAGGTTGGTTACTACGGTAGCCTAATATGGTGGTTTAAGGGGGTTTTTTTGTGTAGGTAGGTTAGGTACTGTGCGTATTCCATCCTAACAGATGCCCTTCCAGAAAAAAGTCCTGGATCCGCCCTTGCATTACACCTTCGATTATTCTTAAATGACAGGGGAAATCACCGAATAATTCAGAAATCTAATAAACAACACCATGCAAAAACAAGAGGTCGCCCGCGACTTCGTCTGCGTGCGGAACAGTTTTGTTCTATCCCTCTGGAACAATACTTTTTTCGGGATAATAGGTAGGTAGGTACCCTAAGTCTTTCTCTGTACCCCTGACAACGTGTATGCAAGATGATCGGTTGAGTAGTTAAAAACGTGAAGGCGTAACATACATCAGACTTTAATATACGTAAGGATGTTATTATAATCCTTACTAATATTATAAATGCGAAAGTCCGTTTGTTTGTTACGCAGTGTTTTATAAGCCCTTGAAGGCGGACATGTCTCAACTAACTCGGTAAATCAATAGAGAATTTGTCAAAAATGATAACAGTAGCAGTCCTACATGTCCAAAGATTTTAGTTTATTTAAAAAAAATCATAGTTGTGCCTTTTTTTATTTTACAAAACCGAAAAAAAATTCCTACTTTCCATCTAGAGGTACTGAAGACGTTTTATATGGCTAATTTGATTGTCCTATTGAAGGCACATATTAATGGTTTTACAGCGTACCAATAGTTCAAGTAGTTATTGAAAAAATAAATAAAATCTCGTTTTCCGTTTTTATTTTTTTCTACCTTAAATTACCGTTTTCGCAATTGATTATGGTGGTAGAATATACCTTAACAAGTGATATTGCTACTGAAAATAATATTGTTTGCGAAAATCATCTTGTTCATCAAAAAAAAAATTAAAAGTTTCACATCATCCCCTGCCAAAATTTTCTTAGCAAAGTCTTTTTATGATATGATACCTTATGATTACGATGGCGACAACGATGAAACCAATGACAGCACTGATAATACCGATCACTGCACTGAGCATGAAGTCATTGACAATATAAATGACAAAATATGCTTGGCACGAGTAAGCCACAGTGACTCTGAAAATGAGTAGTAATAAAATTTTCATAGCAATCTCGTGAAAAAGACTTTGCTAAGAAAATTTTAGAAGGAGATTATGTGATTTTTTTTTCTGAAAAACACGTCGAGTTCCGCAAACAATATTTTTTCAGTAGCAAGATAACTTGTTAAGGTATATTCCACCACTATAATCAATTGCGGAAACTTTTGCGGTAAATTTAGGGTAGAAAAAAATAAAAACGGATAACGAGACTTTATTTATTTTTTCAATAACTACTTAAACTATTGGGACGCTGTAAAACCATTAATATGACAATCAAATTAGCCATACAAAACGGCTTCAGTACTTTTAGGTGGAAAGGATTTTTTTTTTCAATTTTGTAAAATAAAAAAGGCTCAATTTTGTCATGTTTTAAAAATATACCAAATTTTGTGGACATGATTGAAGAATTTGTCAAATATGATAACAGCAGCGGTCCTACGCTGCTGTTATCATATTTGACAAATTCTTTAATGATTTATCGAATTAGTTGCGACATGTCCGCATTCAAGGGTTTATAAAACACTGTGCGTCTTAACAACTGAACCGATTATCATGAAATTTTGCATACATGTTGCCAGGGGTACAGATACCGGCATATAAATTGGCAAGAGAAAGTTGAGACAGAAGATGCGCGGAGTTTAGTGTTTGTAGAAGTAGCTACAAACACTAAACTCCACGCATCTTCTGTCAGTATGTTCTGCGCAGTAGCGCATCTTTTGTCTCAATTTTCTCTTGCCAATTTATATGCTGGTATCTGTACAAAGAAGGACATAGGGTTCCTTTCATCCCGGAAAAAAGGATTGTTCCCGAGGGATAACAAAATAACTTTCCACGCAGACGAAATCGCGGGCGGCCGCTAGTTATGTTATAAAAACAAATCCTTGGGTCTGCATCTTGTGGCTCGGACCATCCACCTGTCGATTGGGTGCTTAGTAAATTCAGAAGAATAAATTATAACATATACCTACGTCTTTATGGTCTACTCACTTACTTGCTAAGATTTTTAAAACATTCTTAATAATCTGATAACTTTGATCATCAGAATTCACAAGCGTCATTTTAACTAGTTTGTGTAGGGTGTAGGTATGTCAATTTTGTTTAAGTAAATATTTGTCTGGAGAATAGTAAAAGAAAATTAAAGGAAATGATTAAGTTTTTATTAAAGTTTACAAGTAAATTACATTAAGGTGGATAGCCCACCGAAAGTGGCGCCCTCAGAGGTTTTTATTTAATAAGTTGTTAATAGAAAATTATTTTAATAAAACTTTAATGTGAAATTTTTAGGGCCCATAGTCAAGTATTTTTAGAAGGTACCTATCAATACTTACATTCCCTCATATAGGTAGACATTCGTAGAAGATAGCAAATGTGTCAAAAACGGCCACTTCTAGCAGGGGAATGTAATGATACCGTTTAAAAATACTGGAATATACAGTACTAGGCACGTATCTTGAAATTTTTTCGACGGAGTGGGGATAAGTTCGCGCATGTGCTCTTGTGAGCGACCAATAGCGCTCGCCCCTCTCCCGCCGCCCGCGCCCCTCACCGCTACGCATACCCAAAATACGCGTTTCGCGCAATCCCCACCTGATTTCAAGTTATATGCCTCGTACTGTACATTAGGTCCCTAAAAATGCCACGTAGTTTTATCAAGTGTGTATTACAAATTACAAATTCACATACATACCTTAATGTAGATTAAACGACATTTATCATCTTTTATAAATAATAATAGTTGTAAAGGTATTTGCCTAATTGGGATGCCGAAAAGGCGATTTCTATTGATTATTCGATTTTCCTAGACGTATACTCCTATGAGTAAATGATCACAACTTTAAGAATAGGTAGAAAAAAAAAGGTTTATCAGTTCATTAGGACCGCTTCCATAATATCACTACCGTCCATGTTTAGCGAATGTTTAAGTTACTGAATCCCAACGAGACAGTTATACCCAACTAAAACACTTTTTATAAACTTAAAATAATTGAAACTAACGTAAGGATTTAAATCTCCGTATTTTGAAGACTCAATTAAAATAGTAGTTTATGATACAAGGTTGGTTAGGATGTTTTCAAAACGATTTGACATTTTATAATAGTCATGAGTTTTATAAAACCTTAACAACCGTGTACCATACAAGATTTTTCAATACATTTGCGAGAAAACATTATAATATTGTACGCATGCAAAAAGTTTGTTTTCAGTGTAAAGAAAGGCGAAGACCTTCTTTAGTACTTTGTCATAGTAACTTTTTTGACAGATGTCTTACAGTTTGGAACATATATCAAAAAAAATGCTTTGACAATGTACTAAAGTGCTAAGCAACTTTCGCCGTTGACCGTACATATTTTGATAGAAATTTAAATAACCGCCAACAAAAACGCACGGCCTGCGTTAAAATCAACTTGCCGCACGCTGTACTTACTGTCATCGAAAGCACACATTTTAGAGCAACTATATTGAAAATTAAATTATGAAATTAGATAAGTAAATCTGGAGGTTTTTTAAAGGAATTTTCTTCAGAGGAATATGGTGGCAGCACATTTTTTGAATTAATAAAATTAATCACTCAAAATTCATAGCGTGAAAATCACGTCGTCTGAGTTGCATCGTTGCAAGCGCGGCGTACCCCGGAAACTAGCGATGCGTGATTATGACTAATTTCTATAATCTAATTCTGTACGTTAGTACATAATTAGATATTTCAGTATTCGAATGTCTTTCGCAGACTAGTTATTACGGTTGTGATGTAATAATCGATTAATTTAGTTAGTAAGTATTATTCATAATCGCGCATCTCAACCGAAAACTGCTTAATGCTAGATTCTTCTAGCAGTTAGCAGTTTCCATCAGCGATGCGAGCTCAACCATTTAGGGATAATCTGGGAGATAATCAGCTCCCAGATTAATCCCTATTTTGGTTTTCTTCTAGCCGCCGCTCCTCCGCCTCACAGATGCGCGCCTCTTCTAAATCCAGCCAGCCGGAGTCGCCGCTGTAACAATTACATATCCCTTAGTAACTGCATGTTGCAATATGGTAGTGCCACACAGTAGTGTCACGGGCAAAAAATTGATAATTTGATAGATAATAGGGTAGTACATATTAAACTATTTGACTGATAACTTTTGAGTAGCGTGGTTTAAAGCGGCGCGGCGTCCCCACTAGAGCGGCGCGGCTCCGTGAGGCCACGCCGCGCCTCGCAAGTGTGTACTTGTAAAAGCACGCAAGATTCAGCCGCGCGGGACGCCGCTTAAGGTTAAACATTAGCACGTGACTCGCTATTGTAGGCACATAACGTGATTTCCCAGAATTGTTCCCGTTAGTTGTCGGAACACGCTAAAATATATTGTGTAAAAGCTAAAATCCTGGGACACCATATTATCTGTCTACCTTAAGCGAGATTGATTTTCTGCCATCCTGCCATTGAATGGTGTATTCCTTTTAAGATACACTTTTCTTGGATAAATGGTTAGTTCAAAAGACTTACTATTAGGTTGGGATCTCTCGGTGGGAGGATGGTCGGTATCCGCGCATGTCCAGATTACATTGTGCCTCCTCTTCGCTGAAACAAAATACACACTCATTAACATACAGTCATACTTACTTTAATATTATAAATGCGAAAGTCCGTTTGTTTCTTTACACCTGTCGGTACTGAAACGATCATCATAAAATTTTGCATACACGTTGTCAGGGTTACACAGAAGGACATAGGGTACAAAAGGGACTGTTGCCGAGGGAGAGCAAAAAAACTTTCACACAGACAAAGTCACGGGCAGCCGCTAGTTTGTCTAAAAGTCCTCTATCTGCCAGTGAAAGTCCATCAGAATCGGTTCAACTATTTGGGAGATTAGACCCAGACAAACAGACAGAAAAAAACAATTATGTGCTGACCCTGTTATCAAACTCGTAGTCCAACACTTTAATTTTCTTAATTTGTAGATAGGTAAGGATTTTTGGTTTTGTGTTAAGAAATTTCTTTTGAAAATCACTTACGTGGATGGGCGATGCTGCAGTGCCTGCAGATGCAGCCTGCAACAGCCCTGCAGATGCACTCTCAAAAACTGAAAATGTAAACATACAGATTAAACAATGCCAACAAAATACCTACTTTCAAGTTTATTTTGTTAGCAGTTTTGGCTGAGCGATGATGAGTCAATCAGTCAGAACAGAACTTTGTCTCTCATAAATAAATTAATAGGTTATCCTAACTAATGTAATCAAATAGGTGAAAGCTAAACAACAAATAAATACAGATTCATTTTAAATTTGTAACATTTTTGTATTTACCTACATTCAGAAATAAATGAAATTCAAAATACATGTACGTACTATAACACAAAAATTAAATTGAAATACATAGTATCATAATCATTAAATTATTGCATGTTCTGCAGCAACAAATAGGTCCCACCCAACTCAGCATATTTCTTTGCCCAAGGCAAAGCGCTGATATTTTATCGGAACCATTTTGAGGAACAGACACTATTGACAGTGATTCAGTGATTGAAGTATAATTATAAAGATAAACAAACTATTAATGGGAAATACAAATTAAGAATAGATACATATTATAGATAGGTATAATAAGTATAACAACAAGACATTATAGGTACTTATGATGTGACAATACATACAGGTATATAAATAAAAAAGCAAGTGAAGTGTCTGAGCCTGCGAATAGCTATATGCATCATATAAGCTTCAGACTCATAAGTAGGTATATTACATCATAATAGTAACACTTACTTGTCTCCACTTATTGGCACTTGTAGTAATTATTTATTCTATGCTTTTGGTGATGCCACCACCCACTGCATTTAAAATTGAGGGCATTGAGGCCACCGTCGTCTCCCACAGGCTAAGCACTTGTTGCCACCCAGTTGCGTTGCTGCTCGGGCTTGCAGTGTGTTGTGTCGGGTACTCCATCCACAAACACCTCCAGTGCCTCAAGACACTTTACATATTGCAGGCATCTGAAATGCGTAATAAGAAACTGATAACCTACAAAGACAAGCAAAATGCAAGTGGTTGGCCATGGCAGACAAGCTTATACCCTTTTGTTTTGCTTTTGTTACTTACTTACTCGAACCCAGTCCCAAAACTGTTTGATTACCATTTTTCACCAACTTTCAGTTATTCAATTCAAGTTATTATTGCTTGCCAATGCTTGATAAAAAAGTAAGTACTCACCTTAGTAAAACTGAATCCAAATAAAATGGAAATCAAACTGCACACAGCGCCTTTTATTTAATTTTATTTGTAAATAATATTTTGAAATGCTATTGTTTATCTATGCACACCACAGATCAACTCTATGTTGAAATCGAAATGTCAAGTCAACGCGTTTTATTTACCTATGCATTTGAAACAATTTTATTTCTGAATTGACAAGTTTACATAACAGAGCTAAAAAAACAAAAGTAATAAGGCTTTTTCGTAAATTATAATCATATTAAAATAAATCCGGCATTTTATGTAGTCAAACAACCAAAATCATATGAAAGGCCACCGTGGCCTTCATTAATACAAATGCGTGAACAAAACGCAGCCTTTCGTCATTCAATATCGTTCATTCGCGAATGCATTACCAAAGCCATAGCAATAGCTAGAGCACGGAAAAGATCGGCGGTCGCTCAAAGCGATAGCTTTAGCAAGAGTATTGCTTTGGCTATGGCTATGGCTATAGCTATCGCTTTGAGATCGGCGGTCGGTCTGCAGGGCATGTCACTGTTTACACGTTGGCGCCAACTCCCAACATACCGCCAAGTAGGTCTTTACACGTTGGCCCAACGCGCTCGGCCAACGCGTTGGGCCAATGTGTACAGCGCACTTAACATGTGAACGCGCCTATACTGATCCACGCTCCTCGACGCTGATTGGTTGCCCCCGCGTCAAGACTTTTTTTCGCACAGTAATGGCGGACTACTGTTCCTTTTTTCGTTCCGCTTTGAAAACTTTTACTTTTACTATGTTGATAACATGCTCTACCGACGAATAAATGATTGTAAAACTTCGGCGAGTGCGTTTTACAAGTGGCGCCCAACTCGTGGCGCGGAGTTACGACTGCAAAGAGTGTTTCTAAATCACCGGTAAGTACGAGTACAAAACTGTTCTATAAGTTTTTCAACTTGTTTGTTTTCCGTCGCCGGCTTGTGAAATGCCGCGAACGACGCGCAGAAACCAACAAGGAGATTCCGACAACAGCGAAAACGAAGGAGTGATGGACCAGAACGGCCCGAATACTACTTCGAATAACATCGTGTCGATGACCGACGCGCAGCTGACGGCGATCGTCGCTGCCGTTGCGAGAAGCCAGGCTGAAACAAACCGGCAACTATTTGAAAGCATTTTATCAAGCTCAACGTTATCACACGGCGCCGCAGCGACTTCGTCCCCGGCGCCGACACACGATGATGCAGTCCGAGTGCAAATATGATGGTACGGAACCCTCGGTGCTCTTTCATATGATACCCCACATGCCCTAGTAGCTCCACTTCAAATTTTTAAGACCCCTTTTCAGGCCCTGCTGTAAAAAAAATATTTATTTTTTTATTTATTTATTTGCAAAATAGTTGGGAAAATGTCATCTTAAACTATTCCAAATTTCAAGTTGATACCATTAGTAGTTCTCGAGATATCCAGCTGTGACAGACAGACAGATAGACTGAGTCACACCATAAGGGTTCCTTTTTTACCATTTTGGTACGGAACCCTAAAAATGATTTAATTAGCTATGTGTGTATTGTAACGAAAAATATGTAGATTTTTGTTAAAATTTTGATTAAGTATAAGATTTTTGACCAAATCTTAATCACTATTATTTTTGTGTATTTTAAAGAGCCGATTTTTGTAAGATTTACATATTTTTATTTTTAATCTTCAATCCCGAAATAATCCCGGGATCCCGGGATTGGCTAAGTGTAATCCTGAAATCCCGGGATTAGAAATAAGGGCCTGGATCGAATTCCCTAGTTGTGTGGAACGTTTATTGATTGCGATATGCCGCAGTTGTTCACAGCATACACTTAAATGCGTCGTTCGCGAGTAGCGAGCTGCCCTCGCTAGCTACCTACGTGCTGGCTGCTCGTGGTGCTGCCATCTTGGCGACGGCGGGCGGCATCCGAGCACTCTGTTCGTGCTTCGTTTCGGCCTGAGCGACCGCCTAACCGGTATGATCTTGATATAACTGTCAATTATTGCCAATGCTATTACGTACTCACATTTTACTTTTAGATACATGCATTACAGCAAGTCATGCAACCATCAGTCATGACTTTTGAATGAACGTGTAATGGGATTTCGTCAGTCAGCGCGCGGGCAGCGATGGAGAGTCGGACACTTTTCTGCCATAATAATGCAATTAATAATATGTATAAGACTTTTACAGTACACACCTACCTACCTACTTGTAATAATTTTATTGATTTTTAAATAGGTACTTATGACAAATTGACTGTATGTATATAGGCCAGCGGTTCCCGAATTCTTTTGGCTACGGAACCCTTTTTGTTTCACTGTTTTTGGGCGGAATTTTTTTTTGTTTCAATTTTGTGTTATAATAACCTACCTGTTGCATTTCATTTTGCTCGGGTGTGTTGTGTGGAACGTTTATTAATTGCGACATGCCGCAGTTGTTCACAGCATACGCTTAATAAATGCGTCGTTCGCGAGTAGCGAGCTGCCCTCGCTAGCTACCTACATGCTGGCTGCTCGTGGTGCTGCCATCTTGGCGACGGCGGGCGGCATCCGAGCACTCTGTTCGTGCTTCGCTTCTTCACATCTTGTAAGTTAGCTTTTTTGTTGTTATTCTTAAAATTATTATTAAATTGTTACTCTTAATTTAAAAAGAACAAAATAAGTTTTACGAAAATTCCCCTACTAAAAGTGATGTAGGTAGCAGTGGCGAAGGGTCCATACAAGCCGATTCCCATCGGCTTACCTTTTGGAAATCCCACCCCACTGATCCACTATGCAGATCACTACATTTTTCATCATTTTTGTAGAGCGGCTTACCTTCGCCATAATTTCACCCCTCGCCACTGGTAGGTAGTGCCCCCGCCAAAGTCGAGCGTGAAGCAAACACTGCAGTACCATCCGTAGTGTCGTATTTCACCAAAAATGAAAATGACCCATACCTACTATTTGCCGTACGAATAAACGAAGAATTAGTTCCTACTTAGTAATATAAACAGTTTGCAATGTGGAGTGGCTGAAACGTTTTTCAGTCACTATAAGCAGCTGTGGTTAAGATTTGTAAATTAACTGTCCGCCGTTTATCCTACTTTTTGAAAGACTGTACTAAAGTAACATATCCAAATATAATTTACTAGCAGCCGCCCGCGACTTCGTCTGCGTGGAAAGATTTTTTGCTATCCCTCGGGAACAATACATTTTTTCGGGATGAAAGGTACCCTATGTCCTTCTCTGTACCCCTGACAACGTGTATGCAAAATTTCATGATGATCGGTTCAGTAGTTAAGACGTGAAGGCGTAACAAAGAAAACAAACAAAGAAAACCAACAAACGGACTTTCGCATTTATAATATTAGTAAGGAAAGGATGATTGTACGGAACCCTCGGTGCGTGATTCCGACTCGCTCTTGACCGGTTTTTTTTTCAATAAACACATCGCCAATTTTGAATTATGTTTTTTCTTTATTTATATTGTTCAGATTTTTATTAAACACAGTTATTTCATTGTAATGATTTTTTCTTGATTGGCGGCGCTAGTGGACGCGCGATGCACCCTTAAATAAAGACGAAATTGTGAATTATCTCTCTATTAATAGTGCTGTACTCTGATTAGAAAACATAAGAGCCCATAACCAAACTATACGAGATCGACATACCGAAACCTTAAAAAAAATATTCAACTCGGTGGGCCGCTTCATTTGATATCAAAAATCGAAGGTCTGAAATATCTGATGAAGAAATAATAAACTAATAATAATGATAAAGAATTATTATTATTATTATTATTATAGGTAGGTTATGTATGTAGTACAGTGATGTTAAACATTATTGATACCTATAAGTACCCAAGTGCTAATTTATTTATTACAACTACACCTGACTGAATATACTTAAGTTAGAAGAAGAAAAACAACAGTAAAAAAATACTTAAATATTTATTTATTTACCATAATAATAAAATTTATACGGGCACTTACACATAATTATCATAACTCAAATATTAAGTACCTACCTAGGTAATAATCTGCAGTCCGATATAATCACAAATTTGATAAATAAGCCATTTGACCGGATCGATGATGGTGTGATTTCTACTTTATGTGTGTATTATTCATCATCACAGCCATTTTAATGTCCCCACTGCTGGGGCGCAGGCCTTCCTTATGGGTGGGTAAGGAGGACGGGCCATTAACCCACGACGCGGGCCCAATGCTGATTGGGCCCGTGGGTGTTAACGACTGCAAATGCAGCCGGGACCAACGGCTTAACGTGCCTTCCGAAGCACGGAGGAGCTCGAGATGATAAATTTTTGGTCACCCATCCCATGACCGACCCTTGCGAAAGTTGCTTAACCTCCGCAATCGCTGGGCCAGGCGCTAAACCACTGCGCCACCGAGCTTCCCGTGTGTATTATTAATGAATATATAATATAAAATATTATGTACTGTAGTCTGTATTGTACACTTCTACCCTACCTACCTAACTACTTAATTAGTTAAGTAGGTAGGTACTTCTCGTGTTAAACTTTGTTATTGAAATTACTTTATGTTTTTTTCAGGCACACACCAGGCTTATTTTAAAAATCAGGACAACGATCAAGCGGTTCAGATACCTATCACAACATGTGAGTACTTTGGCAACCTTTTTTGTATAATTATTATGTCTTATAGAACATTTGTAATTCAATATTATTAAATGATGTACCCATCTTATATAATAAATATAGAATTGAAATAAAAATATCATTTTTGTATTTTATGTAGGTGATCATATTGAAGAAAAAGCCAGCATCACGCGGTCACCCATCCAAGTACTGACAGTGCTTGCTTGCGGACGAGAACCGGTGCAGGTCATCATCATCAAAAAATAACTATCACAAGTGAGTACTTTGGCAATTTTTTTTTTTTTTATAGTCCATTTATCCTTTACAAACGTTTCAAAATTTATTTGATAAACATTTTTCACCCAACAACTTTATTGAAAATTATGTACCTAATAATAACTTATAATATGATGTATAGCCCAGTAAAATTCTACATTTAAAACGCAAAACGCGATGTAAAGCTGCATTTTTGGTATGTTGTTTGGACCTCTTAAGGGAGTGTGGAACCACGTTTTGCAAGCAAAAAAAAGTTGTGCCAGTTGCATTATACGTGAAGAACTGCATTTTTTTTTCAGTCTTTGCAGTGTTATTAAAAAACTATGGACTTTTGACATTATTGCCAGTATTATTTTGAAAATGAATTAAATTTCAAATAATTAAAGCTAACTCACAGCTCCGTATGTCTAATAGTTTTTGAGATATGATGCTTGAAACATTGACACTCATCGGCATATCTAATCGCCTACACTACACCGTTATTTTCATACAGTTTACGCATCTCTGCAATGGTTTGTATGTTGATAGATTAGGAAGGTGGTCGTTTTTCGAATAATAATGTCAAATAAGCATAGACATCTCTCAATTTCGCCAAAAAGGCAGTAAAGCAATGCATAATTTTAATACCATATATCATTATATGGAACGAGAAAATTGGTTTACCTTTTCCTCTTTTTAGATAAATTGAGAGGTGTCTAAACTTATTTGACATTTTTATTCGAAAAATGAGCACCTGATTAATCTATCAACATACAAATCATTGCAGAGATACACAACCTTTTTTATTTATAAGACTGTGAAGTGAGCATGTTTGTATGAAAATAACGGTGTAGCAGTGGCGGTACCCCCACGGTGTCAATGTTTCAAGCATCATATCTCAAAAACTATTAGACATACGGAGCTGTGAGTTAGCTTTAATTGTTTGAAATTTAATACACTTTCAAAATGAAATTGACAACTAATGTCAAAAGCCCATAGTTTTTGAATAAAACTGCAAAAACTTTTAGATATTATTCACTTCTCACTACGTACCTACATAAAATACAAAAAAACGATGACTTTTAAATAGTCTCTAATATTTTTTGGATAACTCTTCAACAGTTTTCATTTTTAACCGACTTCAAAAAACAAAAAAAAAACTGGCCAAGTGCGTGTTGGGCCACGCGCCATAGGGTTCCGTAGTTACCTTATACCATACCATATTTAATACCACCTATAATTTTTCGTCTGTAAAAATAACTTTGTTTTTCACAGTGTTGGTATGAATGACAAAGTTATATTTGCGGTTTTGGAAAATGTGCTATATCTCAAAAACTAAATATTATATCTCATTCAAACCAATTTTGGTTGAAAGTGTTTATTAAGATCTACAGCATATATTTTTTTTAGATTTTTCGCTCTCTTATTTCAAAAGTTAAAGGGGGGGGACACACATTTTACCACTTTGGCGGTGAATATCTTTCAAACGGTTGACTTTGAGAAAAAGTTGTCTTAGGAACCTTAAGGTCATTTTTAAAGACCTATCTATAAACATCCAACACGTGTTGGTTTGAAGAAAAAATTTTTTTTCAGTTTTAGTTCCATGTATGGGGAGTTAATCCCTTAATCTTTTATTTTTCTTATTTTTGTATTAAATTCGTTAAGCGGTTAACAGAATACATCTACCTACCAAGTTTCAACTGTGTAGTCTTAATACTTTCGGAATAAAGTGGCTGTGACATACGGACAGACAGACAGACAGACAGACAGACAGACAGACATGACGAATCTATAAGGGTTCCGTTTTTTTGCCATTTAGGCTACGGAACCCTAAAAAGGAGGTTCTCAGTTTGACCTGTATGTATGTATGTATGTTTGTCCGCGATTATCTCGCGTTTGGCTGAACTTAATAAAAAAAAACCGGTCAAGAGCGAGTCGGACTCGCGCACCGAGGGTTCCGTACAATCATAAATATATTTGGATATGTTATTTTAGGACAGTCTTTAAAAAAGTAGGATAAACGGCAGACAGGTGGAAGGGCGAACAGGCGGACAGTTAATTTACAAATGCTGCTTATGGTGACTGAAAAACGTTTCAGCCACTCCACATTGCAAAATGTTTATATTACTAGTCCATCAGCCATTTTAATGTCCCCACTGCTGGGGCACAGGCCTTCCTTATGGGTGGATAAGGAGGACGGGCCATAACCCACCACGCGGGCCCAATGCGGATTGGTGGGTGTTAACGACTGCAAATGCAGCTGGGACCAACGGCTTAACGTGCCTTCCGAAGCACGGAGGAGCTCGAGATAATAAATATTTGGTCACCCATCCCATGACCGAACCTTGCGAAAGTTGCTTAACATCCGCAATCGCTGGTCCAGGCGCTAAACCACTGCGCCACCGAGCTCCTCGTTATTATTATATTACTATATAGTAATATATATAATTACTTAGTAAAGTATGAACTTATTCTTCGTTTATTCGTACGGCAAATAGTAGGTAATTATATTTGAACCAGCCACCAATTTATTATTGTAGTGTTAGGTTGCGCCATCTCTTGACCCATAGTGGAACTACTTTTTGCCCTTAGGTTAGCATGCTTAGGACAGCGCTATCTGTTGACTGGTAGTGAAACTAAAAAAAATATGTTTGTTTTTTGAATTTCTAAAAAAGTGTGTTATATTGAGACATCGTTTTATTTTTCCTGTAATCTTTACATAAACTACTATCACATAGAATTATTTCAGATTTTTCTCTTTGCAAACTTCGGAGATAAGGGGGGGGGGGGGGGGGGGAACGGTATTTTTTTTTTTACATTTTACATCATAAGTCGAAAACTATGCGGCCTAAGAAAAAAGAAAAAAAAATGTTTTAAAATGTGCAAACAGCGCTCTTTCATATGATTCCCCACATAACCTAGTCACCTCACTTCAAATTTTTAAGACCCCCTTTTCAATCCCTGTTGTAAAAAACTTTTTAGTATCAATATAATGATAAAATTCGACGTTTGAAATAATGACATAGTACCGTAATGGATACCACTTCACTGAATACCACTATGAAGTATCGAGTTCAATCCTAGTTAAGTGCAATCTTTTCTTTGTGTTTTTTATTTTTGAGTTATCCTTTTTTAGGGTTCCGTACCTCAAAAGGAAAAAACGGAACCCTTATAAGATCACTTTGTTGTCCGTCTGTCTGTCTGTCTGTCCGTCCGTCCGTCCGTCCGTCCGTCCGTCCGTCCGTCTGTCTGTCTGTCTGTCTGTCTGTCTGTCTGTCAAGACCCTTTATCTCGGGAACGCGTGGAGGTATCGAGTTTAAATTAAAACCATAGACTAAAATCTATGGACTCTTGATGCTGTGAAAAAATCAAACTTTTAAGTTTACTCAAAAAAAAGTTACGCCCGTTTATGCTGCAAAAAACGCATATTTCGGCACTCTCAAGGGAATCAAAATTCATAGGGTACTTCCCGTTAACCTAGAACTTTGAAATTTGGCAATCAATATCGTCTTATTTATACTACACTTACAGGGCAAAATCTGAAAACTATACATTTGTAATAAAATCATAAAAAAAAATTACATTAAAGTACCCAGTCAATCATCGATGTTAAACAACGGTATGCGCTGTCATAATTTAACATCTAATTGAACTTTAAGAGGGCTTTCTGAAATTTACGCGCTCGGGTTTTAGGTATTTACGGCTAGACCGCAGCGCGAAGTGAGCGCGCGTGTGCGTGTGTGCGTTTCTCCACACGTACGGCACACAGTTGCTAGCATTCGCTACAACGACCGAACGATCTTGATCTGTACTTATAGCCGCGTATAGGAGCTCAGTCGCAATTATTTTCACCGATAAAACTAAAGCTAAATCGTTACCGTTTCAATTTAGTTTACACACAAATACTTGCTTT
The DNA here is from genome assembly GCA_943789525.1 of Agriphila geniculea. NCBI lineage: Eukaryota > Metazoa > Arthropoda > Insecta > Lepidoptera > Crambidae > Agriphila > Agriphila geniculea. The sequence continues at coordinate 5,497,024 of OX038897.1, forward strand.
AGTTTTTTTGAAGGGAGTCTAATTATTTTATCCATTTATTGAGTCCCAATATATGGATAATGAGAGTTTTTATAGCTAGATAATTAAATAATTTAAAAAATCCTTGGGCTGGTCACCTTGTCATGTCCATATATTTAAAAAAAACTTCAGCAAATACACGTATAGTTATTAAAAATGGGAAGTAAACAGTGTTTCGTGCCTTCATGCCCGAAGAACAGCACAACAGTGATACGTTATTCGTACCAATCCAAAGCTTTTGCGAGAACATGTTGTTGTGCGAGAAGAAACTATTTTAGTTGAACATGTTGAGATAATATATATAAATAAGTCAATGGTCGAACGAGTTATTATGAAAAATAAACAATTCAAAAACCTGAAGCTCCACCCTGTTGTTCATCAAAACATGTAGGCTACTTGGATCAAATCGTCATGATTGCTTGGCAGGATGACATAATAAAAATTTGTGAAAATAATATGTGCACTTTTATTTCTATTTACTGACTGAGTAGGTATCTAATCTTGTTGCCATGTTCAGTGTCGTTCGAGACGTAGTACTATTAGGTAGGTATTATGTCTGTACTTCGAGTTTTACTTTTTAAAACCAATAAAAAGCCGCTGAATTTATCCTAAAAGATGACCTGTCTGTCAAGTAGGGATGTCGAAAAAAGTTCTATATATTTTTTTCGATATACCGATATTTTTCGGGAGATATTAAATACTCTGATATATCGATAGATAATAACATCAAATAAGTGCCCGTTCACACAGGGATCCGTTCTATAGGTCCTTTATCGGTTACGTTTTAATTCGGCGTATGTAATTGTACGAACGAGTTCACACACAACACAGTAGGCATATCGAATTCGTAAGATATTGCTGTTCTAAGTTTGACAGATGACAGTTGTCAAACTTAAAACTGCAATATCTCGAAAAGTACTCATCTCAGATTGATAGTGTCTTTGAAGAAATGAAAGCTCTTGGTGAGATCCTAATTTTAGATGTCAGCTGTCAAATATAAATTTGTCATCTAAAATGAAGATCACCAAGAACTTTCATTTCTTCAAAGACACCATCAATCTAGGATTAGTACTTTTCGAGATATTGCTGTTTTAAGTTTGACAGATGACAACTGTCAAATTTAAGTTTAACAGCTGTTATCTAAAACAAAGATCTCACCAAGTCCTGAATTTTGTTATTAAATTCTTTGATCAGCCCCCTGACTGACCTGCATGACCAGCGAAACACGATTTATATCGTGTGATATAGTGTTTTATCCAGTTTTTTTACATTCCTTTTGGTTTTATCGACACTCAACTGTCAAAATCCATTGTCTTTTGATAGTTAAACGTGATAAATCGCGATATCATATCGAGTTTCTGTGGTCATGCTAGCTAGGCATCCCTAATTACGTTAAAATGGCAGTTGTCAAAACGGATCTATTATATCTGTCAAGACACCTATAATCGCCCACCCAGCCGCCTCACGCGACGCGCAATGCCCCGCTGAGAAAAAAATTGAATGATAGCCCTTACACTTTTAGGCGCCAACTGTCTAGACTCTAGCTTTATATGAACGGCGGCTTTTTTTCCAATAACAAACGCGATGACTGACTGACTCTCTAGGCCAAGAATGGCGAACCAACGGCACGCGACGCAATGTTTTGGGCACGTCACCGGTCACAAAATTCGTTACGCGACGATTTGATGGCACGTCTATGACTGTCGCCAAAGGCGAAACTGAGTTGTAGTAAAACCGTAAGTAGTCTAATATTGGTTATATTTTGATCGGATCCTCTTATTGCTTATTGTAGTTACCGAGATGAAAATATGTGTATCATATTTCTGAATAGGCACACTATAGGGATGGCAACACCAAGTAGTATGTAGAGTCTGTATCTGTGGACTGACGGTGACATTAGGTGTCACGATGGTTATGATGAAAATTGTAGATGGCTGAATTGAAGCTTAGATTATTTTTATGAATCTAAGGGCTGAAGTGGAAATGGGCTCGTGGTGTGATGAGAGAGAGTTTAGCAGGACTCGGGAGATGCACACACGATGGATACATGTAAGTTTTACTTGTCTGATTTAACTTACTATAACAGCCATAAACTAAGTTGATGAAAAAGGGGATTCTGTGGAAAGTCACGGACTTAAGCTATGCAGGGCTTGGGGGCACTATAAGGGGAGATGGGAGGTGCCTTTAGACCCCATGATTTTCGTCACCTTGGTAAATGACTAATAGTTGGCAACTGAAGTTAATATCACTTTGTTCCAAATAGCCAGCTATGACAACTTTATGCGAAGCAGATAGTATATGGAGAAGTATGTATTCATACTTTGGTTTGTATTGGTTCAATTCATGTTGGACATTAATGTGAGATGATCAAAGAATCAGGGTGACGACAATGACCTCATTAAACATTAACATTTGGGGCCATCCATAAATTACGTCACACGAATTTCATGATATTTGACCCCCTACCCCGTCCTTGTCACAGCGGGTCACATTTGTGTGGACCCCCCCTCCCTAGTGTGACGTCACATATTTTACAAGTTTACATCTAGAAATAATGATTTAACTAAAACAACAGTTCAAAAATTTGTTTTATTTCAATTTAAATGGTTTTGAAATGTGACGTCACAAAATTTAGGACCCCTCCCACCCCCTTGTCACACAATGTCACACTTCGTCGACCCCCTCCCTCCCCCTTGACGTGTGACGTAATTTATGGATGGCCCCTTTAGAAAAATGGCAAGTTGATACAAAAAGGTTCGCCATCCCCTCCAGGCTGTGGTCTTGGCAAGTTCTTTCTAATAAAATAAAAAGACGGACATGACAAAAAAAATCCGTATGTACATTTATCTCAAGGACTACTAACTACTACAACTACTAATAGTGGAAACATTTTTTCAAATAAAAGAAAAAATTGTGGCGAGTCAGAATTTTTATTTTTATTGAGAATTTTTTCTCTAACTATATCATAGTTATAAAACGCAAAGTCAGAAACCTCATAGTTACTATGAGGTTTCTGACTTTGCATTTATGTTTATATTGCAGTATATTGTATGTCGATAATAATCAAACAAAATCTATACATATAATAAAGAGATTTCCGTTCATGTTCAAAAAGTTAGGATGGCCAATTTGAATGAGAACTCTAAAGCTAAACCAAACGGATCAACATTATCTGTTCCAGATTTGGTCGCTCTACAACTTTTTTTATACAAAATTATTACGCGTGGCATTTCCGCGGCGGCGGGTGGTCAACCGACGCAGGTCCTACCTCGATGAGCGCCACAGCGCGACTGACTTTGAACGCTTGATGCGCCCGATTTTATACTTACTTTAAAAATTATTTTCACAAAAGATTGATGATGGATATTTTTATTTTTTTCACACATTTATAGTACAATCTTTATTCTTACGTAAAAAATATTTATGTTGCCAAATAACTAATAGACTATGAAATATGCCGTGTTTTCTTGCCGTCAATTTCTCGATTTTTTACTTTCTTAGATGTGATAAAAATACACGTTAATGAACTTAAATTCGAGATTTTCTTAATAGAAGTTCTATTTCAGGATATGCCTCTTCGAATGAAAACTTATTACATTCTTGCCTAGTAATAATTATTGGTGTAAAACTACTTCAAAATTGAGCCTTCGCGCATCATCTGGAAATCGCGCTTTCGAAATCCGCTGTGTTCGTAGTCAATTATCCTATTAAAACGAGTTTTGGTTAATAGAGTTTCAATAAAAATGTATGATAATTATGATGATTGAAGTCAAAAAAAGCTAAAACGATAAATTATGTGTCCAAAATCGCTTCAAAAACTCCCAAGTTCTTGATTTACGTATGAAAAAAACGAAAGGCCTCTTAAACTTGAAATGTGGTGATAATGTTTATTATACCAACGTACTGACAATTCTGTTTTTTTTTTCTTTTAAATTCCCTAATTTTCCTATTACAACAAACCAACTTAATTTTGCGGTCAAACGAGTACCTAGCAGTCCTAGCACAGATAAGCCCCGCCCTTTAGCCATATATTTAAACACAATCCTAAAAGGTACCTACCAACCTACTTGATTGTCTTATACATTGTAGTATTATACAAACATAAAAAACCCTAAAAAACAAATATCACATTCAGTTAAGTTTTTTTACACAGTGTTTACCAAAATATTTGATACGACACCGCGCAACGCCATCTAGACTAATCTAAATAATAAATTACTCGCAAAAAAGCACAACCCTTGCTTAATAAAAAATATTTTTAAATTAGTTCAACACAAAATGTGCTAGATGGCGTAGCTTTGTACTACCTACTAAAAATTATGTGTCACTCATACAAATAAATATTTAAATAAATCATTTCACAGAATAGCATCCCTGAGCATTTGCTATATAGGTAATTTAAAGTAATTCAATCCCCGTCGTATACCTAATCCACATGGGTGAATTAAGTATTTACATTAAATCTGATCCTATTACGTGCTTTATCTATAGACACCCAACAACGTGTTGGTTTGAAGAAAAAAAAATTTTTCAGTTTCAGTTCCATGTATGGGGAGCCCCCCCTTAATCTTTTATTTTTCTTATTTTTGTATTAAATTCGTTAAGCGGTTAACAGAATACATCTACCTACCAAGTTTCAACTGTGTAGTCTTAACACTTTCGGAATAAAGTGGCTGTGACATACGGACAGACAGACAGACAGACAGACAGACAGACAGACATGACGAAACTATAAGGGTTCCGTTTTTTGCCATTTAGGCTACGGAACCCTAAAATCGTTTTTCAGTATTTCTACCGATAAAAAACCATTCAGAACTTAGCTCGTTTGTAAAGAAAACCCTATGGTGGTCCTTGGTATTTATGATTTTAATCATAATATACCGATTTTGAGTACGAATACTGGCTATCTTACCTCTAACTGCCGGAACACAACAATTTTTAAATTGTTATTATGGTGTCAGACTTAGGTCGCTCTGATTGAAGCCAACGGAGCCTAAGAAGAGATTTTTGGAAACATTTTCATTCCAGAAATATCCACTCACATGATCGGCGGTCAATTTTTGCCAAAACGAGACTATCGAGACGTGATTCACGGATATAATTCATCCAAAACGACAGACCGTCAAAAAAGTTTTGTCTCGTTTTAACGCATTAAACTGTGCGCCTATTTTAATGTTCCTGACTCTTTCTTACTATCCGACGGTCATTTCATTCATATACATATTATCACTCCTTTGTGCAGCCGTTCACATACGAGCTACTGACAGTTGAAAGTGTAACTTATTGACAACTAGGAACGTACACTTTTGCTCAACAGTTTTTTTGCTTATTTGATGATATTTACTGTGTTAACAAATACCTTTTGTACTCCTCAATTTAATAAATAAACATACTGCGGGCGGGTACTAGTAGAACAAACCCGTACGACCTGACTCCTTGACAAACTATAGGAGCAATAAAATTATATAGGCAATCTGCACATTGCTATGTTCTCTTATGCAGGAGTTTCCGAAGCTGTATTATAAACACATGTTATTTCATACATAGAAACTAGAATGTGTTTGTTAAAACTTCCCGACAACTGATTATGAATTTCCGGTGGTTATCCCGCCATTTTGATATCTTGATGCCGGGATAACCAGCTATACTGAATATCTTTGAAACTCCTTGACAAACTATAAGAGCAATAAAATTATATAATCAGCACTTTGCTATGTTTTCTTATGCAGGAGATTCCGTAGCTGTATTATAAACTCATGTTATTTCATAATTATAAATGAAAAATAATGGTTTAATCGTAAAGGCACTAAAACGCACTAAAATTGTACCTATGTGTTTATTGAAACGTTCCGACAACTGATTATGGGTTGCCGGTGGTTATCCCGCCATTTTGATATCAAGATGGCGGGACAACCAACAATGCTGAATATCTTTGAAACTATTAATGGCACTATATCCTAGCCATGAAATATTGCAAAAACCAGGCGGTATCCCGTCATTTTGACGTTCACAAATTGGCGGACGATTTTTAAATGATTGCAGTTTCAAAAGTGAGAGAGGTTCGAATTGTAATGGTCGGATAAATTTGTACCAGGTATCTAGGTGGGTTTTTCTAAAGGGCAGGTTGTCTCTCTCACGGATCACGGGAAGCGATTTGTTTTGTATAGAAGTACATGGATATCGTGTTTTTTTTTTATTCGCAATTTGTAATAGGCTGATTTTGAAGAGTTACAGTACAATGTGATAATAGTGATTTAAACATAATTAATGTAGACGCTTCATTTGGTGGAGCTACACGTCATGATGCCCATATTTGGAGAATATCAGAAATACAAGGACATATCCGACGCCTTCGTTGGTGTGGTAGTGTACCTATATAGTGTAACAGACAACAGTACTAACTTACTACTATTTTATTATTGAGCAAATTACCATTGTTGTTATAAATCAAAATGCAATAAAATTATTCACATTAATTTTGCAGGTGATTCGGCCACGGCTTTTAACTGCGATTATCAAATGTTGAACCTGTTAGTGCAGAAGATAATTAATTACACCAATGTTCACCGCCTGACAAGGAATGCACTGGAGCGTTGAATCGGTGTACAATACTGAAAGCTCGTTGGAGGTGTTCGCTAGCAACAGAAAGGTAAGAAAACCATAATAATATAATAGGTACATAACCTTAAAATTGTGAATAATTTTCATTCTTTCTTTGTTTATGTATTACCTACTAGCCTATATACCTAGATTTTGGTGTCATTAGCCATATTAGATTCTAAACTTCTAATTAAGTACCTACCTTACCTACCTACCAAGGTATACTTAATTACAAAAACTTAACTAACCGTTGTCCATACAGCTAAAATATTTATTAATAACATTAAGTTCTTAGTCTATTATTGATTAGACTAGTGAGTGAATCATATTTGCTCCTTTAACTTTAACGTTTTGCTTTAGGTGCCGGTCCTTATAAAGCTGCATTATTCACCAGTGGCAGCAACGAAGATAACCAATGCATGCCATATGCTGCATTAGACATATAGCACAAAGAGGCAACACTTCATTCACTCAGCTGATGGCAGAAGAGGTGGCTCCGAGCATAGACTGAGACGTGCCCGAGCATAGGACACAATAACTAAAATAAAGGAAACTGATGTCGAGATCCTCAAATCAAATTGTTCAGATTGTGCAGCATCTGCAGGCAAGAACTTTTAAAACTATTGTGTACTCTCCTTGCAAAAATATTAACTGACTACCTTAGAATAATAACACCTAGAAGCCGTGTCCTCGTATGCAAAGTGAGGCAACTAATACTAAGCCAAAATGGCTTAGTTTTCAGATTTATATCCTTCATACGTTACTTAATTGTAACTAAAATCCAATAATATAGTAACTAATCCTCTAAATGTAGGAAAATTGAAACTGTTTTGTACTTATTATACCAACTTTTTTTTATTTTAAGGTGGCTGGCTCTGCAAGCATTCACTCTGCAGAGCTGTGAGCCTTCAAGCACATCCACAATGCTACTGGATAAAGCCTACCTTACCTAGCATAGCCTACTTATTATTATTATTATTAATAATAATAATAAGTACAGAAGATGCGCTCCACTGTGACTCTTTTTAACAATGATGACTTAGTTTCCTTCGACAATCAGGTACTGCTTCTTGAACTTCGGTATAATTTCATTTAAATGATCCTCGCAATCACAATAGTTCATCAAATTCAAACAAAACCACATTATTCAAAATATCGCATCGTCGTCGTTTCAACTCAACTGAGTTGACCCGAGTTGAAGCCCGGGTTAGCATCGACATCAACTCGGGTGACCCGAGTTGATAATATTGCGACTATAGTCCATCACTAGCCGACATGACAGACAGACTGACGTTGACATATCTGTCACTGTCTTCTTATTTTTGTTTTGGCAATCTACTTTCTTCTTGGAAGTAATTTTAGCCAGTGTCAAGTGTTGAATAGTTCAGTGGTAGATTGTTTCACTTTACATTAGAATGCGGGTGCATCACATTCTAATGCTGCTTGGAGCATTTGGCACCAAGTATTATCAAGACAGTTTACTCGGTAAGTTCTGTAATTTAAAATTGCCGCGAAAACGGCACTTCATGTCAATTCAGCAGCTCTATCACGTAAAAAATCCAAGCCCAATTGGTTTGAGTTTTGACATTTGATGACAGGTTACTTGAACTTGTCGCATCGCGTAATTACCTTAACTTAATATTTTTGACGAAGCTAAAGAGTGAATGATTAGCTTCATTTTTCCTATACGATTTGACATTTCTCGGTATCGCGTAAAAATTAAAAAAGAAAAGTCAACCGTGATAGCCCGAATGTAATGTCAAATGAAGCCAAGAGTAAATTAGTCCCTGGCTTCGATTATTTTATCAAGATTTGTGCTTAATATTCGTCACTACTATGTGCATTTAATAATTAACCGATTATTTTTTACTAACAAGCAATCTGCCGTGTTGTGGCAGAAGAGAGACGCCTCAAACAGATTTTAAAGTGAATGAAGATCTTCGTACTCCACTTCTGCCTTGTTTCTACCAAGAAGTTGAAGGTTTACAGCCGTGTGTGCCCTGAGATTAATTAAGGTAATTCATGCGTTAGTTGTTTGGTATTGTAAATACTTAGAAGTTCACCTCAAGATGACTAAGGATTATTTGTTATTTTTCAGATTTTGCTGCATTTCATTTAAATCTCATCATCATCATATTATCAGCCGCACATCACCCACTGCTGGGTATAGGCCGTGAAGCCTAAGGATTTCATCATTTAAATCTAAGTGATAGTTACCAAACCAACAAAACGTTTAGTGCAAGGATCCTTGGCCTTTCGCAGACTACAATGTCTGAGTGTGTCAGATATCTATGAAAATATGTTTTCCAAGATCACAAGCAACACAAAGGTATATAATACACATTCGTTATTTGATATGATACAGTTCAATTATGACCCCAAACCTGACTCTCCGACCAAAGAAAGAATAACATTATATTGGCACACACACATACAGAAAATAAAAAAGAAAAGTACCAGGATTAGTTACTTAGTGTGATTTTTTATTAATAATAAGTAATACTACAAAACAAAATATGATTTCTCAATTATTGCTGTTGTATTGAGCCTGGAGTTTCATTGAGGGCACATAATTAGAGTAATCGAAAGCGCTGCCATTTTTCGCATGTGTTGGTTGTTGTTAGGATACCAAGACTAAAATTTTATTTTTAATTACCTTAATCTAATTTGTAAATAATAATGTAATAATTTTTAGGTACCTATGACGCAGATCTACATATTCTACACCTATTGATGTGGCATTTGGTGGTGTGATTCATGAACACTGTGCATGTATGGAATATGTATCCAGGTGGAAGGGGAGAGACAGTGACAGTGGCTTCATGAAGAAGGCCACCGCTTTTGGCTTTCAGGTAGCCTATAAAATTATTTTTTTCCTTACCTATATACTTACATCTCATAGATAGAATTTGTGACCATAACTTAGGAATATTTTTTATTATGATAGAATTTTTTAATCATTTATTTTATGTCAATGTAGTGAAATAGTTACACATAAATACTAATATTAATGGTGATTTGTTTACAAATAAATTGACTCATCATCATTGCCCACAGCATCTTCGTAGATGATTGATTCGTCATACTGCTGTTCTTCTATATTTCATGTCAAATATTAGATACATAATATAATAATATTTATTTTTGCAGCCTGTCGATCTCTGCAAATCCATGTGCAGAAAAATGTGAGAGGTGGAGAGGTCTTTCGACGGATGAAGAGATAAGGATGCTGTGAATGACCATTGTGATGCCCAAGACAATACAATTTTTTAATGGGAATATGTCATTAATGATAAATGTATTTGAGTTGCAAGGGACTCATCCTTCTGTGTTTTCTTTCAAACTTAGGTAGATTAACTTTCCTTCCAGCCGCTCCTCGTATCTATAGGTATTGTGAATGTCAAAACCATGGGATCAAGTCACTAATTTCATCATTTAAATTCTTCGTGTTTCGTGTACAACAATCAATAAGAACCTTTACTTCAGTACAATTATATTCAGTGCTTTTATTTAGGTACTTAAAATATTCGGCCAGCAGGCTGATTATCTAATTAGAAACCACCTAGCAACCGGTCTCATTTGACAGATGAATGTGATACATTACTACTTCTTTTTGGGGTAAAAAGAAAAGACTCCGATAGTTTATATAGTAATTTTTTAAACTATTTTTATATGTTTACAATGTTAAATAAAAAAAATCGGTTGGCACTCCGGAAGTACCGGCAGAAGTGAAAACTTGAATATAAACGTTGTGCATTTTTGATATTTTGAAATTAGCGGCAAAGGATTAAAATTATTTATTTCCTATTACTATACAGTCACACAATTCAATCAGTTTGTAATTAGAGAAAAATTGTAAAGATTTCGCGCCAGTGGTCTTTTTAATTTCTACATGCACGCATTCTACGATTTAAACTGATAGTCACAGATTATAAATATAAGTCTATCATTTCATTTCACCGAAGAGATCGCTGCTATTGGTTCCATTTTAAAATTAGCGCGTTGCTGGTGACCAAGAACCTTATTCGAATATGAATATAAGGTTCTTGCTGGTGACACAAGCGTTTACATGACGTCTTAAGAGAGGCGGATACTGCCGCTGTCAGCTGTCTTCTCTCCATCCGTCACATCCGTCTTACGCATTTTCGATCAGCCATGTGATCGCGGGCATCAGCTAGTGGAAAATGTAATTATGAGAACAATTTTTTTTTCAATATTGACCTAATATAATAATAATAAATTATATTTCTCTTTATTTACTACTTTTTCTTTGTTTCTATCTTTGTAGGTATGAAATACTTATCTGCTAAAAGCTAGGTAACTAGTTTACATTAAATACACATAAATTAACTTTAGACACTTATTAAAAAAAGTGATAAAGGAGCAAAATCCAAGGACAATTTAGTAACACAGAAGATTCAACCTTATCGAATTAAGAATATGATCCAAAATAGTTTTAATAATAATAATAATTTAATAAAATTATAAAATTAGAATTTTCAAAATTAATTAGTAATTAAATTAATTTTTTTTTCACATTTTAGAATTGACTAGTTTTGACTGTGTATCTTGCGTGTTTGGACGATAAGGTAATACTGTCTTGTAGGTATATTATTTGTGTAGTTTTTGTACTTCAGTAGGTACATTTTACCTCAGTGAGTTTTAGTTAGTGGTTTAAAATTAATAATTGTACAGCTATCTATTCCATAATAGTTTTAAATCTCTATTAATAAAAACCTTAATTAAACCTCAATATTAGTCGTTATTAGTAATAGCACACCCCGGACACTCCATACAACCGCGCTATTATAAACAGATGACGTCAGATGACGTTTTGTACACGCGCAACTGTGTGTGTAAGTCTAGGGCTACCGTGCAGTTTGTACTGTTTGAGCGGCGTTCAATTCATAATTCGAACTTTTTGGTAAATAAAGTTACGACGCATTGCTTTGAATATCAAAATAAGTTGACAGCTGACAAACACGACAAACAAATTACGACGCAATGCTTTGAATATCAAAATAAGTTGACGTTGACAAACACGACCAAATAAATACACGATTCGGCACAAGAACTCGCGGGGTGGGGTGAGGTAATTAATTCTGGTGCGGGGCGGAGAGTGTCCTTTCTGTTGTACTTATATCTGTTCTGTGCTAGTAGGACCCTTTTAGATAAAAAAAAATATTTCATGTAGGTAGGTTCAATTCCTTAAGAAAGAAAAAATATTTACTTACTCGGATCGGAATTAGTATTTATTTGAGGCAACTATAACTCTCATGTAGCGCTCTCATCTTAATTTTAATGCAACAATTTGTACTCGGTTTTTGTGGTAGGGCTTCAAGTCCGCCTGGCTAGCTACCACCATCTTACCTAAGTCTGACGCCACAACAACAATTTAAAAATTGTTGTGTTCTGGCAGTCAGTGGTAAGGTAGCCAGTTCCTTAGTGATGAGGATTCCGGGTGTAGTGCGCTTCCACCTTCGGCCTTATCATCACTTAACATCAAGTGAGGTGAAGGAAGGCCAATCACTACCCCGTTGTTTATAAAAAACCGGCCAAGTGCGTGTCGGGCCACGCGCCATAGGGTTCCGTAGTTACCTTATACCATACCATATTTAATACCACCTATCATTTTTCGTCTCCAAAAATAACTTTGTTTTTCACAGTGTTGGTATGAATGACAAAGTTATATTTGCGGTTTTGGAAAATGTGCTATATCTCAAAAACTAATTACTACATCTCGTTCAAACTAATTTTGGTTGAAAGTGTTTATTAAGATCTACAGCATATATTTTTTTTAGATTTTTCACTCTCTTATTTCAAAAGTTAAAGGGGGGGGGGGGACACACATTTTACCACTTTGGCGGTGAATATCTTTCAAACGGTTGACTTTGAGAAAAAGTTGTCTTAGAAACCTTAATGTAATTTTTAAAGACCTATCTATAGACACCCAACACGTGTTGGTTTGAAGAAAAATTTTTTTTTCAGTTTCAGTTCCATGTATGGAGAGCCCCCCCTTAATCTTTTATTTTTCTTATTTTTGTATTAAATTCGTTAAGCGGTTAACAGAATACATCTACCTACTAAGTTTCAACTGTGTAGTCTTAATACTTTCGGAATAAAGTGGCTGTGACATACGGACAGACAGACAGACAGACAGACAGACAGACAGACATGACGAATCTATAAGGGTTCCGTTTTTTGCCATTTAGGCTACGGAACCCTAAAAACCGGCCAAGTGCGTGTCGGGCCACGCGCAGTAGGGTTCCGTAGGTACATTATACCATACCATATTTTAATACCGCTATCATTTTTCGTATGAAAAAATAACTTTGTTTTTTACAGTGTTTGTATGAATGACAAAGTTATATTTGCGGTTTTAGAAAATGTACTATATCTCAAAAACTAATTACTGTATCTCGTTCAAACCAATTTTCGTTGAAAGTATTTATTAAGATCTATAGCTTATATTTTTTTTAGATTTTTCGCCCTCTTACTTTAAAAGTTAAAGGGGGGGGGGACACACATTTTACCACTTTGGCGGCATATATCTTTCAAACGGTTGACTTAAAAAAAAAATAGTCTTAGAAACCTCAATGTCATTTTTAAAGACCTATCTATAGATACCCCACAAGTATAGGTTTGATGAAAAAATTTTTTTTCTATTTCAGTTCCATGTATGGGGAGCCCCCCCTTAATCTTTTATTTTCTTTATTTTTGTGTAAAAATCGTAAAGCGGTTCACAGAATACACCTACCTACTAAGTTTCAACTATGTAGTCTTAATACTTTTGGAATAAAGTGGCTGTGACATACGGACGGACAGACAGACAGACAGACAGACATGACGAAACTATAAGGGTTCCGTTTTTTGCCATTTTGGCTACGGAACCCTAAAAAGGGGGGAGTAAAGACGGTCTCCTCAAGGTTAACATTGTATAATAGGCCGTGTCGTGTAGTCTGTACAATGGCTATTTCATTCAAGACGCAGTATTATACTCTCGTGGTAAGGTAAGTAACTAACTTATAAAAATAGCTAAAAAAAAATCCTATAACTTGTTTGAGACTTGTCTCGAGTGGTGGTGACATGTTTATGTGTGTAGGCATAGGGTATAGGTATTTAGACTATCTTTAAATTGATGTCCATAGCACAATTGCCCTCACTCGTGAGGTTGTAACCATGTTGAGCGCTCATCTGTTACTTTGTATATTGGTAAGTTTTTGAGTCAATTGACTCTTTAATATTTTTTTTTTTAAATTTGAGATTTTTGCATTTACAATGCTATTTTTAAACAATACTAAATAATATACTAGAAAAAATACGACTCGCACCAGATCAATACGGTCGCGGGTTCGATTCCCGTCTGAGTATTGATCTGGTGCGAGTCGTATTTTTTCTAGTATATTATTTAGTATTCTTTAATATTTATTAAAATTAATACTTTTGAATAACTTCAAATAATTTAATTTATATATTTGATACCACAAATCTACATTTGAATTAAATTATTTAAGTTAGTGAAAATCTAATTATTACATAATTAATTTTTAAATTTATAATATTTAATGGTAATCAATGATAAATATTCACGAAAAACTCCTGAATAAATTTTATAAATTCCCGAATAATTGTTTGTCGTTTATTTACTGATTAAAATAGCACTAGAATTAAAGTGAACACGTATTATAATTAACTATGTTCATTAATTTTTGGTAAATAATATTTTTGATAAACATTAATAAATTTGATACGATCATTGTTATACTCATATAAAGAACAATATATACAACCAAAAATATTCTTGTTGATTTTTAATAAGCCTAAAATTATTAATGTTGATAAATATAGTGAATAAGTACATCAAAGTATTAGAGTTGATATGTTTTTTTAACTAAGCTTTTTTTTCGTTGATTTTTGTTATGCTTAATATGATTAATGTTGATCGGAATAATAATGATGTAATTATTTGATATTTTGTTCTAAATGTCAATAAAAAAGTTCCCAAATAATGTGTTTATTTCACCCTGTCCGAATTTAGGGAAAAAGTTGTCCGAAATAAGGGCATACGCGTCCGTATTTAGGGAAACTCGTCATATTTTCAATTTTCATAATTTTACTATTATTGTTTCCTTAATTTTCTTACTATTATTATAAAGAACAATCATGTAGCAATTGTAAATAACAAAAATTACAAAGCTGGGGTTCAATTTAATTATAAATATTTGATATTGAATTTCAAAAATTGCTCAAGTGTCCGAATTTAGGGCATTTAACCATACTTATTAGAATTTTATTGTTACATGTCGACGGCGAAGTGACAATACCTCCTAACTGTTAAATTCCACTTACACTGGGAGATTTTAATAAAACATGCGGATGATGCCTATGAATCCAAAACGTTTTGCGGATGACCTCAACATGGATGTTAATGTGACAAGGTTCCATCGTATTACCAATTTGCGGGGATAGTATCTACATTTTCCCAAACTACCCACAGTGCTATTGTTAACATTTAGTGTCAAATCCATATTAATCGTTTGTTGTGACAATAAAAGAATTTATGATGAATATTTTGCAAAAACAGTTCAAAACAAACCAAAATCTTTGCAGGTGGTGACGGCAGCCGATAAAGTGGTGAAGTTCAAATTGAATGATGGAAGAGAGATACCTGCTATCGCGCTTGGTACTTATCTAGGATTTGACAAAGTAAGAGCTTAAAATTATAAATTGTATAGTCATCCCTGCCTGCTTAGCATGACCGATTTATATCGCGTGATATAGCATTTTATGGACACTCAACTGTCAAATTCCTTTGTCTTTTACCAGTTAAACGTGATAAAACGCTATATCACGCGATATAAATCACCAAACCGATCGGTCGATCGCGATCGACCGTATGGGCACCTCTGCTCTAAGGGCACCAACCTCCCTAGCATGACCAGCCTGCCTAGCATGACCGGTTTATATCGCGTGATATAGCGTTTTTTCACGTTTAACTGTCAAAAAGACAAAGGAACTTGACAGTTGAGTGTCCATAAAATGCTATATTACGCGATATAAATCGGTCATGCTAGGCAGGCTGGTCATGCTAGGGAGGTTGGTGCCCTTAGAGCAGAGGTGCCCATACGGTCGATCGCGATCGACCGATCGGTTTGGTGTTTCTTACTTAATTAAATATTGTATGGGTAGATTATACATTATGAATAGTGCTGGCTGACAATCCTTTGTGGTTACAGAATCGTGTCGTGAAGCCAGAAAACAAAGAAGTCCGTGACGCGGTTCTGAGTGCCATCGACTTGGGCTACCGTCATATTGACACTGCCACCATATACGGAACAGAAGAAGAAGTTGGAGAAGCCATCAAAATGAAGATCGAGAGCGGTGACGTGAAAAGAAGTGATATGTTCATAACTACGAAGGTAAGTTAAAGTCAAAGTCAAATCAGAACTTACCTAGTGCTTTAAAGATTCCGGTGTACACACTGGGGCTATCGTAATCGCTTTCATTTGACAGATGGATGTGACACATTGCTATTTCTTTTTGGCACAAATAAAACCCTACCAAAGAAAAGTAGCAATGTATCACATCTATCTATCAAAAGAAAGCGATAACGATAGCCATGTCAGTTAGCCAGTACGGCCCCTGGTGGGGTCAAATTATTGTGTAATGTGCAGACAGGGGCGTAGCTACCGCCGTATCTGCCGTATCAATTATACGGGGCTCCCGGGCCACGGGGGCCCCCAACGTGCGTAGGTAAAAATTAATAAAACTTTTTTTCAGAAATGGAAAAAGATAGAGGCAGAAAGTTTAGAAAAACTAAAGTCATCATCAGCTATAAATGATTTAATAAATCAGTTTGCAGAAGAGTATACTGGGAGTACCAGTACTTTGCCACACGGAAGGAGAGTACCTTAAATATTGAAGATAGGAAATTTTACTACAAGTGGCTCCGAGAGCTGTAGACCTCGCGATAAAAAGTGGCTCAAGTTGTACTAAAATAAAATGTCGCCATGGAGTTTTCAAAGCACACAGTACGTGAGTATTCGCAGCTAGATGGTGCTTCTAATTTTGATTATTTTTCGAAATGGGTGAATATTTATTTAATACATTTTGAAAAACTGGCTTGAATAAATAGTTATATATAATTATCTACCTGCTCACAAAATTTCACCAGAATCGGTTGAGAAATGCGACCTATATGTAGAGGAAAAAAACAGCCGGAAAGCCGGACTGAAATATGTTTTTTTACATGCGTCATTTTAATAAATTTCAAAAAACTGTCTCTACGAAAAGATTCTATATATTTATCAAACCTGCTCACAAAATATCACTGGGATTGGTTAAGAAATGCAACCTGTAGAAGAGAACAGAAAGCGCCGGAAAGCCCGACTGAAATATATTTTTGTTTCCATATCTCCGCCATTTTACAAAAATCAAAAACCTGGCTTGCTAAAAAATTTCTATACAATTTTCAAACTTGCTTACAAAATTTCACGAGAATCAGTTGAGAAATGCGACCTGTAGAGGAGAACAGACAGCACTGGAAAGCCGGACTGAAATATGTTTTTTTTAACTAAACTGGGTTGACAAAACATCTACATCATTTTCAAACCTGCTTACAAAATTTCACGCGAATCGGTTGAGAAATGCGACCTGTAGAGGAAAACAGGCAGAGCTGGAATGTCGGATTGAAATATGTTTTTTTTTACATTTCTCCGCCATTTTGAAAAATTTCGAAAAACTGGCTCGACGAAAATATGCTTTATAATTTTCCAACATTTCACGAGAATCGATTTACAAATGCGACCTGTAGGTGAGAACAGACAGACATACGAAATAATTTTTACCCAAGCTGAAGCAGAGACGTTTCTCTCGCACTTCGTTCCCGCTAGACATGTGCGCCGATAGTCATTTGACCGGCGGCGGCGTCTGACGTCTAAATGGTCGGTGGCGGCGGCGTCATCGGCGTAATAGGCGTGGATGGTCAAAATAAGTAGAATGGAAGATTTCTAGAAGCTTTTCGATTCCGTCATCGCCAAGGGCAGAACGCCGAAGACATGGAACATAAGTGAGGTGATTCTGTTCTTTAAAAAGGGTGACAAGACCCTCTTGAAGAATACGAATCTCACGAATCGTCGCGCTCGCAATTTCGACGACTTCCAACCTCCCGAACAAGCCGCGTTTTGAAAAGGCTTTGGCACCATAGACCACATCTATACGCTGCGGCAGGTTATACAGAAGACCGAGAGGAGTATAATCTGCCACTTTGCTTGGCGTTCGTGGACCATGAGAAAGTTTTTAATTCGATTGAGACCTGGGCAGTGCTGCACTCTTCAGAGGTGCACCAAGTGGACTAGGTATAGCGTAGTGTTGAGGCACCTATAGGAAAATGCCACCATGTCGGCCCGAGTACAGAATCAGAGCACAGATCTCATCCAACTATAGCGAGGTATGAGTGTGAGACAGGGCGACGTTATTTCTCCGATACTGTTCACGGCTGCGATGGAGGACATCTTTAAGCTCTTGGAATGGAAAGGACTCGGTATCAACATTAATGGCCAGTACCTAACACACCTTCGTTTTGCCGATGATATAGTTCTTATGGCTGAGACCATGGAAGGCTTGAACACACACAATGCTCAAAGATATCCGTAGTGCCTCCCAAAAAGTGGGTCTTAGAATAAAATTGAAGATGGATAAGATGAAAATCATGTCGAGTGCCCATGTTTTACCCACTCCAGCTCATGTTAACACTACACTCGAAGTTGTTGACCATTACATACCTAAACCTAGGACAGACAGTCCAGTTAGGTAAGTCAAACTTCGAAAAAGAGATCTCTTGTCGAATCCAGCCTGGATGGGCAGCATTCGGGAAGCTTCGACAAATCTTCGCGTCCAAATTACCTCAGTGTGTCAAGACAAAAGTCTATGACCAGTGTTGACTTACCGCAGTAAAACGTGGTCGTTAACTACATGTCTCATAAGAAAGCTCTCACCCACTGTGCAATGGAGAGAGCCATGGTCATGGCATGGTGATCGAACCAGAAATGAGGAGATGCGTAAGATAACTAAAGTAACCGACATCGCTCGGAGAATTGCTCAGCTGAGGTGGCAGTGGGCGGGACACATTAGCGAGAAGAACCAATGGTGGTTGGGGTGGAAAGGTTGGAATGGCGACCGCACACCGGACGACGCTCCGTGGGTAGGCCCCCGACAAGGTGGACCGACCGATGATCTGGTTAAGGACGCGGGAAGGCGATAGACGCGGGCAGCGCAGGACCGATTGTCGTGGAGATCCTTGGGGGAGGCCTATACCCAGCGCAGCAGTGGGCGTCGTGCAGCTGATGTGATAACGATGACTACAACCCGATCAAGTTAACTCGGCACCTGAAGCGCGATAGACCCCTCTCGTTTTCTCCTTTCCTCACGCCACCGGTTTTCGATAGATTATCGATAAATTATCAATTACAAATGTACTAACGCTACTGGCATGACGACACAGTGGCGTGAGACAAGGAGAAAACGAGGGGGGTCTATCGCGCTTCAAGTGCCGAGTTAACTCGACCAGGGGGCTAATTGTCTAATTTTAAAAATCTATCGCAATCGCTTTCGTTTGGCAGATGGATGTGACACATTGCTGCATTTCTTTGGTAAGTTTTTATTTCTGCCAAAAATAAACTTTAATGGATTACATCCTGAAAGCGATTGCGATAGATTTTGAAGTTAGACAATAGAAAGGCAGGTTATAAATACTATTATAAAATCACAATAATAAAAATCCTCTATGGCAACTATCAAACTAGTACAAAAAAGAGAGAAAAATAATAAATCTTTTCAACACACTTGCTCGTAAAGTGAGCCCTAATACATCGCTTTTAGGGCCATAAACCGAACTATAACAAACGCGTGCAATAATATATAAAACACTAGTTGGTTATAGAATTATCCCTACAAAGTTAAATAGGTACCTTACTGCAAGTTCTATGCGAGTAAACAGAGCATTTTCAATTTAACCGGGTAATACAGTTATTTTTTTAGTAACAACAAAGAGGTTTTATGCCGCTGAAAATACATTTGGATTTTTGGAATAAACAAATGTGTAGGTCCGTAATTAAGTCAAACAAATATTTATTATTATCAAATTATTCCTAATTAATATAATATAATAATATAATATATAATAATATAATATATAATAATATAATATTTTATATATATAATATATAAAATATTAAAATATTACCATTTTATCGCCTAAATTTATAATTTTGAAGTAGGCTGTATGCTCACTAACCCCTTTGTTCGCAAAATATTCTTGCATTGGTCGTGTGAAAAAAACAAAAAAAACCTGCGCGCCTTTTCTCATCATGATTATCATTTAGTTTTTGTCGTATTTGTTGCTGTGTGGTAAATTACTTTGTTTTTTCCTCGCAAATGTGTTGAAAAACGTCGTATGAAACTCGTGAGCTCTTACTTATTGCACACTCGGCTGAGTTACGCCCTCGCCTGCGGCTCGGGCTGCAACCCACAGCCTTGTGTGCAATAAGCAACCTAAGCTAACTTGTATCATAATGTACTATTATGAAATATAATATTTAGATACAATACAATGCACAATATATGCATGCTTTTGTACTTGTTTCTTACACATGTTACACTTGGATTTTGACGCCGATGACGCCGATGAAAAATTCGGCGGCGGCGGCGCGGCTAAAATGACCGGCGGCGTACGCCACGCCGATCGGCGCACACGTCTAGTTCCCGCTCGGTCAAAAAGATTTCATTTTGATTTTTAAAATAATTGAAACTGCATTCAAAGATTTTGAAAAATCGAACTCACCAAATTAGAAAAAAATGCAAACCTTTTTTTTTGTGAGAAATCTTTATCCTTCCTAAGGGCCCCCAAACAAATTTTTATACGGGGCCCTGCCAAGGCACGCTACGCCCCTGGCAGAAGCACACAAGCATTTGTTATGACTATTTATTTTCCTGTGATTTTACTATTTACGTATTCTATTCGTAATTTAATCGCCTATTCCATTTTTTAAACAAGTGAATAAGTCATTTTCAGAGTTTTTTTTAATTTCCAGCTTTGGAACACGCACCACAAGAGGGAGCAGGTATCGCAAGCTATTAAAGAGTCCCTGAAAAAGCTCCAAATGGAATACGTTGATCTTTACGTGATGCACTGGCCATTTGGTTTCAATGTAAGCTTATTCAATGTCTTACTACACTGCTAACTTAGCACGCTAATTTGAAATAAAATTGTCGTTGTAAAGGAATTTAAAAACTGAGTGAGCAAAATTAGGAAGCCGATACTTAATTACGTTTTTTTACTTATGTGGTACGGAGTCGCGACTCTCGTGGTTCTCCCACCCTGTAAGACGCAGGGGTCCCGGGTTCGATTCCCAGGGGTACAATTGTACTCGGTTTGGTTGGTGGTAGAGCTTATTTTAAGTCCGCCTGGCTAGCTACCATCTTACCTAAGTCAGACGCCATAACAACAATTTAAAAAATTGTTGTGTTCCCGCAGTTAGAAGTAAGATAGTTCCTCAGTGATGAGGATTCCGGGTGTGTAGTGCGCTTACACCTTCGGCCTTATCCTCATTTAACATCGGGGGGCTACTCAAATGGCCACTTTTCTATTTGTTCGCTAACTTAAGGTACCCTGAGCGAAAGTGGCGCCGCGGTGAATTTTATTTAATATTACAATTCTAATACACAATTTTAATAATGTGTATCGTGGAGATTTTAGGGCCCACAGTCTAGTATTTTTAGACGGTATCGTTACATTCCCTAGTAGTCACTGCTAGAAGTAGATAGAAAAACTGCTAAAAGTGGCCGTTTTTGACACATTTGTTATCTACTTCTCCGAATGACTACGAGGGCATGTAGTGATACCTTCTAAAAATACTAGACCATGGGCCCTAAAATCTCCACGATAAACATTATTAAAATCTTTATCTATTAATAACTTATTAAATAAAAACCTCTGAGGGCGCCACTTTCGGTCATACAACCGCCTTAAAAATAAGCCATAAAATCTAAAATTACATGTCGTATATGCTTGTCATTTCCATACAATAAAACAATGTCTGTGATTTACATTAACTTGCGACGTGTGATTTGGTCATCTAATTGCTTATTTTTTTTAAGCTTTAAGTTAGCGAATGAATAGAAAAGTGGGCATTTGAGTAGGGGGGCAGGTGAGGTGAAGAACAAGCACTATCCGTCCGGGCATAAAAAACGCTAATACCGAACTAGAACTAGCTAATAATAACGAACCGCTCTTGTTAGCGGCCGAGCCTACATACTAAATAAGGGGCAGTCTCCACGAGCGAGAGAATCGCGACAATGTTACGTGTTTTCATACAACTATCTCCGCGATAACATCGCCATGCATAGACAGATACGCAGAGAGTATATAGAAATACGAGGCACGACACGACGATAACATCGCTGGTGATTCTCTCGATCGGGGAGACAGCCCTTAACTAAACCGACATCCTACTTTAATGTTAATTTAATTCTGAATCACCTGAATATATATTCAGGCAGATTACACATTTTCAGATGTAGATTACATAGAGACTTGGTTAGGTCTCGAAGACGTGTTGAAACAAGGGCTGGCTAAATCTATTGGTATTTCGAACTTCAATAAGACGCAGATTGAAAGATTGCTACAAGAGGGGTCAGTCAAGCCCGCGGCTCTCCAAATAGAGGTATTTTTGGCACACTCAAATCTTTTAATTTCATTTTACACATGTAATGAATTAATCAACTCATACCATACCGCTGAATACCTTACCCGAAGGAAAATCAATATCTCAGAGACTTCTTCCAGATAAAAGTATCTGGGCCCTGTACCCTTAGCACGAACAGCTATCGAAAAAAATAACGCGCGTAAAATCATTCGATAGTGCAATTTTGTATTGGAAATTTGTACAACGCCATCTACCGCCGAATAGCGAAACTAAAATTTCCATAGATAATTTTCTATCGAGTAATTTTACGCGCGTTTTTTTCTCGATAGTTGTTCGTGCTATGGGTACTGATTCACAAACATCCGAAACTTCCCGTATCCGATGCTATGTTGTCCATATATTTACTCTATGGTTTCCGCAGTGTCGGCTCTAGGGTCATGAGCGCCCCTAGCAAGATTAGAACTTTGCGCCCCAAGACATATTCACTTATTTTCTAGCTATGGGTCAACAAAGTGCGCCCCCTGAGGGTTGCGCCCCTGGCAGCCTTCCCCCTTACCAGCTCCTAACTACGATGCTGGGTTTCCGTGTTTGAAATATAAATTTTCTCTCCAATGGACACTAGGTAACTCTTCCGACACAACTTAATAACTGTCGGAAACCTTGGAAATGAATTCACGAATACAGTCTTCGTTTCGAATCGGACTGTCAAAAGTTACGGAAACTATAGAGTAAATATGTGAAAAGCATCGTATCGGATATGGAAACTTTTACTCAAAGTCAAAGTCAAAGTCAAAATTAGCTTTATTCAAATAAACTTAATCATTAAGTACTTTTGAATCGTCTATATTTTCCTACCACCCGTTCAAGACTTTTTTAACTGACAAGAAGAACGGGCGCAAGAAACTTATCAGCTTTAATAGCAATAAGTAACGATATTTACAAACTTAAATAATTTATCGTTACCAGATAATTACAACAGGGTGACAGGATTATTGGCAACAAACATAGACTTATTACATTACTATCATTGGCAACAAAGTACTTATAGTAGTTATGTGTTACATCATTTCCACGCATTTTGATCTTTAAGATAATCGTCTACTTTATAATAACCTTTACCCATGAGCGTATTTTTAACATGGTTTTTAAATTCATGCAAAGGAAGATCAATTACTTGTTGTGGAACTTTATTAATAAAGGCTATGCCTTTCCCCATAAATGAACCTCTAGTTTTTGCAAGCCTAAATCTTGGAACGGCAAGTTTATCTTTATTTCTTGTATTAAACTGGTGATTATTGCTGTTCTTAGCAAATGAATCATAGTGTTTTCTTACATAAACTAAATTTTCATATATGTATTGGCCTGCCAAAGTTAAAATATTTATTTCTTTAAACAGTTCTCTCAAGGTATCTCTCCACCGAAGATTGTATATGCCGCGAACAGCTCTTTTCTGGAGTACAAAAATATCTTCAATACTGGCAGCTGAGCCCCACAATAGCAGTCCATAAGACATTACACTATGAAAATAGCTAAAATATACTAACCTTGCCGTTTCAATATCAGTTAAAAGCCTTATTTTCTTAACAGCGAATGCCGCTGAACTAAGTCTACTTGACAAGGCTTCGATATGTGGATCCCATTGCAGTCGAGAATCTAGTGTGATACCTAGAAATTTTGTACTTTCAAAAAACTCGACTTCATCGTCATTCAAATTAATATTTAATTCTGTCTGCTCAACATTAGGCATAGAAAATTTTACACATTTAGTTTTTTTGGGGTTAAGAGCTAAATTATTACTATTAAACCAGTATGTACTTCTGTGTAATCCCAATACCTTATTGAAAGGTCCACGATGTGCTATATTTATGTCCGTTTTTCAGTTCCACCCTTCAATGACTCAGAAGAACTTAGTGGAATACGCACAAGACAAAGGCATAGTAGTTATGGCTTTCGGTCCTCTCGGGTCTTTGGTGTCCAAAATCGGCATGCAGTTACCTGGACCGAAGATAGATGACCCAGTCTTAACGGAAATAGCTAATAAGTACAACAAGACTACTCCTCAAGTCGTGTTAAGGTGGTTGGTAAGTAGAACTAGGTTTTTTCATAGCAAATGTTTTATCTTATTTATTTATTGCCATTCCCAATGTGAGACGCAAGTATATAAAAATGTCTCAAATAGTTTAAATTTTTTTTAATACTCAGGACAAAATATGTTATTTAGTTTTTTTTCTAGGTTGACAGAAATGTAGTGCCCCTGATCACAAGTCTTCACGCAAAGAGCCAAGCAGAAAACATCAACATATTTGACTTCAAATTAACTGAAGAAGAGATCAAGAAAATAAACGACTTTAATAGCAATACTAGACTTTTAGTGCCATCATTTTGGCAGTCTCATCTTTATTATCCATTCGAAAAGATAGATAATCCTTTAGCAAATGCGTTTGTTAAATCAAATTAGTATTTATCGTGTGAAATAAATTACTTCTTTAATTTTATATGGTGTTTCATTTAGTAGCATCATCATAGCGTCGTACGTAGCTAGGGGCTGGCAAGGGTGGCTGCTGCCTGCGCAACACTCAGGGGGGCGCACTTTGTTGACCCATAGCTAGAAAAGAAATAAGCATAAAAGTCATGTGCCGTAAAACTAAAATCTTGCCAGGGCCGATCATCTTAGAAAAATGTCTTGGGGCGCAAAATTCAAATCTTGCCAGGGGTGCTTATTATCCTAGAAATATGTCGAGGGGAGCAAAATTTAAATCTTGACGGGGGTGCTTATTATCCTAGTAAGATGTCTAGGGGCGCAAATTTTAATACTTGCCAGGGGTGCTTATTATCCTAGAAATATGTCTTGGGGTGCAAAATTCAAATCTTGTCAGGGGCTCTCATAACATGACCCTTGCCCCGACGCTGATCATTATTAGGTACTTATAATTGAGTAGACTATGAATATCATATTGACACCGCATCAGAAAATAGAATGAATGAAAAAGAGTTTTCTTATAAGCATAAAAAAATCACCATTTCCGAGAGAACCCAAAAATTACAAAAACTACATTGCACCTCAGTCAGACCAAATAAAATAAAACTGGTGAAGAGCTAGTCGGACTCGCGCACCGAGGGTTCCGTTCCATCATAATTGCACCATCAAACCACACTGCAGAGTAGAATAATAAAATTAGTATTGCAGTTTTAGGTCAGCGCCATCTCTTGACCGATAGTGGAACTAATGTGAAGTTTTTTAGAAATTTGATCATTTCTAAAAAAGGGTGCTATATTGAGACATCATTTTATTTTTCCTGTAATCTTTATATAAACTGATATTCTTAGAATTATTTCAGATTTTTCTCTTTGCAAACTTCGGAGATAAGGGGGGGAACGGTATTTTTTAGGGTTCCGTACCCAAAGGGTAAAAACGGGACCCTATTACTGAGACTCCGCTGTCCGTCTGTCTGTCTGTCTGTCTGTCACCAGGCTGTATCTCATGAACCGTGGTAGCTAGAAAGTTGAAATTTTCACAGATGATGTATTTCTGTTGCCGCTATAACAACAAATACTAAAAACAGAATAAAATTAATATTTAAGGGGGGCTCCCATACAACAAATGTGATTTTTTTGCTTTTTTTGCTTAATATTAATAACAACAACAGGTAGACAGTTGAAATTTTCACAGATGATGTATTTTTGTTGCCGCTATAACAACAAATACTAAAAACAGAATAAAATTCATATTTAAGGGGGGCTCCCATACAACAAACGTATTTTTTTTGCCGTTTTTGGTACGGAACCCTTCGTGCGCGAGTCCGACTCGCACATGGCCGATTTTTTTACATTTTTCATCATAAGTCGAAAACTATTGTAACTACCTATATTCTGCAAATAAAACAATTTGAATTTGAATTGAATTTGAACTGTGCGGCCTAAAAAAAAAGAAAAAATTATTGAAAACGTACAAACGGCGCTCTTTCATATGATACCACATGCCCTAGTAGTTCTACTTCAAAATTTTAAGACCCCTTTTCAGTCCCTGTTGTAAAAAAGATATTTTTATTTTTATTTCTTTCTTATTTGAAAAATAGTTGGGCAAATGTCATCTTAAACCACTCCAAATTTCAAGTTGATGCCATTAGTAGTTCTCGAGATATCTAGCTGTGACAGACAGACAGACTGAGTCACACCATAAGGGTTCCTTTTTTACCATTTTGGTACGGAACCCTAAAACTAGTATTATTGTTACGACAACACACACCTTCGAAAAACACTCCTTCGACAGAACCCTTTTTCGATCTTTTCAAAATGACAAAAACCGACTTCAAAAAACCTGCCTCTAAAAAGCAAGAAATAATATTCAAATCTTTAGATACGCATTATCATTGTTATAATAACAAGACGTCTATTGAAGTCGGGTGGGGCTGGAGTACAACTTCCTTTTTTAGGGTTCCGTACCAAAATGGTAAAAAAGGAACCCTTATGGTGAGACTCAGTCTGTCTGTCTGTCTGTCTGTCTGTCTGTCTGTCTGTCTGTCTGTCTGTCTGTCTGTCTGTCACAGCTGGATATCTCGAGAACTACTAATGGTATCAACTTGAAATTTGGAATAGTTTAAGATGACATTTGCCCAACTATTTTAAGCAAATAAGAAATAAATAAAAAAAATATTTTTTTTACAGCAGGGCCTGAAAAGGGGTCTTAAAAATTTGAAGTGGGGCTACTAGGGCATGTGGGGTATCATATGAAAGAGCGCCGTTTGCACGTTTTTAATCATTTTTTCTTTTTTTTTCTAGACCGCATAGTTTTTGACTTATGATGAAAAATGTAAAAAAAATGACCGTTCCCCCCCCCTTATCTCCGAAGTTTGTAAAGAGAAAAATCTGAAATAATTCTATGCGATAGCAGTTTATATAAAGATTACAGGAAAAATAAAATGATGTCTCAATATGGCACACTTTTTTAGAAATTATCAAATTTCTAAAAAAGTTTACATTAGTTCCACTATCGGTCAAGATATGGCGCTGACCTAAAACTGCAATACTAATTTTATTATTCTACTCTGCAGTGTGGTTTAATGGTGCAATTATGATGGTACGGAACTCTCGGTGCGCGAGTCCGACTCGCTCTTGACCGGTTTTTTTTATTCTAAAAGACGTCTTGTTATTAGGTATAACAATGATAATGCGTATCTAATGATTTGAATATTATTTCTTGCTTTTTAGAGGCAGGTTTTTTGAAGTCGGTTTTTTGTTTTTTAAAACAATTTTTTATTTTTTCATTTTTAGTGTAAGTACCTTCTCTATTAGGTAGTGTAGGTATATATTATTTCGTATAAAAATTGGCTCAGTCAAACGTGAGATATTCGTGAGAAACATACATTCATACAGGTCAAACTGAGAGAGAACCCTCTTTTTTTGAAGTCGGTTAAAAAGACTACACTAAAAGTACCCTTTCCCAACAAAAAGAAACATCTAATTCGATTTATTAATAACAAAGTCGTCAAGGTAGTTGATGCAAAATCATAGTATTTTCAGGATTTCTTGAAAACTACTAAACCGATTGAAATAAAAATTTAATGGGACCATCTCGCAAGAAAACTCAATCGAACAAAAAAAGAATCATCAAAATCGGTCCATAAATGTCGAAGATACGCGCGAACAACGATAAAAAAAAAAGTATACAATCGAATTGAGAACCTCCTCCTTTTTGTGAAGTCGGTTAAAAAGCTGTAGGCTCGATACCCAACAAGCAAAAACGTCATATAATTTCTGACTTATACGACTTTAAGTTGGATAACAGTCTTATAATAGTAATGAGATGACTGCTTGATAGATGGCGTTGATAAAAATGTATGTGTCAATGTGATTTTTTTCTTCATCGAAGGGTACCTACCTACTCAGGTAGGCAGGCAGATGTAACCCTCAAATGTTTCTCTTTGGGCAGATGTCAGCCAGCGAGCGCTTACTTGCCTCTTAGGTACAGGCCGTTTATTTTCAAAAGCCAATTTGACACTTCTCTTTCCATTAACGCCATCTAGTGAGGCAAATAGTTACTATTTTTATTTTTTAAATGTCACTTTGAAAAGCCTCATTGAATTTCAGTTTATGGTTTTAGGTACAAAATAAAAACATAAAGAATGATCAAATATTGCTTTTAATTAGTACTTAGTAACAATCTTATCTAAACGTTCGTTTGACCTATAGTAACTCGATGCAAACATATAAGTTAATCATTTGAACTGCAAAAATGGCTTTTATTATATAGGGACATAAAGACGCTCTCAATGTTAACATGTATGTGCCGTTGTCTGTACAATCACAGAAAAAATAATAGCAGGGTGAACTGTCCTTAATTCGACCACATCAACAATTTTTGAAGTTCAATCTTAAATATATGTATGTATTAATCAACCACGTGGGTCGCTGGTCAAATCGCTACTGAGTGCAAACCAGATGACGGCTTGCCACCATTTCGATAATTCCTAAAGATAGATATAATAAAGTTTTTTTTTCGTACAAAAACCTTTAAGAACAGCGTATACCCGCACAGTTTATTTAATATTTTGTTTGAGTGGCTGACTTTAGGATGTGTCCGAATTTAGGCGCTGTCACCTTATGTACGCACGACAACACGGAAAAGTTGAATTACGAAAACCGCTCTTATTACGTACGGCCTAGACGAGGTCTCAAGGTCAACATGTATATTCTGACGTGCCGTAGACTGTACAACGGCGATTTTATGAAATTCAAGGCAGTAATAACACGGTGATTACCGTAGTAGGTATAATTCCCTTGTGGCAAGGCAAGGTAACTAGGTACTTACTTATGAAAAAGCTAAAAAAAACTCCCAGAACTTTTGTTTGAAATTTACAGACTTAGGTAGAAGTACAAATCTCGAGTCTTTATTTACGTAGGTAATGCTCTAAATGGATGTCCATCTAACAAATGACCTCACTTGTGCGTTGTGCGTGAGATTGTAACCATGTTGGGCGCTTATCTGTTCCTCTGTGTGTTGGTAAGCTGTTAATTTTATTTAATTCAAATATTATTAAGTAGGTAAAAGTCCAAGGGCGTCGCCAAGGGGGGGCAGCTACCCCCCTAGAGGTTAAAAAATGTAGCCAACTGCAAAATAACCAAAGTCCTAAGGCCGTGCAATGAGTGGTTTTCTGTACCCTTAGCACGAACAGCTATCGAAAAAAATTACGCGCGTAAAATCATTCGATAGTGCAATTTTGTATTGGAAATTTGTACAACGCCATCTACCGCCGAATAGCGAAATTAAAATTTCCATAGATAATTCTCTATCGAGTAATTTTACGCGCGTTTTTTTATAGCTGAGAATTTAAGTATTATTTTATGTCGATAGATGGCTCTACTTCAACTAGGTAGATTTTTTAAATATTATTTCCCACTATGGTCATATTGGTCATATAAAAGTTCTTCGTAACTCGCCAACGGACAACCAACGCACAACGCAACAAACCACATACCTACTCAACAAACGTATAATAAAAAATAAAACCGGTCAAGAGCGAGTCGGACTCGCGCTCCGAGGGTTCCGTACCATCATAAAAATACACTGCAAAGAGTAGAATGATACAATTACTATTACAATCATTTACAATTATTATTATTATTGAGGTCAGCGCCATCTCTTGACCGATAGTGGAACTAAACATTAGTTCCACTATCGGTCAAGAGACGGCGCTGACCTAAAACTGCAATAATAATTTATTATTCTACTCTGCTGTGTATTTATTATGATGGTACGGAACCCTCAGTGCGCGAGTCCGACTCGTTCTTGACCGGTTTTATTTTTTTTTAAACTGCCATTATTTGAAAACAGAACTCCGTTGCTAACAATTCTCGATTGAAACCGCAGTTATATTGCTGCTCTAACGCCCGATTGCACTAAACTTAGGGATCGCCTAAGTCTTTTCCTAACTACAACACGACCAAATTAAAACGGTGTCATAAACTTAGCCGTCATGTAGCTGTCATTCGCCTAGTTAACTTGGTCGAGTTATAGATAAGAAAAGACTTAGGCGATTCTTAAGTTTAGTGCAAATGACGTCTAAGTAAGATAGTTGTCACATTGGTTCTTAGTAAAGCAGTAATGTAACTGCGATTTTTTGATTTGACAAAGTTACAAAAGGGGGGGTAATTACGTAACCTTGTTGCAATCAACACTGACAGAAATCGCAGTAACATTGCTGCTTTAGTGAAAACCATTGTGACGACTATCTTACTTAAAGCAGCAATGCAACTAGTCCGGTCCTAAGAACACTCACACCCGATTGCACTAATCTTAAGGATCGCCTAAGTCTGTTCCTAACTACAACACGACCAAATTAAAACGGTGTCAAACTTAGCGGTCATGTAGCTGTCATTCGCCTACTTAACTTGGTCGAGTTGTAGTTGAGAAAAGACTTAGGCGATTCTTAAGTTTAGTGCAATTGGGTGTAAATGTATGGGGAGGTCAAATTTTTTCATTAGATGAATTCACTTGGTACAGATGTAACTTGGATAAAACTGAGCTGATTTAGCTTGGTAGCCATCCGCCCCCCCTTGGCAAATAAGGGGGGCAGCATTCAAAGTTTCACGCCGCCGCCCTTAAGGTAAAAAATCATATCTCCTTTAATATACCCACCACCTCGAGTGCGGTATCATTTTATGGTAAAACAGGAATGAGGAATTTATTTCCAAATCTTTCAATTTACAGTTTCATAGAAAAAAACGTGTTAAAAAGGTAAAATATTGACGATAGTAACAAAATCAGTTAGCTATTTTTGTATTCAACAGTCAGTATCTGTAAAAATAATGCTATGCAAATAAAAAAAAAATACTTTCTGAAAGAACATTTATAAAGCTTTTAAAAAATA
This sequence comes from Agriphila geniculea, assembly GCA_943789525.1. Lineage (NCBI taxonomy): Eukaryota > Metazoa > Arthropoda > Insecta > Lepidoptera > Crambidae > Agriphila > Agriphila geniculea. Next base: position 5,528,213 of record OX038897.1, read on the forward strand.
TAAACTTTATATACAGTTATTGCACAATGTCTTTCTGAAAAAAATCGGACACCTTATGCGACGGAGTTTCCAAACGTTTTCAATTACAACTATAAGTTGGTTTTTTCATACAAAATGTATAGAATACAAACTTAACTTTGGTACTTCGTTGTCGCTTATGTTCTTACGGTCTCATACTCTCTCTTAACTATCTTACGGTCAGATACATACTTAGATCTTCTTGTGGAAGTCATAACGACTATAGAAAAAATAGACAGACTTGATCTCAGAATCAGCAAGTCACAAAACACCAACGCGACGTGGCGCCAAAAAACTTAAGATTTCAGAATGACCAATCAGGAAAACTTTCTACCACATTAAGTGTAAGGTGCAAACAGTGTATAAATTATGGTAGGTAGGTAAGGTAGGTACCCTAAGGACCTATGCATAAAAATATATCCAAGAAATGGAACTATTGTTACATTGAGTATTTTTATATACTCGTGAGCAGAAAAACGGAATCACAGGCCTATTTTCATACAAACGAGGTATTCTTAAAGCTTTGGTTCTCCGCCCAGGATTAAACAGGGTGTGATCTGATGATGGCAATTTAAAGAATGAATGGAGGAGGCCTAATTTGCTAAGGAAATCAAACAGATCAGAAGAGTGGTTTATACCAGAGACCGTCTACAGTTTTTAGTGTTACATTTTCCATACTTTTTAATTTTCGCTTGTTATTTTTTTAAGTTCAACCCAGAGCTAAACGACTCATCTAATCCATTAGGTTTCTTTAGCACTATGAACCTCCGCCATCCATTCTTAAAATTGCCATCGTCAAATCACACCTCGTTTAATCCTGGGCGAAGAACCAAAGCTTTAAGATTACCTTGTTTGTATGAAAAAAAGCCTGTTATTCCATTTTTCTGCACACGCGTGAATAAAAACTCTTAATGCAACAATAGTTTAATTTTTGCGATATATTTGTATGCCTAGGTGCCTAGGGTACCTACTTATTATAATTTAAACATTGTTTGATATTTAGACTTAATGTGGAAGGACGTTTTCCTGCCTGAGTCGATTTAAGATCTAAATTTTTGACGCCACGTCGCGTTGGTGTTTTGTGACCTGCTGATTCTGAGATCAAGTCTGTCTATTTTTTTCTATAGTCGTTATGACTTCCACAAGAAGATCTAAGTATGTATCAGACCGAAAGATAGTTGAGAGAGACTATAAGACCGAAAGAACATAAGCGACAACGAAGTACCAAAGTTAGGTTTAGGTTTAAAGAACTTTATTCTCATAAAGACATAAGTCACTTACATGAGAACATAATAAATAAAAAGACTAAAACAGTTCGTGGTCGCAAAAGCAAAACAGATTAAGTAGGTACTTACTAAAAAAGTTGGGTAAAAGTTAATTAATTTACAGTACAATTTCACAATTCAATGCACAGTCCCGCTTAACGCACTATTTTCATAATTATTGAGTACTGATAACATACTGAGCAAGTTTCTTCTTAAATACGTTAAACGAGTCTTCACTTTTTATAGGTGTGGGTATTTTATTATAAAGTTGTGCTCCTTCAAATGTAATCATAGTTTTGCCATAATTCGTGCGGTGTTTGGGTAGTACAAGAAAACTAGCGCGGCGAGTGCTGCGTGCAGTGATGGATTTTAGTTTGGTGAACGTTATGCTAATATGGATATTCTTATTGAGAGTTTTGTGGACAAAAATACATGTGTTATAGCGGTACAGACTTTTGATGTTCATTAGATTTGTTTCATCGTATATTTGTTTTGTGGATGTCAGATAATGATAATTAAAAAGCAATTTGATTATTTTATTTTGTAAAATTTGGACTTCAGATATTTTCGTTTACGATGCACTTCCCCAGATTTCAATGAGGTAGGTTAAGTGCGGTTTCACTAAGGTGTTGTATAGTGTGTATCGTAATTTATGTGGTATGCATCGCACTATATTACGCAACGAACATAACAATGATAATAATTTATTTTTTACGTGCGTAATATGAACTTTCCATGACAAATAGGTATCAATATGTAGACCAAGATACTTCTCGTGAGTTTTTTGTTGTATAGGAATGTTATTAATTGTGAGAGGTGCATGTGGTGGTATTGGTTTGTTTTTAGCTTTGAATATTGTGAAACAGGTTTTTGAAATGTTAATAGTTAATAAGTTGTACTGAAACCAATCAAATAGGAGGTTCAAATCATCCTGAGCTTGTGAAATCAAATTGTGTATAAAGTTAAGTTTTTATTCTATACATTTTGTATGAAAAAACCAACTTATAGTTGCAATTGGAAACACTTGGGAACTCCGTCGCATACGATGTTTGATTTTTTTCAGTTGGATATTATACAATAACTGTATATAAATAGTAGATTGTACAACAAGTGCATAAAACACATCATTTTACCCGAGACGTATATATCCACCCGAGCCGCAGGCGAGGGTGGATAGTCAAGTCGAGGGTAAAATGGGTTTTATGTACGAGTTATACACTCTGCTTTTCACTTCGATTGTGAGGAAATTAAACAACAATAATGTAAAAAATAAAAAAATAAAAATTTGTTAAGTTTTAGTAACAAATTATAATTTTTGGAATGTGCTCATCAAGACCTTGCATTTGATACCCATATACAAAAATTGAAAAATAAAAGTTTTTTATAATTTTTGTGACAAAATATATATTTTTGGAATGTCCTCATCAAGGCCTTTCATTTGATACCCATATTCAGAAATTTAAAAAAAACTCATTTTTTTAAATAAAAAAATATAATTTTGGAATGTGCTCATCAAGGCCTTTCATTTGATACCCATATTCAAAAATTAAAAAAAACTCATTTTTTTTTAACAAAAAAATATAATTTTGGAATGTGCTCATCAAGGCCTTTTATTTGATACCCATATTCTAAAATTGAAAAATAACTTTTTTTTTATAAAAAAAAATATAATTTTGGAATGTGCTCATCAAGGCCTTTCATTTGATACCCATTTTCAAAAAAATAAAAAAAATATTATCAAAGCCTTTCAAAAAAATTGATACCCATTTTCAAAAATAAAAAAAGTATTATAACACAACAAAAAATGAAGAAACAGAATGAAATAACAAGGTATTTCAACGAAGTTAAATTGCGTGTGGCTGTTTACCTGATGACCTTTGTCTTAAAGTCTGAGACTTAGACGAAGATTTTACTTTATGCACTAGAGCATAAAAAGCGATTTTATGCAGCCAATACCCAACATAAAGACGAACTTTACGAGCATGAGAAGTGAAAATATATATTTTTTAAAAGCTTAATAAATTTACTTTAAGGTAGTATTTTTTTCTTTTGCACAAAATTAGAATTTTCAAAGATAGTAACTGTTGAAAAAAAAATGCAAATCGATTTTTGATACTTTCCTCAATATATATTTTTTTCTAAGAAATCGTACATCAAATGTCTCAAAAATGAAATCGTCATGCTTGACATAAAGTTAAATTTGCATTCTATACATTTTGTATGAATAAAAACAACTTATACTTGCAATTGTTAGTGTTGGGAAACACCGTCACATACCATGTTAGATTTTTTTTTCAGATAGACATTGTACAATTACTATATAAAACGAATATATTTTTTTAAAGCTTAGTAAGTGTCCTTTAAGGTAGTATTTTTTTATTTGCACAACATTAGTATTTTCACAGATACTGACAGTTTAATAAAAAAATTGCAAACTGATTTTGATACTATCGTCAATATTTTACCTTTTAAACACGTTTTTTTCTATGAAACTGTGTATTGAAAGTTTCAGAAATGAATCCCTCATCCCTGTTTTACCATAAAATGATACCACACTTGAAGTGGTGGGTATATTGAAGGAGATATACAGCAGGGCTGATTTTGCTTACGAACGTACTTATTCTGTGGTAGAGGCACCGATATGTACTATACTATAGATGCGACAAATCTACGGTCAAAATTCTCGCAGCGATCGCAAAGATGGCGGCCACGCATGCACAGCGCAAGCGTGAGTTGTCAAAGAAAAAGTAGCATGCACACAGATGCGACACATTCTTCATAATGATTATGATATACCTACTTGTTTAATAATATTGCATAAAATTATAGTAAAAACGCAATTCAATTAGGTAATGTTAATACTTACCCAAAAAATAAAAAAGGAGGATGGGCATTTAGTACCCGCACTAATAACAATCATTAGGTATCGTCGAAAAGATTTTTTTATTAGGAAAAATATTACTATGGAAACATGGAAATATATTTACTTGCCTAGATAAGGATCTGGGTTAGCAAATATTTTTCCATGTTTCCATAGTAATAATAATAATGATTACGATACACGATTAGGTCGAACATACTTACAGTGTGTTCGACAATAACGTGACCGGCATTTTTTTGAATTTTAGTATGCAGCTTACAAAAATAAATATTAGGCTGAAAAGAACAATCATTTTCCTAAAATGGTTTGTAAAAAAAACATAAGTTTTTGCTTGATTTCTGCAAAAGGATTCTGCAAGAGGATAATGACCCTAAATACCGTAGTCGGCTCTGCACTTCTTGGAAAGCGATTGCACTTATTGCCAAATGATCCTATTTCTTACTGTGATCAAAATGCTCTTTAAGGCCAACTGAAATTTAAGTACAGAAACTACAGTAAGCCACAACACCGGCTTCACAAGCAGGCACAATATTCTAAAACATTAGATCTAAAAAAACAGTTTCTGTACTCAAATTTCAGTAAGCCTTAAAGAGTCCCGTCTGAGTTGCTACGGGTGAGCCGATTTTTTCTAATATTTTCATTATATTAATCACCCTTAAAGAGTATTTTGATCACAGTAAGAAATAGGATCGTTTGGCAATAAAAAATATTTCGAGTTGATTTATCGTTTTTCAGTACAAAATGTATGGGAAAAGTTTCTGGCGATTCTGTCGTTTCTAGTACTCATACCTTAAATGGTCCCATAGAATCTTTTGAGCCTACACGAAATAGGATCGAATGGCACAAAAAAATGTTTTTTGTATTTTAGCATATTTTTTGCTAACGGTAAGTTTTTTCCAAAATCTGTGAATGCAGCTCAGAATACCTTAAAAAGTTATGGATGGTCTCCTGGAAACGTTTTCCTGTAACTATACGCATAATATACCTGCCCATATTTACCATCTCAAAAATTCACCCTGTATGTATTGATTTTTATTTCTCTAAACTGCCGAGTCAGAATTTGATGCCACTTTGCACAAGGGTGTAGTTGAGGTAATTCCTACATAAATACAACACCAGTGTTGCTATTGGATCATAGACCACTTCCCATACAAATTTTCCCAATCTCCTTTCTCATAGATAATTACTCTATCGAGCACTTTTTTTTTCTAGATAAATATTCGTGCTAGGGGTAATGTATACATTCGAACTCGCTATTTGCCTCGCCTGCCTCGCCACTCGAGCGAGTATAATTACTGCGGCAATGGAGCACAGTTGTTCTTTGCACGGATGTGCCTCGACAGCAAAATACAGCAGGGATAAGATAAATAATCACATTCAATTTATTTTTCTTTCTTGACAAGCCCTATACATTTATAACTGACCGTAAGTACCTACACGGGCGGCGGGGCGGTAGTGTGGTCCTACATCAAGGGCGGTTCTTAGCGGTATAGAATCAAATCATATACTTATAATGTAAAACTGTGCTATTAGTTCAGCTATCCTAGTTTAGTACCTACGTATACAATCTGTATGGTTCACTTTTCATAATCTATGATTTTCATACAAAATGTCGGGTCAGTAGAAATAATGTATAAAAAATCGTTTTGGTTGGTTTATGTTAATGTTTTGTTTATTTACCGATGATAAGTCGCTCAATTATCTTTTTCCTTTGCAGTGGATCGATTTTTGTGCGAATTTAACTCGCAGAACGGCATTTTTGTAGCCACAATTACACCGTGTGATCGCGGTGAGCGTCGGCGAGTGACTAAATGAGTTGAGGCCAGTTGGCCTCAACGCGTGGCGCAAAAATCGGGCCCGCTATGTCGCATCTATAGTATAGTACATATCGGTGGGTAGAGGTAAAATTTTCTCAAACTACCCTCAGTAAATCAGGCTATGTCAATATTTCGTGATAACAGAATAATTTATGATGGATATAATAGCAAAGACAGTTCAAAATAAAGCAAAATCTTTGCAGGTGGTGACGGCAGCCGATAAAGTGGTGAAGTTCAGATTAAATGATGGAAGGGAGATGCCTGCTATCGCGCTTGGTACTTATCTAGGATTTGATCAAGTAAGTAAATGTACCTATAGGTTATGGTATATATTTTATTTTATGGATAAATATTATGAATCCTAAACTCTTAAGGCTGTGGTATTATTTTGTAGTAATTTTAGGTAGGTACTCAACTATATTTATTTATAGTAAAGCCGCGTTGACACGATCCAAGTATACTTGGAACAAGTAAATGGGACAAAGTAACTTTTTGTAGGAATACGGAGACGTCCAAGTGCGCTTGGATTGCTCCTTTACATGATAAGTAGCGTCCAAGTAGTCGTCAAACAAAACTACTTGGCAGCCCCGGATCTACGTTTTCGAAAAGGGGGGGCAGAAGACAATTAGCCGCTTTTTACGTTTCAACAAATTGCGCCCCCCCCCCCCCCCCCCTCCCTGCCCCGCGTTTAGGGTCACCATCTACGTAAGGGAGGATGCCTGTCTAGGATGCACAAATTGCCTGTATTTTTCCCAAAAATTAAAGAAGGCTGCCATGCGCGCTATTTTTAGTCAGTTTCATCCAATAATCTTGTAATTTTGATTTTTTTTTAGTAAAACAATGGCCGTGCGGCGCATTTTTTTAGTCAGTTTCATACAATAATCTTGTAATTTTGATTTTTTTTAGTAAAAACAATGGCCAGTCTTGCGGCCGGCATAACTTGCTTGGGAAGACTAAGGCGGCCGCCGCTTCCTGGTCTTCGCCGTTCGGGGCAAGTGCCCCCGAATTTTGCTTACTTAGGGCGTATTTCACAGTAAACCATACATCGCTAGTTTGGTTGGGCGTGCGTTGATATTACTTCAAAGCACGCCCAACCAAACTAGCGATGTACGTTAAAGATACGGTGATCTGATACGCCAAAATGGACTAGTCTGGACAAAGCTTAAGAATAAATAAAACTTATTCATAAGGTAAAAGTAAGTTCTGAGTAGGTAGCTTACTTGACAGAAGATTTGACATTTTTACTCGGAACTTACTTTTACTTTGTGAAATAGGCCCCTAATATTATTATACAGGGTTGCCATTAGTCTACGTTTTTTGCCTATTATCTGGATTTTTTTCTCTTCGACATTGGATGAATACGAATAAATTGTCATTAGTTACTTATAAGTACCAACTTAACAAAATATTATCAGAACGAAGTTAATCAAGAAGTTTTTTGATTAAGTAGGAGTAGATTGTAAGAGATAGGCAGGTACTTAGGTACTACGTGACCCGTTAAAGGGGAAAGTAATCTTTAGAATACCACGCTTGGTCACAGGAGCGATGGAGGGGGGCTTAGGTTTTGTCACGTAGTCAATATCTTGCCATAGAGCCATACCGCACTGTCGACTAGTCGCCGAGCGACTGTCGACAGCGACTGTAATTTCTACTAGTTTATATGAACGCGTACGCACTGAGTCGCCCGGTCGCTGGACGACTCTGAGTCGTCGGGAGACTAGCCACGCCCCCCAGTCGTTCGGCGACCGAGAGAAACACGGGTTTCAAATGGAAGTGTACGCACGGCGAGCGACTGTCGCGTCGACCAGGCATCATCGCGCACAAAATGACTTTCGATACTAAAGATTTTATATGATAAAGAAACAACAGTAGGAGGAAATAGTGGAATTATTTGAAGGTGAAGGATTAACAATCGAAGAAAAAACTTTAGGTAGGTAGGAGATATTAACTTTATGATATTATTTTTTACTTTTTAAGAGTTAGCTCTTTCGGGTCGGTGTTCTTTTTTATTTTATTATTATTTATGAATTCTGCCCATGCTATCTGCTATGGCAATTGGGTCAATTCTCAGTGCTAAAATAATCAGCAAACATAGGTTTAAAGTCATCATCATATCACTGTACGATATACCACGTCGAGTACAGGGTTACCAGATGGTATATCTACAAATCCTGACAAAGAGCCTGATTACTACTAAAAGGTCCTGATATTTTGCTAAAACCCCCACACGGCTTACGATAACACATTGTAGATCAGCGAACATGTAGATAAACCTACCTAATAAATTAATACTTTTTCTTGTTTCAATGACGTAAAAAATCATAGTTTAAGTACTTAGACGAAAAGTTTTCGTTTTTAAGTTTTAGTTTTTGATTGTATCTATATAATTTTAAATGTGTTTTTTTTTAAATTGATTATTTATTGCAAAGTTTGTTGATTCTGTACGACTGTACCAAAAACACTACATGCACAGTTCAACAATCTATACAGTTGTTAAACGAATGTACTTGCGCAGAGGCAAGATTACAAAAGCCTGTTGATTTCGGCCAAGTACCTACCGGACCGAAATCAACAGGTTATTAGAGTAACGTTTTTGAAAAAGCGAGACTACAAAAGCCTGTTGAACTCGGCCAGGTACTTGAACGAAATCAACTATTTATTAAATATTACCAAAAGCTATAGCTTTTAAAGGTATTTTTTTTGGTTGAATAAATAAATTATACTTTATTTCCATTCTACAATGTACTTTTTCGTCTACCTAATTATAGCAACCAATACTATATTTAAAACAAAAAAGTGGCAACCCTATTTGCGACCGTGTAAAACGCCAACATGCATTAATACATTATTATTCCCGTCAATTGGCTTTGATAACTTTTTGAACATGACTGGAAATCTCAAAACCATTTCGAGGAATAAGCTTTCGGTACAGTGTCTACTAATTAAATTTAAAAATAAGTCTATATTTTTAAAGATATTTATAATATTCAATAAAAAGCTTTAACCTTCAAATGACCTTCATATGACGTCATCACATACAGATCTCCCAGCCATAATAAAAAAAGAAAAAAGTGCAAAGACAATTTTGACAATGAACTTGGCATTAGGGATGGTGGAAGGTGGAAGTGAAAAAATATCGATAGAGGTAATATTTCTCAGAAAAAATGGGATGAAATGGGACGATGACTAAGTAATGGATTCTAATTTTAAGGTATTGTAAAACATAAAAAATAGCAAAATAAACCCCTACGCGAAATTTTGGCTCGATTTGACGAATTTTACGATGATTTTTAAGACTCAAAGTTGGAAAAAATCAAAATGCTCCAGTGACAAAATAGTGTCGACTATTAGAATCCATACGTAATTACCAAAAAATGTTTTGGAAAAATTATTGTAAAAACATCTATCGATATATCAGAGTATTTAATATCGCCCGAAAAATATCGATGAACTTATCTCGTAATTTTTTCCACATCCCTACTATTAAATGTTTGTAAATAGAAATAAAGTATGCACATATTTTCACAATGTTTATTATGTTATCCTGCAAATTTATCAGTCCACAAGCAATCGTTACAATTTCATCCATGTAGCCTACATCCAAAATAGACACAATACATACAATACATTTCGCAATTTGGGTAGATTGGGCGTGTCAGTTTTTACAAAGTTTTTCAGCAGAGTTTCCACTGGTAAGCATTTTTATTATAATTTTACCACCTCAAAAATTATTGCGGCAAATTAAGAAGGTAGGCTAGAACCGTCACAACTGGATTAAATGAATAAAATAGAAGAAATATTAACTATAACTTTTTTTGTTAACTATAATTTGTTTACAAACAACCATAAAGTCATTATGACAGTTAATGACACTTGGCCTTTCTTTTTCTATAAGTAGATGGCAAAGGTTTTCTTCTTAAACTTTCATGACACTAATGACGTCATTCCGGTTGACCATATCCGCTCGACAAATATATTTATAAAAAAATAAATACGGGACCAAATGTTAAAATATTCAAATTAGTTTCTTAAATTGGCCTAATCTGTAGTAAAATTATATAAAAAAATACCTTTTATTTTTTAACCAAAGCCAATTGGTAATCTTGTCACATTAACATCCACGTTGACGTGATCCGCAACTAAAAATGTCATGAAACAAGAAAATTCTAATGGGTAATCTAATATATTAATTATTGAATTATTATTTTCAATAAGATACGGTCTAGGTTTATAAAAAAAAACAATCGTTTTTCGTTTTGAGGTTAAAATCATGGCCACCAAGAGCATTACCAATTGACGGGGATAGTACCTCTGCGCGTGATTTTTTGGCGGGCTACATTGACCTCTAGCTGATTTTATTGATTACTCTAATAAACTAGAAAACCATTTAAGGTGGAATTTTTGTTTGTGTTGGAAACAATATTTTAGAGAAATTATTTCGCGTAATAAGTACTAATAAGTATAATTTTAATTACGGCCTTTCTCAAGTTTCCCTAAAACTGTTATGATAAAGAGTGTTCATCCAAATGCAAATATATTGCAAAATAAAATGTAATATTAAAAAACTGAAAACATCCAAAAATAAAATGTTACGTAAACATCTGTCAGTGTGTAACAGTTCAAAATTGAACATGTTTCTTTTATCTCAAATATTGATCCGGAGGTGGACAAAATACAAACTTTGAGTATTCCAGTTATACAGGGGTTAGTTTTCATGATTTCCGTAGGTCTTATTCTTTGTCGGATACCTTCTTTATCACATTCCAGAGGGTCCACAATTTATGGCTAGTTAGAAGTCTGTAAAAGTACAAAAAATCCAGGGTTGGAAAAATAGTCGTAAACAAAAATAAGTAAAGTTATGCGATTAATCAAATAATAAATTCATTGAATAACTTACCATGAAGAGGGTGGTTATTCTCATTTTACTAAAAGAATGGTTGTTTATGCAATTTGTGAGGTTTTATTGCATTTCATTCTGCATTCAAAATATCATAGTTATACTAACGATAGAATGATGTTCTTGTAACACAAATCCATTGTTCATATGCACTTTATAAGTTATGATTGCAATATGCAAATACAACATTGACAAAATATCCGTATTTCTATATAAAAAAACAGATAATTTTATGGTAATTCAATAACTTGAAAATATGTTTCAACAATAATAAACAGATCGTCTGACACTTGGTATAGACAAATGTATTTGACATTTGGTGGACGGTTTTGGAACTAAAAACTGACATTCCATCGAGAAAGTCTACTCTATAAAAAAAAAAAGAAATAATCTTTGGAAATTTATACCATTAATAAATTAAGAGAAAAGAGACGAATGATTATAAAATTACAAAATAAATAAATGATAATTAAAGTTAATCACTGTTTAGGTAGAATAACATTTAAAATTTGGAAAAATGGAAGTTTTGTAAGCATACTTGCTAGAGCAAATAAATGTGTGTGATACCAGTGTGTAACGGAACGCAAATCTTTCGGTTAAGTTCTGGATTATAGATAAAGTAAAATCAGTTTAATATTAAAAGTAAAGAAAGAATATGAATGATTATATTTGAAATAAGAAAATAATTAAATCAGAACAATAACTAGTAAAAAGTTGTAAGAAAATTGGACAAAAAAATATATATATGGAAAAACGGAACGTTCTACATTCTCTTTGTCCATAAACAAGAGATGAAGGGAGAGGTTCGTGGTAGCCAATCGTAAGCTTGCAAAGCGTTTTGTGACCATAAAAGGAGATGAATTGAGTTGGTGTTTAGCCAATCGTAACGCGTGAATCTGGGGGGGAGTTAACTTTAGAGTCAGCAAATAATAGCTCAGAATGGTGGCGCCAAGATTTAAAAAAATGATACCAGTATAAAATCATAAAATACCCATAGTAATGCAATTATATGAAAAAAAATAAGTTGGCCAGTAACGAAACGTTCTTTGGCAAATAGAATAAATAAATGGGTGGCGCAAAGAGTAATTAATATTATGAATAGAGTCATGCATCAATCGTAAATAATAAAAGTAGGCTGATAGCGGATTTATTGATTATAAGGGGTTTTCTTTGAAGATTAGCGAAATTGATTAGACCAAAAGATTTATTCGAACACACAGGAAAGATTAAATTGCTTGTGTCATATAATATATATTTACTTGAGGATCTTTGTAAATTCTAGATTAACCAAAATTAGTTATTGGATACGGAGGTAATTACTAATCTTTGTATTCGTAAAATGTTCACGTAATTTAAATATTTGAGAGTGATTGTTAAAAAAAAGAACATATATATTTATTTATTTATTTATTTATTTAAAGTATCTTACAGGTACTTAGGGGGACTAAATGCACTAGGCAATTTTTGTAAGTCAATTAGTGGAAAATTTCCCAGCATTTTGGGGAAATAGATTGTGACAGGGCACATTAAGGATACAAACAATAGAATACTAGGAATTATGTGTAGCTAGGGGACGCTTTGAAAAATAATGGGTGGGGGTTAGGTTATAAAAGCTTCGACGAGCTTATTCTCGATCTCATTTTTCCACCTGCCGAGAAGAAGACGAATCTCTGTCTCCCCTCTGTAAGAAGCGCCATAGAACAAGTTCTTTTTATACTCAAGCACATATGAAGAAGTCAGCAAATTAGTGAATTTAGGAAAGTCCATTGTTTAGGCCTTGCAATCGGGGCAAGTTTTCTTTGGGGAAATATTTCAAACAGGGTTTTAAAATGGTAAAAATTAAGCCTTGACTGAAATATATAATTCTATTTGCAAAGGTTACATCAAAATTAACGCTAGCTGTTCCAAGTAAATTCCAGAATTAGTAAAATCAGATTAAATTAATATCAATTTAAATGAAATAAAATGTGGGAAGGGAGATTCTATTTAGAATAATTACTAGAAAATTTGTGTCATATTGGGGCGATCCGTAATGGACTTTCTGGGGGGGCAATGAGGTAACTGATAGCTTATGAGTGTGACTTCATAAGCGGGCATCAACTCGTTGATTGCCTAGTTAAGTCACATAGTGTAATCATGTGTGACGTGGCTGATGACAGACGTCGTAGAAATGAGGTCGTTAGAATGTAATTCTGGTCCTTGGTCAAGTCCTTAAGTACATGACTATGCTATACCTCATGCTAGGGACCGAAGATGGCTCCTTCCCATCCATCTTCGGCACGGTCAAGCACTAGGTGGTCAGGGAGTATTGCTTGCTCAAACTGTCCAGGTAACGGGGCTCCGGATGACGAGGTAAGCGTCACACAATTTGCATAGGAAGTTCTCATTTAGTCTGGGTTAGGCAGGTAAAATCTTGTAGGATAGATGAAGGTTAGTATCGCGAAGGTTAAGTAGGCATCACAAAAATTGGGTGGGTTTTTGTGATGAAAGGTGGTTCGAGTTGACGTTAATAGAGCGAAATAGGTGTGTAAACGGTTAGGCGACCATGTTGATCAAACGAAAATATGATTAGGTCAAAACCTAGGCAAGAACATATTTTATATAGGAGAACGACTTTTGGAAATTTCTATACAGAAAAGTGTAGCATATAGGGTTTCGACGACAAAAGGCTGGTTTAGACGTCGCGAGCTGGCTAGGGGTAACGATTAGGCGTGATTCGACAAAATGGCCGAAATATTTTGTAGTTAGGAAAAATGCAATTCGGAGCGCACAAAATGGCTGCCGTAACTTGAGCTAGAAATAGGTATTTTTATGTAAGAATTAAATGTTAAATTTGTCATGGTCGAAATGGACGCTTGGTTTTCAAAATGGCGGATCAAAGATAATCACCTAAATAAAGAAAATCATGATTTTAGATCTCTCAGACAGGGTTTTTATCGGCAGATCAATAGATCTACTAAGGTATTTTAGCAAATCCACGATACTATTTGATTCTCAGTAAACCTTTTAAAATATCTGCAGTGTTGTGTTGAGTTTTGGTTGTACAAAATGGCGTCGATTGTGAAAATCAAGTGAGTGTTAATTAATTATTTTCATGCTAAAGCCAGCCAAGTAAACGATTTAATAAATCAGTAAATTACTAAAGTATGATAATAGTAAAATTTCTGAATTGGGTTGGTCATATGAACCACCAGATTTGAAATCAAGTAATCACAAGTGTCGTGTGAAGCCGCATTAATAGTGATTTATTTTGTCTTTGTGATAACTCAGCTATTTAATAATTTGTGAAGTGAAATAAATCTTTGGTCGTTAGGAAGGGCCGGTATGTATGATTTCTCCCAGGTTGATTCGTGGAGATCATATAAAAACCACTAAGATGAAATTTTATTTTACAAATGACGAAGTGGCTGAAAGAAAATGTCATTAAATTCTTACCACTAACAGTACCGTTATAATATAGTGAATACAGGCGAAAATACTTGTTTTTGGTGCTCAGTTAATGCGTCGACACAGGTGCGATCTGGGGGTTTTCTGATCATTTCAGTTTGGAAGAAACTAATATCAATTTATTTCCATTTTAAAACAAATCCGTCGATGCCATTTTAACAACACAGAGTCGAGGTATTTTAGCTAAACTTAGAATTTGTGGAAGTGAGGTGTAGGATAGGAGGGTTATTTATTGCTTAGTACATACATCTTTACCCTTTATCCAATAAATCTTTCCTTCAGAACAAAAAAGATTTACCAATTCCCATAATTTTGTCATGGATTGTAAGATTGAATTCGTGAGACATAAAGTAAGTCAACTTTAGAATTGGTTCAATATATGAAAAAAAAATAACTTAAATTTAATTTTATATCAGCCATCACATTGAAAAAGAAATATTTCAATTGTGAAAATTTGGTAAATCGCTTGTAAGCGCTTTCTGCTTTGTCCTCTTTTTAGTTGGAAATAATACAAACTAACATAGACTATGGACTTTAATATATTTAATACATAATAAAGCTTGTAAGAAAGTAACTGGCTGTTCCGGGAGAAGGTTGTCCCAGTCTGGTGTCGAGACCTATCGTGATGGCGGGGTGGTGCCATCACCATTAGCCGGAAAAACACACTGGTTACTTTCTACCATAAATATAAACTCATTAAACTTGAAGATAGGTAACGAACTAATATACTATCCGATGGCAATAAATGATTCTCCACAACTGATTAATTATTCGACTGATATAACATTTGATACTTGCATTATACTCACTTTGAAATTGTAGTGTTACTCTCATATCTCCTGCTTAACTCTTATAACATCCGCATATCAAGTTAAGGTTTAGCAATAATATTATCTCATAAAAATAAGAAATTAAGTTCCATAATAGAAATTTCAGTACTGGGTTTTACGCCATAATAGGAAATCATGAGTGGAATTCTGTCGGAATAAACCACTAGTATTAACTATTTATTGATAATCTTATTCTGAAGCTAGGTAAATGACTATTCTTTTTAGGGGTCGTTCAATCCAGCGTATAATGTAGTAATGAATAATAGTACAAGTTAAGCATAACCACAGAAATGAAAGCAATTAATATTCGGCATCGGTAAAAGGTCCTTTATAGCTAAATCTTTAGAAATCACGCAGTTCACATCGCACTTTCCCTTTATCACTTATAGCAACCAATTGCATATCTCAATTTAGTTCCTAATTAATTATTAACTATCATCTTGGTAGTAGGTTTAGTATAGTTCACATTTTACTAGTAGTAAGTATAAAGTTGGTAGGTATAACGTTCCTTATAATGGAGTAGGCATTTATTTCAGCTGATAAGCAAACAAAGATACTTCACAAAGTTAAGAGAATTGTATAGGGTTCGGTTTAGTTAATGTAGAAAAATAATTTTATAAAATTCTATTTTATTTAAAATCAAACGAAGTAATTCTCATTATTTTGTTATAGATTCTTAGGTTATTAATTAACAGAGCATAGATAATGTAAATTCAGCGTGTAGAGTTAGTATTTATTAGCAATCAGACAGCAGTACTCAAGAATATGGGTCTACGCTTACAACCGGGTCCTATCGCTAGAAGTCACGAGCCCTTTCACACATACAAAAGCCAAATCAGTAGCATATTCGGTCACACCATTAGATTAGGGTTATAGGAAGTAAAACCAAGCAGAACTTAGGTCAAACATTTAATCAATTCATAAATAGGCATCGTTAGGTTTAAAGCCGACGAGCGGTTAATCACCATAAGTAAAGTTTATTGTTAGGTATGTGTTAGGTTATATAAAAGCTAGGATTAAAAGATTATCAAACAGCTTAGCAAATTGGTAGTAGGGTAGCGAGTCTTCAACTCTTCAATCATATCATATCATCAATAACTTAGGGGTAGTTACATTATGATATGCCGTTGACCAGGATAAGGTAATACCTTACTTTAGATCGTAGATTATAACTTGGGTGGTTCTGCAAATCCAGGGTTTTTGTAGTGTGAAAGCAGTGGTCGCATACAGTTTAAGATGGTGCGGCCACATTTTGCTGTCGTGGAGTGTACGAGGCTGCTGTTGATTGCCCATAATTTCAGTATATTAGCACTCATTTTAATCCATTACTTTGGACATGTAATTCATTTGGTTATAGCTGAAAGTAATAAAAAAAATATTAAAATAGGTTATGTAACTTCACATTAATGATTATTGAGTTGTATGTTAGCGTTTGAGAGAGAGTTTTCTTAATGATTGAGGTAAAGTAACATTCAGTTCGATTGGGGGCATTAATTTTACTGACATTTTACATTAAATCGTGTTTCACAAAAAAAAATGCCAACTTATTTTTGATACTTACAAAGGAGGTTGTTGTAGTAATGAGTTGTTATAATAAACCATTAGTTTACATCTTCTTTGATCATCACTACTAAAAATACAAATTATTTCTTGAGTAAAAGGAAAAAACATTAACATTGTGATATTTTTATTTAGTTAGGTTATGAAGAAAATTATGACAATGATTAGATTTCTTTGATAGAAAAAAAGGGGTCCTGTCAAATAAAGCAGACTAGGTTAAGGGGGTCCGATGACCTAGCGATGAGTTTGCTGAAATACTTTGTCAATAGGGCACAAATAGAAAAAAAATGTAGAAATATCGTATTTAGCATTCACATAACAAATGTTAGTTCAAAGTTCAAAAATTTCATTGCAACAATATAGAATCATTAGCGCAGCTACGTTAAAACTAGACGGAAAATGTTAGAATTTAAATTTTTAGATTTAACTTCATAGATAAAGCTTAGAAATATAAACTCAATAGCAATCAATAAAAGAAACAAATTTTTAACTAACTTTAGAGTTATTTTGTTAGCGCAAACGTTATTGCTATTTTCTTTATGCTATTTCGGGAATTATTAGAATGAGCGTTTTTTTTTGACGAGCGTTTTTATTACCGCCCATCTTGATTATGATAAGTGAGGACGTAGAATTGAGGTTTAAAATCTTGAAGAAGTATCGGGATGGATGGAAGTAGGTAAATTAAATGTAATAGGTCTAATCTACTGTCAACTATATTAAATGAAAGAAGATCATAAACTCTAGAGAAAAAAAATATATTGTATTAGGCTTGTTCAGTTAGATCGGCAGCGGGGCATAAGTCGTGGGGTCGGACTTACGAACGATTATTAATTCTATAGACTTTTGCAGCCATTACATGGTCATGCAAGCGTTAGTCAGGTTCAGTTAGTCATAGCTTGTGTCTGTGGTTAAACTAACAACAAAACCTATTGTGTAATCTATGCCTTAGTTAGATTGAAGTAAACATAGTACATAGAAATGTCATAGATGGCGTTAGTGGTAATTAAAATTCGAAATCGGTGAAAATAAGAATTGCGTTTGCATTGAAAAATAAAATAGATTTGTGGGCTAATGAAATATAAACTAGTTGAATCAATTGGTGGACTGTTCGTTTACGTTAAAAATACATTTAGGATCATTTATTTAAAGAAAAGAAATATAAAATAAGAACGAATGACGGATAGAAGAACGAATGATTAGTAAGCTAACGGCATAGATCCTTTTGATTGTCATTCATTGAGATTCGTTCGATAGTTCATTTTGACAGATGTCATTGTCAAAACTGGCAACCAAGTCAAAACTTGTAGGGTGACCAGATGCTGTTTTAGTACGGATTCTGTATAATTCGCGACTTTTTCCGAGTGTAAGTATATTGAAGTTAAATTGGCGACTACGTGTATTTTCGGTATATTTTGAATATAGAGTTTTGGGAACACACCGTTCTGTCCTCGCGAACGTTGTTGTTAATAGAGTGCCCGGATTTAACTTACATTTCTTCAGATTTAAAGTTCAGTAATTTGGAAAAAAAAAAGAGGAAAAACTACGCCGTCATAATTACAAATAGTATTTATATCTTTTACCTATGTTAAAAAAATAAAAGATTTTTGACCTTGACTATTGTGTTGATGAATGTGTAAAAATTATCGCGAAGATTGTTATTGTTGTAAATTCTCTCATGAAAAATTGGTAATTTTTATTTTTCTTTCGGGGTGCATTAGGCGGATTTGTGTAAAAAGTAGCTGGTCACCCTAGTATGTTTATCAACAAACAAAACGAAAGGTTATATTTTATTTTGTCGAAAATTAAAACCTTACAAATATGGATTTATGTGTTAGTTGTTCGAGAAAATGTTATCAAATAGTTAATGAACAATATAAAAGTAGGTTAGCGGAAAAGTGTGTGATTAAACAAGTTTTAAAAGTGTCAACTTTATAACAAGACTCGAGTTGAATGTAATGAAATTTATAACTGAATGTAAGTAGATTTTGCCAAAATACTTATAGATTTGACTAGAATTATAAGGTAATTTGATAAAAGGAGGGACGATATTGTTTATATTTCAGAAAACATGTTTGAGTACATGAAGGTTTTACAATGAACAAAACTTAGTAATATGGTTCAAAAATCTTATGAGTATTTGTAGATTATGTGAGTTAAACGCACAATCCAAATGGGAAGCTAGAGTGATGGGTGACCGTAAGTAAATAATGAGAACATTTGCTAACAGTATTTCTAATTAAACAAGTATTTTTGGGAGTAAATAGGATAGAAACGGTAATGATAAAACGGCTTAAATTCTAAGGTTGGTGTTCAACGGAGCGGGTTTTAAGTAAGCTTAGATTAAGGATAGTATTTTGACCTTTGATGATGGGGGTCGGAGAATACTTAGGTAGCCTTTACAAGCGAATTAGAAGCAAATAGTTATTTACTGAATTAACCTTAAACTTATCGAACCGAACGTAGACACAACAGTCTTGGATGTTGGAATAGGCACGGTAGTTGTTAGTTAATAAATTTAGTGTATGAGCCAAAGGTTTAAAGTTGATTTTTAAATAAAGAAATACATAGGTATAATAAATATTTAGCGAAATAGTCAGGTTGCCATAGGATGTTTAATAGAATTTAACGATGCTTAGAGATAAAAATTCAAAGTTTATAATTTCAATAAAAATCGTGAAATAACGATGAAGATTCGGGTTTATTTTAAACAGCGACTATTAGCAGCCCGCGACTTCCCTTAAATTAGGATTTTGGAGTAATAATTTTTGTAGTAAATTTTTTTTAGTTATTGCTAACGGTTAGAGCGGAATGTTGAAGTATCAAGTTTGGTTGTGTGTTACAGCGCTACAATAGGCATTTGGTTTAAGTGATAATGACATTGAAAATGGTACAATTGAGAAAAGGCTTTGCTATTAAGTTTTTATTTAGTGTATAGTTTTAAAATCATTAAGTTAATCTTGTATTGGTTTATTACTAGAAATACTAGTAGGTAAATGAGGTCAATTATATTTATGGCGTTTTTCACTGGGTCCATTTGTGATCAAATACGGATTAAATGTTTGGTTTTATTTAGGAACTATCGTATATGTTGGACCAACCTAACTTTTAATTCTTGATTCGAAGTATATATGAGAACGGTTTTATTGAGAGTTGACATAGAATTCTACCTTGTTATAAGAAATAAAAATAACTTATCTATATAATTAATTACATCATAATTAATTTTATGGGTAAAGCGTAGGGTGACAAAAGTTAACGGAACCAAAAATAAATAATTGAAAATGAAAAAAAATTAGGAAATATAAACGAATTAATTAAAACTAAACAATATTCGGTATAACATTAGAACTAACTCGCGTTGCTAAAACTAAAATAAATATTTTTTAATGAAACAAATTAAGATTTGGGAGCATGGTTTTATCGTATCCAAACTATTGGATATTATAAAATCAAGCTAAATAGGGACGTGTGCTAATATTTTATATAGATCTGACCTTACACTAAAGCAACAGACAATTAAGACTCGCCATGGGGAAACCGGTCCGAGTTCGTCGTGCACCAAAGCGATATGAATCATCTGAGGAGCCGGCAGAATTAGTGGAGGTTCCACGTAGTTCCCGCCAGTCAGAATCCGAGGTTATAGAAAATAGAGAGCCTCAACCGGTAGAGGCAAGACAGCGGATAGTAAAGACCATAATGAAACCGAAAGTAACGCGAGCGCGCGAATTAATGACAATACAAAGAATGCTGAATCGCACGGTAGGAGTGTTAACTAAGAGGATAGATGACCTAAGCGATGAAGTTAAAAGGACTCAAGGTTCTAATCAGGATACTAGTGAGGTCGAAAAATCGCCAGTAGTTGAAGCAACACCGATGAACGATGTGGAAATAGAAAGTAGGAACGTGATTAAGGAGCCTAACGCGATTGAAGATATTCAGAAGTACGTCATTTGTAACATCAAAAATATACATTTAGATAGACCTAAATTTGGGGATTCGTCGATACATCCGGTCGATTTCATTGAAGATTTAGAAACTTATTTGAAGAAGGCGGGGAAGGCTGAAAACGAATTAAGTTTAATACAAGACTGTTTAACTTCGAGTTCGAAAGACTGGTTTAGAGTATATAAAGGAAGATGGACAGGGTTGGCTGATTTTAAGGTAGATTTCTTAAAAGCATATTGGGGAGAGAATGAACAAAATGAGTTGAGAAGGAAGATAGTGCAAGGCGTATGGAATAGGACGGAGACGCCCACCATGGTGGAACATTTTTTGAAATTGACAGTCAAGGCGCAAATGTTAAGCTACAACATTCCAGAAACACAATTAATTAGCGATATCATTCGACACTATCCGAAATATATTCAACAAGCGTTCGTGACCAATAAAATAGGAAATGTAATAGAAGCGGCGGAATTTTTAAGAAGTATGGACAACATACAGAAACAAGAACTACCGAGCACTTCAACATCTAAAAATTCTAAGGATTGGGAACAGAAGAAAAGAGGCATTCAGCAAAATTATAGGCAATGGCAGAAACCTAGAGAGAATCAAGTACAAGCGGTTAACTTAAATAGTAATAATACTAATGTAGATGGTAGCGGAGTGTTAAACTAGCGGAAGCTGAGACTCTAGTCTCCGGATCAGCTTCAGCCACGGGGGACCTAAATTATAGTATGATGGTTAAAATGAATTGGTGTCCGGGTGAATCCTTAGGCCGGAATAATATCGGAACTAAGATATCTATTTGTACGTATCCGAAGGAAATAAAAGAGTGTTATTTTTACCAAATTCACTTAGGGAAGAAGTTATTTGGCAGGGGTGTTTCGAAATGGGTCATCAAGGGGCGTACAAAGTAATAAAATATATTAGGGATAGATTTTTTTGGAAGGGATTAACTAAACAGGTCAAACGTTTATTAAGGGGGTGTCATGATTGTCAGGTCACTAAAAGTGATACAGCTAAGTATGTAGGACCTTGTCGTTCAATTATAACTGAAAATGTGGGGGACATCGTTATGGTAGATTTATATGGACCATTACCATCAGGGAAGTTTGGTATGAATTACATTTTAGTTATTCAGGACTCTTTTAGTAAATTTGTGAAATTTTATGATCTTAGAAGAGCAACTGCAATATCAGTATTAACTAAAATGAGGAAATTCTTTCGCATAATAAAACCTACGGCGATCATGTCAGATAATGGGTCACAATTTGCTAGTAACTTGTGGAAAGAAACTATGAAAGCAGAAGGGGTTAGAGTAATTTATACTACAGTTAGGAACCCTAGACCTAATACCACCGAAAGAGTAAATAAAGAGTTAGGACGGTTATTTCGGACTTACTGTAGGACCAATCACAAAAGTTGGGTAGATTTATTGCCGAAGTTAGAAATTCTTTATAATAATACTTATCACGAAAGTACAGGGTTTACACCTTGTGAGATTTTATACAGTGAACCTACTAGATTATCATTTGATAATGTCATACCGACTGATTTAGTACCACCGCCTATTAACGAAATTAGGGAAAAGGCACGGGAAAATTTAAAGAAAGCAGGACAACTACGTCAAAACAAATTTAATGAAAAATATAGAATTATCCATTTCCAGATAGGAGATTTAGTAAAATTAAGGAAATTAAATAAGTCTGACGCAAAATTAAAAATAACAAAAAAGTTTGAACCATTATATGAGGGTCCGTTTGTGATTGGAGCTAACCCGTTTAAAAATGTATATTTACTTGTTGATCCGGAGACTGGTAAAGAAAGAGGAAGGTTTAACGCTATACATTTGTCTAGGTATTATAAGTAGAATTTAATGTCATGTCTAATTTTAAGGAAAAGAAATGTTTAATGTTATGTTAACTACATGAAGATGTAATTTAAGTTGATTAATAAATAATAATGGGGTATAATTGTATAAAGTCTGTTGGGAACGGGAAAAGCCTATCTGAACTTACAAGAAAATTAAGGACTCAATTTTAAGAAAAAAAAACCAGGCTAAGTAAAAGTCATTAACCTTTAGAGTGTTGTTAATAAGGTAACCCATCTTGTCATATGAAAGTAATTTTCTATTAAATTAACCAAAGTCCGCATAAACCAAATGGACGTTTTAATTATTGCGTTGCTTAAAATTGTAAGGTCAGATAGAGGGGAGAGTTGGCGGCTTTTCTTCTCGGGGGGGAAATTTTTCATAAGTATTTAGAGATATGGAAAGGTTTTCTGCTAATATAACAAAAAAAAAAAAAAAAAAAAAAAAAAAAAAAAACGGTTGGAAATAGGAATCCTAATAAAGGAACGGCGTTTGCAAAAATTTAAAATAAATAAAAATTTGCTTTAATTTAAAAATAAAAACTTAACGGATAAATTGGAATGTGAGGTATTTTTGTTAATAATATTTAAAATTAAAAGGATGGTTAAAGTAGTAATATAAAAAAAATGTATATATTTATATACACACTTGGGGTCGAGTATTATTTGAGAAACTTAGAATAGGGAGGCATATTAGGGAAAGAATTAGCGTAGAGTGGCATAATAGGAAAGTTGCGTAATGTAGCGTAGATATGCGTACTAATGGGATGTTTAGGATAAAGTGGTTTTAAAGCGTAAAGCGTTACTATTGCGTAAATTAATTGCAATCTTTTGATGTAATTTTGCGTAGAATTCATATGGTGACAAGTCGACGTATTTGATTTTAACATTGAAATTATATTTCAAAATCGTTATCTTTATTTGTATATATTTTGTATTCAGGTTATAGCTATGATATGATCTTGGGTGGCGTATATGTAGGCTAGTGAATGACGATAGTGGTTGCTGTGTAATGAGAAAAGATGAATAAAATGAGAATCTAAACTAGGATAGGAGTATGTATGAAATGATGATTTAAGAGAATGAATAGAATGAGAAGTTGACGAGAGAAAGGAACGGAAATTAAAATATAGATTCTATATGGAGGGCTTTGGATTATAACATATGTGAAACCTGAATGCAGACTTATTATTCTTCCAAGAGATAGGACCACCACACTGCTCTGGCGTTTGGTTTGTGCTTGCGGCCGGGCCGGCGTTTAGGGTTGACAAAATAGAATTTCGTACAGAAGGACTTTTGGTGTTAGGTTAGAGAAAAAAAAAGAGAGAAAACAAACACTATTGACGTTTGTAACTTGTCCTGGTGTGAACGACTGTCTGAAATTCATACTACACAAGAAGCTGACAAGCTAATTTCAAATTCGGCAACTGCACACTCTCCAAGGTGATATTAAGGTTGTTCCAGAGTCTTAAGTGAGCTTTTGGAAATATATGGTCTGTGTATATGATCACCGCTAAACCTTTGGTTTGGAAGGAGGATTACAATGTTGTGGAGGGATACAACGAACGAATACGTTTAATCTTTTCATAAGGTAAGAAAAGAGCCTATTTTTTCGGGTAGGCCTAATCTGGGCTGTAGCCTCACAACCTACACCTTACCATAGTGTTGTACAACTCTGGTGCTGAATATGCATACGACGGAATTGGCAAAAGCAACAAATACTTAAAACTCGCTTAATAATCTCTGATATGGTCTTGGTTTAAATACACTCTACAATCTTAAATTTTCATTTACACTAGGGCTCACCCAACAATTCTTTGATCTTGGAGAAGTAATATGATTAGGGTTATTAAAAAAAGGGGGGGAGATTGTGTATCTTTGGGGTAATATAAATATTTGAGATTTGAGGGGAAAATTTTACTTCGGATCCAATGCGTAGTATTGTCACCTGTGTATAAATTTTGGGGTCGAGCTGTAACAGTTCAAAATTGAACATGTTTCTTTTATCTCAAATATTGATCCGGAGGTGGACAAAATACAAACTTTGAGTATTCCAGTTATACAGGGGTTAGTTTTCATGATTTCCGTAGGTCTTATTCTTTGTCGGATACCTTCTTTATCACATTCCAGAGGGTCCACAATTTATGGCTAGTTAGAAGTCTGTAAAAGTACAAAAAATCCAGGGTTGGAAAAATAGTCGTAAACAAAAATAAGTAAAGTTATGCGATTAATCAAATAATAAATTCATTGAATAACTTACCATGAAGAGGGTGGTTATTCTCATTTTACTAAAAGAATGGTTGTTTATGCAATTTGTGAGGTTTTATTGCATTTCATTCTGCATTCAAAATATCATAGTTATACTAACGATAGAATGATGTTCTTGTAACACAAATCCATTGTTCATATGCACTTTATAAGTTATGATTGCAATATGCAAATACAACATTGACAAAATATCCGTATTTCTATATAAAAAAACAGATAATTTTATGGTAATTCAATAACTTGAAAATATGTTTCAACAATAATAAACAGATCGTCTGACACTTGGTATAGACAAATGTATTTGACATTTGGTGGACGGTTTTGGAACTAAAAACTGACATTCCATCGAGAAAGTCTACTCTATAAAAAAAAAAAGAAATAATCTTTGGAAATTTATACCATTAATAAATTAAGAGAAAAGAGACGAATGATTATAAAATTACAAAATAAATAAATGATAATTAAAGTTAATCACTGTTTAGGTAGAATAACATTTAAAATTTGGAAAAATGGAAGTTTTGTAAGCATACTTGCTAGAGCAAATAAATGTGTGTGATACCAGTGTGTAACGGAACGCAAATCTTTCGGTTAAGTTCTGGATTATAGATAAAGTAAAATCAGTTTAATATTAAAAGTAAAGAAAGAATATGAATGATTATATTTGAAATAAGAAAATAATTAAATCAGAACAATAACTAGTAAAAAGTTGTAAGAAAATTGGACAAAAAAATATATATATGGAAAAACGGAACGTTCTACATTCTCTTTGTCCATAAACAAGAGATGAAGGGAGAGGTTCGTGGTAGCCAATCGTAAGCTTGCAAAGCGTTTTGTGACCATAAAAGGAGATGAATTGAGTTGGTGTTTAGCCAATCGTAACGCGTGAATCTGGGGGGGAGTTAACTTTAGAGTCAGCAAATAATAGCTCAGAATGGTGGCGCCAAGATTTAAAAAAATGATACCAGTATAAAATCATAAAATACCCATAGTAATGCAATTATATGAAAAAAAATAAGTTGGCCAGTAACGAAACGTTCTTTGGCAAATAGAATAAATAAATGGGTGGCGCAAAGAGTAATTAATATTATGAATAGAGTCATGCATCAATCGTAAATAATAAAAGTAGGCTGATAGCGGATTTATTGATTATAAGGGGTTTTCTTTGAAGATTAGCGAAATTGATTAGACCAAAAGATTTATTCGAACACACAGGAAAGATTAAATTGCTTGTGTCATATAATATATATTTACTTGAGGATCTTTGTAAATTCTAGATTAACCAAAATTAGTTATTGGATACGGAGGTAATTACTAATCTTTGTATTCGTAAAATGTTCACGTAATTTAAATATTTGAGGGTGATTGTTAAAAAAAAGAACATATATATTTATTTATTTATTTATTTATTTAAAGTATCTTACAGGTACTTAGGGGGACTAAATGCACTAGGCAATTTTTGTAAGTCAATTAGTGGAAAATTTCCCAGCATTTTGGGGAAATAGATTGTGACAGGGCACATTAAGGATACAAACAATAGAATACTAGGAATTATGTGTAGCTAGGGGACGCTTTGAAAAATAATGGGTGGGGGTTAGGTTATAAAAGCTTCGACGAGCTTATTCTCGATCTCATTTTTCCACCTGCCGAGAAGAAGACGAATCTCTGTCTCCCCTCTGTAAGAAGCGCCATAGAACAAGTTCTTTTTATACTCAAGCACATATGAAGAAGTCAGCAAATTAGTGAATTTAGGAAAGTCCATTGTTTAGGCCTTGCAATCGGGGCAAGTTTTCTTTGGGGAAATATTTCAAACAGGGTTTTAAAATGGTAAAAATTAAGCCTTGACTGAAATATATAATTCTATTTGCAAAGGTTACATCAAAATTAACGCTAGCTGTTCCAAGTAAATTCCAGAATTAGTAAAATCAGATTAAATTAATATCAATTTAAATGAAATAAAATGTGGGAAGGGAGATTCTATTTAGAATAATTACTAGAAAATTTGTGTCATATTGGGGCGATCCGTAATGGACTTTCTGGGGGGGCAATGAGGTAACTGATAGCTTATGAGTGTGACTTCATAAGCGGGCATCAACTCGTTGATTGCCTAGTTAAGTCACATAGTGTAATCATGTGTGACGTGGCTGATGACAGACGTCGTAGAAATGAGGTCGTTAGAATGTAATTCTGGTCCTTGGTCAAGTCCTTAAGTACATGATTATGCTATACCTCATGCTAGGGACCGAAGATGGCTCCTTCCCATCCATCTTCGGCACGGTCAAGCACTAGGTGGTCAGGGAGTATTGCTTGCTCAAACTGTCCAGGTAACGGGGCTCCGGATGACGAGGTAAGCGTCACACAATTTGCATAGGAAGTTCTCATTTAGTCTGGGTTAGGCAGGTAAAATCTTGTAGGATAGATGAAGGTTAGTATCGCGAAGGTTAAGTAGGCATCACAAAAATTGGGTGGGTTTTTGTGATGAAAGGTGGTTCGAGTTGACGTTAATAGAGCGAAATAGGTGTGTAAACGGTTAGGCGACCATGTTGATCAAACGAAAATATGATTAGGTCAAAACCTAGGCAAGAACATATTTTATATAGGAGAACGACTTTTGGAAATTTCTATACAGAAAAGTGTAGCATATAGGGTTTCGACGACAAAAGGCTGGTTTAGACGTCGCGAGCTGGCTAGGGGTAACGATTAGGCGTGATTCGACAAAATGGCCGAAATATTTTGTAGTTAGGAAAAATGCAATTCGGAGCGCACAAAATGGCTGCCGTAACTTGAGCTAGAAATAGGTATTTTTATGTAAGAATTAAATGTTAAATTTGTCATGGTCGAAATGGACGCTTGGTTTTCAAAATGGCGGATCAAAGATAATCACCTAAATAAAGAAAATCATGATTTTAGATCTCTCAGACAGGGTTTTTATCGGCAGATCAATAGATCTACTAAGGTATTTTAGCAAATCCACGATACTATTTGATTCTCAGTAAACCTTTTAAAATATCTGCAGTGTTGTGTTGAGTTTTGGTTGTACAAAATGGCGTCGATTGTGAAAATCAAGTGAGTGTTAATTAATTATTTTCATGCTAAAGCCAGCCAAGTAAACGATTTAATAAATCAGTAAATTACTAAAGTATGATAATAGTAAAATTTCTGAATTGGGTTGGTCATATGAACCACCAGATTTGAAATCAAGTAATCACAAGTGTCGTGTGAAGCCGCATTAATAGTGATTTATTTTGTCTTTGTGATAACTCAGCTATTTAATAATTTGTGAAGTGAAATAAATCTTTGGTCGTTAGGAAGGGCCGGTATGTATGATTTCTCCCAGGTTGATTCGTGGAGATCATATAAAAACCACTAAGATGAAATTTTATTTTACAAATGACGAAGTGGCTGAAAGAAAATGTCATTAAATTCTTACCACTAACAGTACCGTTATAATATAGTGAATACAGGCGAAAATACTTGTTTTTGGTGCTCAGTTAATGCGTCGACACAGGTGCGATCTGGGGGTTTTCTGATCATTTCAGTTTGGAAGAAACTAATATCAATTTATTTCCATTTTAAAACAAATCCGTCGATGCCATTTTAACAACACAGAGTCGAGGTATTTTAGCTAAACTTAGAATTTGTGGAAGTGAGGTGTAGGATAGGAGGGTTATTTATTGCTTAGTACATACATCTTTACCCTTTATCCAATAAATCTTTCCTTCAGAACAAAAAAGATTTACCAATTCCCATAATTTTGTCATGGATTGTAAGATTGAATTCGTGAGACATAAAGTAAGTCAACTTTAGAATTGGTTCAATATATGAAAAAAAAATAACTTAAATTTAATTTTATATCAGCCATCACATTGAAAAAGAAATATTTCAATTGTGAAAATTTGGTAAATCGCTTGTAAGCGCTTTCTGCTTTGTCCTCTTTTTAGTTGGAAATAATACAAACTAACATAGACTATGGACTTTAATATATTTAATACATAATAAAGCTTGTAAGAAAGTAACTGGCTGTTCCGGGAGAAGGTTGTCCCAGTCTGGTGTCGAGACCTATCGTGATGGCGGGGTGGTGCCATCACCATTAGCCGGAAAAACACACTGGTTACTTTCTACCATAAATATAAACTCATTAAACTTGAAGATAGGTAACGAACTAATATACTATCCGATGGCAATAAATGATTCTCCACAACTGATTAATTATTCGACTGATATAACATTTGATACTTGCATTATACTCACTTTGAAATTGTAGTGTTACTCTCATATCTCCTGCTTAACTCTTATAACATCCGCATATCAAGTTAAGGTTTAGCAATAATATTATCTCATAAAAATAAGAAATTAAGTTCCATAATAGAAATTTCAGTACTGGGTTTTACGCCATAATAGGAAATCATGAGTGGAATTCTGTCGGAATAAACCACTAGTATTAACTATTTATTGATAATCTTATTCTGAAGCTAGGTAAATGACTATTCTTTTTAGGGGTCGTTCAATCCAGCGTATAATGTAGTAATGAATAATAGTACAAGTTAAGCATAACCACAGAAATGAAAGCAATTAATATTCGGCATCGGTAAAAGGTCCTTTATAGCTAAATCTTTAGAAATCACGCAGTTCACATCGCACTTTCCCTTTATCACTTATAGCAACCAATTGCATATCTCAATTTAGTTCCTAATTAATTATTAACTATCATCTTGGTAGTAGGTTTAGTATAGTTCACATTTTACTAGTAGTAAGTATAAAGTTGGTAGGTATAACGTTCCTTATAATGGAGTAGGCATTTATTTCAGCTGATAAGCAAACAAAGATACTTCACAAAGTTAAGAGAATTGTATAGGGTTCGGTTTAGTTAATGTAGAAAAATAATTTTATAAAATTCTATTTTATTTAAAATCAAACGAAGTAATTCTCATTATTTTGTTATAGATTCTTAGGTTATTAATTAACAGAGCATAGATAATGTAAATTCAGCGTGTAGAGTTAGTATTTATTAGCAATCAGACAGCAGTACTCAAGAATATGGGTCTACGCTTACAACCGGGTCCTATCGCTAGAAGTCACGAGCCCTTTCACACATACAAAAGCCAAATCAGTAGCATATTCGGTCACACCATTAGATTAGGGTTATAGGAAGTAAAACCAAGCAGAACTTAGGTCAAACATTTAATCAATTCATAAATAGGCATCGTTAGGTTTAAAGCCGACGAGCGGTTAATCACCATAAGTAAAGTTTATTGTTAGGTATGTGTTAGGTTATATAAAAGCTAGGATTAAAAGATTATCAAACAGCTTAGCAAATTGGTAGTAGGGTAGCGAGTCTTCAACTTTTTAACATCACCATCTTCAATATAAAATTTCGTATATATATCAATATATCATCATAACATAGGGGTAGTTACAAGTGCAACTCATGTACTGTACTTACATGTAATTAGGTACAAAGCTACTTGTAAATGAATAATTACATAATAATCACATTTATTTTCTTTTTCTTTTTTAACAACCTTTGCAAATTTGCGACTGATAGCGTACCTAAGTAAAGTCTATAAAATACAACAAATGGTTTTCCACACATAGATTACGAAATAAACTGTTAATAATGAATAATAATTTCATAAAGTTATTAACATATTTTTAATTAACGATTTAAGTAAGTATAAAAGACGTATGACAAACTGTCAAAAAATGTTTACATACTTAATAAGA
Organism: Agriphila geniculea; assembly: GCA_943789525.1. Taxonomy (NCBI): domain Eukaryota; kingdom Metazoa; phylum Arthropoda; class Insecta; order Lepidoptera; family Crambidae; genus Agriphila; species Agriphila geniculea. Next base: position 5,558,728 of record OX038897.1, read on the forward strand.
CAAGTAAGGAAAGGTAGATAGACTTTAGGCACCATCGTCCCCATATCAAAGGTGCTTAACAACTGTATGGATTGTAAAACTGTATCGAGTCGCTCGCTTAGTCGTCGGCCCGTGCGTTTTGAGTTGCAGTCGCTGGGAGACGGGCGGGCTGATTATCTAATTAGAAACCACCTAGCGACCGGTTGCAGTTCATAGATGATAGTGATCCATTGCTACTTCTTTTTGGATTAAAAAAAAACATACCAAAGAAAAGTAGCAATGTATATGGAATGAAACCGGTCGCTAAATAGTTTCTTTTTAGATAATCAGGGTGCGAGTCGCTCGTCGACCAGTCGACAGTGCGGTTTGGCTCTATACTACGGGTGGTCACCAAAGGGGGGAGGCAGTTAAAATATTGTTTCAATTTATTTTTACAAAACTAGCGCACCATAAAATGTAGGAAGACTAATCTAAACCCCATTAATTATAAAAATGGTATGATAATGTCAGTTTGTTGTTTATTTTTTATAGTTTATTAAAATAGTATAGGTTGGGTAACTTGGGTAGAGGTTGCCAACCATACTAATATAGTATCCTACTATATTGAGGGCTCGCCTACTATTTTTTTTTAAATGTATAGTAGGCAAACCTACTCAAAGATATTAGAATTTTTTATTGAACCTACTATATTTTTTCAAGTGATAAAAATAAACAAAAGCAGCAAAAAAATTATTATATAAGTAATTAACATAAGTAATTGCATAATATTTATTGTGTTTAAATACTTGTGTTTATGGTTGTTAAATAAATTATAAAAATGTTAGTAAGTATAAAAAATCAACTTCTTTAGAATCCTCCATACAAAACGGCAACCTACTATATTTTTTGGACTTTTTCGCCATCTACTATATTTTTACACGTAATAATCTTGAAAATACTATATTTGATGCAAAAAAGGGTTGTCAGGGTTGCCAACTTTTCTTATAAAATTAGTTTGTTATAATGCCCACGTTCCTTTTTTTTATTTTCTTATTTATTTTAATTTTTATTTCCACGTTTTTATTAGGTTGCTTCCTCGTTTGTTTGTTTGTCCTTGCACACGATTTTTTAATTTCACTTTAATTACAGAATGGTGTCGTAAAGCTTGAAAACAAACAAGTCCGTGGTGCGATTCTGAATGCCATCGACATGGGTTACCGTCATATCGACACTGCATCCGTGTACGGAACAGAAGAAGAAATTGGAGAAGCCATTAAAATGAAGATTGAGAGCGGTGACGTGAAGAGAAGTGATATGTTTATAACTACGAAAGTAAGTAAAAGTAAAAGTCAAATCAGAGCTTACCTAATGCTTAAAGATTCCGGTTTACAAATACTGGAAGGGTCAAATGATTGTGTAATGTGCCCAAGCACACAAGCATTTGTTAGGACTGTTTATTTTCCTATTTGTGTATTCTTATTCTATCCGTTATTTTTGTTCGCCTATTCCATTTGTTAAACAAAGGTAAATAAGTTATTTTCAGTGTTTTTTAGGGTTCCGTACCAAAATGGTAAAAAAGGAACCCTTATGGTGAGACTCAGTCTGTCTGTCTGTCTGTCACAGCTGGATATCTCGAGAACTACTAATGGTATCAACTTGAAATTTGGAATAGTTTAAGATGACATTTGCCCAACTATTTTGCAAATAAGAAATAAATAAAAAAATAAATGTTTTTTTTACAGCAGGGCCTGAAAAGGGGTCTTAAAAATTTGAAGTGGGGCTACTAGGGCATGTGGGGTATCATATGAAAGAGCGCCGTTTGCACGTTTTTAATCATTTTTTTCTTTTTTTTCTAGACCGCATAGTTTTTGACTTATGATGAAAAATGTAAAAAAAATGACCGTTCCCCCCCCCTTATCTCCGAAGTTTGCAAAGAGAAAAATCTAAAATAATTCTATGCGATAGCAGTTTATATAAAGATTACAGGAAAAATAAAATGATGTCTCAATATGGCACACTTTTTTTATTTCCAGCTTTGGAACACGCATCACAAGAAGGAACAGGTATCGCAAGCTATAAGAGAGTCCCTGAAAAAACTCCAAATGGACTACGTTGATCTTTATTTGATGCACTGGCCCATTGGTCTCAATGTAAGTTTAGTCACTTTCTTACCTCCACTAACATAGCTCGCTAATTTAAATTAAAACTGTCGTTCTAGAGGAATTTATAAAACCGAGTGAGCAAAACTAGGAAACCGATACTTAAAGCAGTCGCGGCTCACTAAATACTACGCCAATAAGTGAACACGCCCTTGTAGCCCATACCTACTAACTAAATAACAAATAAACGAAGGTGATTGTCACCCTGGCTCCGCGCCCCGCCGCGGAGTGCGCGCGAAGCGGCAGATTTGTATAGTATGTCAGTTTGGTTTTATATAAAAACGCGCGGCACCACACACTGGCTCGGAGAAATGTACCTATGCATGCTGCTTCGCGGTCCGCGACGACGGGTGTGGAGCCAGTGTGTGAATCACCTTTTATGTTAATTTAATTCTAAACCTACTGTTTTTTTTTCAGGAAGATAATTCGTTTTCAGATGTAGACTTCATAGATACCTGGTTAGAACTCGAAGACGTGCTGAAGCAAGGGCTGGCCAAATCTATTGGTATTTCCAACTTCAATGAAACGCAGATTGAAAGATTGCTACAAAAGGGTTCCATCAAGCCCGCAGCTCTGCAAGTAGAGGTATTTTTGGCACACTTGACACTCAAGTCAGTTTTAATTTCATGTCACACATGTAATGAACTAATCAATTCATACCATACCGCTGAATACTGCCATATTGCAGCCAAAGCATACAAAATGTTGGGTTTTATATTTCGCCAAAGTAGAGACTTTAAAAATTATTATTATAAGTACATTAATTTGTAACTAACAAAAATGGACAAACTTTGGTCTGAAATAAAAGATTTTTATTTATTTTATTTTTATAAAAAGGTACAATCACTAATACTATTATATAACAGCTATGTGCGATCACAACTCGAATACGCATCGACAGCTTGGAATCCGCAGTACTCGGTACATATAGGTACGATAGAAAGAATCCAAAACAAATTTATTAAAAAATGAAGTTTAAATTTGCTGATTTTTGTGAAGATGACGTCATATCTCTTACACGTCGAAGAGAACGCAGGGACTTGGCCTTATTGTACAAGATTATTAATAATTATGTTGATTCATCATATCTTTTAAGTAAAATTTTATTGAAATGCCCCCGACCAAACATGCGATCTCGTGACACTTTTTGCATTCCTGCGAGCCGGACTAATTATGCTAGCAACCGTTTTATAGTTAGAGCGATAAAATCATATAACGTTAAATTTAGTCACATTGATTTGTTTAGTCTTAAGCCCGCTAAATTCAAAGTTGCACTTAATATTACCAATTAATTAAATATTTGGCCTCTTATTTTTCATAACTAAACAAAATTTAGTAAACAAAATTTAGTTGTTTAAGTAAGTTACATTGTTATTGTTACTCGACGCTTTATTGTCATTACTTAGTAGTGGAAACTGTTTAGGCTAATGTAAATTGATGTATGTTGTAACTATATGTAAAAAATTATGCTGTATGTTTCCCAAGAAAGATATAAATAAATAAAAAATACCTTATTCCGAAGGAATTTCAATATCACATCTTCCGATCTGATCAAAATATCTGCGGGTCTACCGGCTAAAAACAGTGAAGTTCCTAACTGTAATTTGACAGATGTATGTCAATCATTGCTACTTCGTTTTGGCACAATTAAAAACTTACCGAAGAAATGTATCACAATGTATCACATCCATCTGTCAAATTACCGTTAACTATAACTTCATTATTTTTAACCGGTAGACACGCTGGGCCCTGATTCATAGAATATGAATATAAGATTCTTGGCCCTGATTCACAAACGTCCAAAACATTCCGTATCCGATGCTATGCTTTCCATAAATTTACTCTATACTTTCCGTGTTCGAAATGTAAATTTTATTTCCGACGGATACTAACTCTTCCGACACCAAATAGTTGTCGGAAATGAATACACGAATCGTCTTCGTATCGAAAAGAACTGTTACGGTGGATCTACACATTCACCAATGATCGCCACAAGTCGGCGTACATTGCCGGTTTTGTAACAAAACCTCTTTGACACATTTGTTACAAAACCAGCAATGTACGCCGATTTGTGGCGATCATTGGCGAATGTGTAGATCCGCCGTTTGAAATTACGGAAACCATACAGTAAATATGTGGAAAGCATAGCATCGGATACGGACGGAAACTTTTACTTCCGTGATATCTCAGTAAGTCAGTACCTTATTGAAAGATCATCCGTATTTTTTTTCAGGTCCACCCTTCACTAATTCAGAAGAACTTAGTAGAATACGCACAAAATAAAGGCATAGTAGTCATGGCTTACAGTCCTCTCGGATCCTTGGTGTCCAAATTTGGCATGCAGTTACCTGGACCGAAGATAGATGATCCAGTTCTAATGGAAATAGCTAACAAGTATAACAAGACCACTCCTCAAGTCGTGTTAAGGTGGTTGGTAAGTAGAACTTTGTTTTGTATAGAAAACATTATTATAATTTTATATACTAACCCCCTTACTAATAAAGATTGAATAGCAGATGTTTAGTTACACAATGGTTACTCTCTGTCAAACTATTTGAATTTGACATTAAAGAGAAAGTGACAAAACACTGTGTAACTATGCAGCTGCTATACAATCTTTATTAGTAAGGGGGTAATGATATAATTATGACTTGCACTAGATAAATTCTCGGACGGGAATAGAGCCCGCGACATCTGGAAGTCCGCGGGCTGATTATCGAATTAGAAACCACCTAGCGACTGGTTGCAGTTCATAGATGATAGTGATCCATCGCTACTTCTTTTTGGATTAAAAAAAACCATACCAAAGAAAAGTAGCAATGTATGTGGAATGAAACCGGTCGCTAAATAGTTTCTTTTTAGATAATCAGGGTGCAGGTCCAATGATCTTACTGCTGAGCTACTGAGTCACTAAGGCTCGTATTTATAAATCGCTCTCAACATTGAGAGCGGTTTTTAAATATGCCTAAGTTGCAACACTAGTGACTCCGTAGCTCAACGGTAAGATCATTGGACCGGACTTTCAAAGGCAGCAGGTTCGATTCCCGTCCAAGAATTGATGGTGTGAATCTTATTTTTTTAGTAAATTCTTTAGTATTATATAAATCGGACTTGTCAATGTTACAATCTTCAAATTAAAAAAGTAAACATTATTTTCTTAAATATTTATTTAATGCCATGAATTCCCAGTTCCCACTGTGAGACGCAAGTACCTATAATTTTAAAAATAATTTAGACTCAAATAGATAATAAAATCATTTTAGAGCTTATTTATTGATTTCATTTACACACAAAAGAAGATACGTACAAGTATTACGTACAAAATACTTATTATTATGTTATTAAAGAGGGCACAGTCTGCACACTAGCGCCGCCATTGAAACATAGCGCTTAATTGTTTTTTTTTCTTTTTTAGGTTGACAGAAATGTAGTGCCTGTGGTCAAAAGTCTTCACGCAAAGCGCCAAGCGGAAAACATCAACATCTTCGACTTCAAATTGACTGAAGAAGAGATCAAGAAAATAAACGACTTCAATAGCAATACAAGATTTTACCTGCCATCATTTTGGCAGAATCATCTTTATTACCCATTCGAAAAGATAGATAATCCTATAGCAGATCCGTTTGTTAAATCAAATTAGTATTTTTCGTGTGAATAAATAACTAATTTAATTTTAATGAGTGTTTCATTTAGTAGCATCATCATATAATAATTGAGTACAATGGATATTTGATGAAAAAAGAGTTTTCTTAAAATCATAAAAAAAACATAATTTCTAAGAGAATTAGTGCTTATTATTTATATTAAATTGGTGCACTTACATTTTTTATTTAATATCACAGTCATATCATATAATTACTACTACAGTACGAGGCATATAACTTGAAATCGGGTGGGGATTGCGCGAAACGCGTATTTTGGGTATGAGTAGCGGTAAGGGGAGCGGGCGGCGGGAGAGGGGCGCGCGCTATTGGTCGCTCACAAGAGCACATGCGCGAACTTATCCCCACTCCGTCGAAAAAATTTCAAGATACGTGCCTAGTACTGTACCACAGTTAAAAAATCCTGTGATATGATAATGTCAATACCTAGGTGATGCAGGTACGGTACATATATAATACTAGCGACCCGCCCCGGCTTCGCACGGGTGCAGTGCAATGTAGTTACTAATGTAAAACTGTGCTAATGTGGTGTCAGTGTGAAGTTATTTGATTATACTACAGGATATAGAATAGAATAGAATATCGTTTTATTGGCAGCACATATCACATACACAAAGCATAACAATAATTTATATATTTATATATACATATATACTTAAGTTACTAAAAATTAACAGAGTTACTATGTTACACTGTGCAGCGCTATGTGATGCCAAGAGTGACCTCAACTCAGTGTAAGCAGTAGACGTTAAAACATATCTACATATATACGACGTACGCAAGGGGTGTTAATAGTACATTATGAGACAAGTTAGCTTAAGTTGCTCATTGCACACAAGGCTGTGGGTTGCAGCCCGAGCCGCAGGCGAGGGCGTAACTCAGCCGAGTGTGCAATAAGCAAGAGCTCACGAGTTTCATACGACGTTTTTCAACACATTTGCGAGGAAAAAATAAAATAATTTACCACACAGCAACAAATACGACATAAACAAAATATGAAAATTATGGGAAAAGGCGCGCAGGTTTTTTTTTTGTTTTTTTCACACGCCCAATGCAAGAATATTTTGCGAACAAAGGGGTTAGGTGAGCATACAGCCTAATTCAAAATTGTAATTTTAAGTGATAAAATGCAAATATTTTAATATTTTAAAACAAAATATTGTAAATAATTATTAATTTAATAATAATAAATATTTGTTTGACTTAATTAGCGACTTATATATTTATTTATTCCAAAAATGTATATGAATTTTCAGCGGCATAAAACCTCTTTGTTGTTACTAAAAAAAATAACTGTATTACCCGGTTAAATTGGAAATGCTGTGTTTACTCGCATAGAACTTGCAGTAAGGTACTAATTTAACTTTGTAGGGATAATTCTATAACAAACTAGTGTTTTATATATTATTGCACGCGTTTGTTATAGCTCGGTTTATGGCCCTAAAAGCGATGTATTAGGGCTCACTTTACGAGCAAGTGTGTTGAAAAATATAATTGAAGTGTGTGTGTGTCTGTCTGAGGACTCTGAGGCAACCTAGCTCCCAAACTTAAAGATCGATTTTATTGCGATTTTTATGTATAGTTTAAGAGAAGCGTACAGACGGCGGGAAGCGACTTTGTTTTATACTATGTTTAGCTTTTGCCCGTGGCTCCGCCCGCGTGGGAGTCGGTAATCGTTGTAAGTCTTCTCTTGGAAACCAATGATCGGCATGAAAAGAAGCCTGTGTTAAGTATTCCAGACTATAATCTATCCCTGTGCCAAATTTCGTCAAAATCCGTTCACCCGGGTAAGACGTGATTGAGTAACAAAATGAACAACATCCAAACATCAAAAATTTCACATTTTTACAACTTTGTGATATGTAGGTAATAGCTGCACCCCGCGGTTTTACCTGCGCAATCTGTTTCACGCGAAGTGAAGTGAGATTCGAAGTGGGGTTCGAGTTTGGTTACAGAACCGATGCCCTACTGTTCACGATTTTGTATTAGGTAGGTAGGTACTTAATAAAAATTCTTAGCAGTAATATAACAAAATAAGTATAATAATATTATGTAACATTTAATACTCATACTTAATAGTTTGGTAGGTATCTTCTTTTTAAATAAAAATCTATGTATGTTTATTTGTTCCTGGTTCCTGGCTAAAATAACGTGACATTGTTGCAAATTATGTCGGGTGCAACTTATGTTGTGCATTATTATCCGGCTCTCAATTTTAACACTTTACACCACATTCCTTGCCACGTTAGATATCTGATAGATTTTGCCACGTTTTATAAGTAGACTAATATTTCGTAAAATAGGTAGTGAAAATCAGGATAAAATATTATACAACATGAAATGTCAGCTCGTGCGGTGACATAATTACAATCTCAGGGGAGGTGACAACCTGACAACTGACATTTATTTTTCTTAATCGTACAAATGCACTAAGAAGTTTTGATTCCGATATCGAAGTCAACCACCCTAAAAATAGCTTTCTACCCCTTTTCAACCCTGTTAGGGGATACATTTCAAGAAAATACGAAACACATATTCAATTAATTTTGTTAAAGAATGTCTATGCCAAATTTCAAGTCAATCGGGCCAAGGAATCGCTTTCTCCCATACAAACTTTGCCACCCTGTTTTACCCCCTTAGGGGTTGAATTTCGCAAAATCCCGTCTTAGTGAGCACCTTCATCCTAAAAGGAACCCCCATGCAAAATTTGAGACTCCTAGCACTTGTAGTTTCTGAGATTTCGTGATGAGTCAGTGAGTGATTTTCTCTTTTATATATATAGATAATATTTATGTCCCGATAGTTTTAATTTACTATTGATAAAGTAAGTGAATCAATTTAAATAAAATTCACGCTACACTGCAGCCTAGCGCCTGCTGAGAATTATTAGCAAAGAAAGACTCATAATCACACAACTTCAAGATTTATAAACTGAAATACAAATCTATTATAAAAACAAACGACAAAGTTTATTTCATAAAAAATCTATAAGGTTTTCCACCCCGTTGCATTTGGAGTTATTATCACCAGCCAATACTGAATGGACGTAGTGGGTGGCACAAACACTAGCAATGGGTTATGTTAGGTATGGAACGACCTCCATATCTATCCATCCATGAGAAAGGCCTGTATTACGGTACAGCATTTAATTTTATCCTGATAACTCAAAAGTAATCAAAGCAATAATATGACTTTGTATCACTTCCAAATTTCCCAAGAAACTGGCAAAAATTATCAGTATATTATAGCAACACTTTTTTAAATGTCATTTCGCGACAGACAGACTCGTTCAAATACTCAAAATAATGTGCAGATTTAAGTTATTATTTATCTAAAAATGGAAAATTTTATCCTTAAAATTTCACTTTTTCCTTAAATTTTGCTTTTAAGACATATTTTATAAAATTATTCGGTAAATTTTGGTAAATTAAAGTAAAAAAAGAAACAAAATTAATTTGTAAATTTGTTTATTCTGTCAAGTCTCTCGCGGTTTCAGAACGCACCAAAGAGAAAAACGACGTCTTTTTGTTCGTAGTTTCAAGAAAAATTAAATCGCAAAGTCGTCCATATTTTCTTTGTATTCCCGTGTAGACCATCGCGAAAATTGTAAATTTCAGTGCCAGCGTGTGAGTGAAATTTTACATTGTGGCCAAGGTGACACCATATCCCAACATGAGTTATTCCGGGAGGAATAAATTCGAGGTAAGTTAAGAATCGATTCCCATAAAATCTGTTTGTTTTCATTTTGATCGAAAACAGCTGACACCGCTTAGAAAACTCTTTGTTCTTGTAACTTCTTCTAAAACGCACAAAACCTGTAAAATGCTAAGCTAATTAATTTATTACGAATCGCACATCTTTTTACAACTTTAGTAAACAAAGATCATTCTATTTTTAAATCGTAGCATCATTTCTGCGTCTTTCGGACGTACAATTTATGTTATTCGATGTTTTCGTATATAATACAGTAAGGTTAGTATGTAAAACGTTCCTACATCGCGGCAGCGACGCATTTTTTGTATTTTTTTCTTTGTTGATAGGTTTAATGACCTCATGTTGACGAGCAACGACCGTACTAAGTACCGTTATATATACGCTTTTTATAGTCCTTAAATTTGGTGCACTAAGTGCGAATTTGCCTTGTTTATGATGTACACGAAATTGTTATCAGTGGGAAAAAGTTAAATTACTTTTTCTCTCTCTGAAGTGTTATATTTGTAACACTGCATACTAGGTAATAATATTTCATAATAAAAATTAAAAACCCGCCTGCCTAAAAAGACAAGTCAACTGAAAAGATGGAAACAAGATTAAATATTAAAGGCAACATTATAACATGCAGTCGGAGGCATGCATAAAGAAAGTGACATTATGAATGATTTGAGTTATATGCCTCCGACTGCATGTTATAATGTTGCCTTTAATATTTAATCTTGTTTCCATCTTTTCAGTTGACTTGTCTTTTTAGGCAGGCGGGTTTTTAATTATTTTAATTTTTTTTTTAATTTATTTATTTTAAGTTATTATTTATATGATATTCCTTTTTGAAATCCTTATAATAGGCCCTTTAATTTGACACCCATATTGCAGTATTCTAAAAAAAAATTTTTTTTCCGCTACATATAATAGCACCGTACAGCCGCCATGTTGGTTTTTTTATAACGCCACCTTCTTAAGAACACTTGGGCTGACGAGACAAATCTAACGATATGTTAATCATGGAAATCTGTTCAGCCGTTTGAAAGATATGAGGTAATAAAGAATATTACATACAAGCAAGATACGCGCGAAAAACATAACCCTCTTGCAGTCGGGTAAAAATTACTTTATTTAAGTTTCTTCCCTAACAATTTAAACTCAGGAAAATAAGTTGAATATTCATTGTCACTGCAATTATCACTTTAATTTTAAGTTCAAATTATTTTTTCATAACTTTGTAAGGTCAATGGCACGCTGGGCTACCACAATGTGTCAGATTTCTTCAATCATTTTTAAACTTTAAGTCAACCATTTTAAGGTTCAAAATTTAGTATAGATTTTTGACAGTTTTGTATAGCTTGATATGCTGCTGACTTTACTTGCAATATCTTTACTTATTCCTGTTTAGATAAGAGGATAATCACTATGTTATCTTAGTATATCAACACAACAACTCTGTCATAACAAAAACATTGTATGTTTACTTATATGGTGTGTTTACTTTCATAAATTGCCATATTTGATAACAACATTAATCAAACCATTTGTTACTTGGTACAGACGACAGCAAATCAGACCATACTTGATCTTGAGAAAAATGGCCTATACTGTTGGCGGTCACATAATTAAAGACACCAGTAAATTTTAATACAAACGAGGTAACTTTGAAGCTTTGGTTCTCTACCAGAGAGTGACCTACACTCGCGAGCAAAAGTATGGAATCACAGGCCTATTTTCATACAAACAAGGTAACTTTGTGTTAACAGCACTATACTAACTTGTAGACGCGTTCAATTAAACAACGTAGTACAGTCACTATTTTAATAATATATTTCACAATAACAAAATTATCAATCAAGTACAACCACTTCGATCTAAATACGACCAAGTTCTGCTCGGCGCGATAATCTCGCGCCTGAGCCCAAGCTCTAAAACAGAGTCATCATTCACATTTCATTATTAAACATATTTATTTCTACGAGCCCGACAAAGCCCTCTAATTATACTCCGCAATGAATCTAATGTTGTTAATGTAAACATAGGCCGGGAATGTGACACTTCCGCGCGCCGCCGCCGCCGGCCGCTTCTCTACGCCTCATGCGTCTCGCTTCAAGTTGCCAACACTGCCATCCTGCGCGGTGTCTGTCTCAGACACCCCACGAGTCTGATAAAATACTGTAACATACAACAATGATTTATATTAGGCGTGTTGACTATGTAAACTTGATTAGATTATCCATTATCCAATTTAGACCATCCAGCACTTAAAGGGACTTTACCACTCTTAAGTAACCTGGATTTCCTTAGAATTACTTGCACTTAAAGACAGTTCGTTCACTTAAGCGTACCAAGTTAATTCTAAGAAGACACTCATAACTGGATATATACTTCGGTTTACACTTAAAGACATTTCGTTCACTTAAGTGCACCACTTAAAGACAATTCGTTCACTTAAGTGTACCGAGTTAGTTCTTGTACCACTTAAAGACATTTCGTTCACTTAAGTGTACCAAGTTAGTTCATGTACCACTTAAAGACATTTCGTTCACTTAAGTGTACCAAGTTAATCCCTGTAACGCTTTAATACTCGGTGGGCAATAAGTCAATATTTGCACTCAAAGACATTTCGTTCACTTGAGTGACCTTTGTTAATGCCAGGAAAGGTTTGACATTTAGACACATCTTACTACTTGCACTTAAAGACATTTCGCTCACTTAAATGCAAGTACGCTTAAAGACATTCTAGTCACTTAAACGTCGATGCTCATTTACCTACATGAACACATTATTAATCACACACATTCTACTACTTCAACTTAAAGACATTTCGTCCACTTAAGATTTCCAAGTTTCAGAACGTGCTGAAAGTCAATCTGTCTATATTAATCACATATTTCATTATGTACGTAATTTACGAGCATTAATTTGAGTATTTTATCTAGGCTCGTCCCAATAAACAAAATCACTCAACATTATTATTACTGTCACAATACTTTAGGACATTTTATTTTAACTTTCTTGCCAACAGATCCTTGCCAACACGGAAAAGAAAAACAACATCATCAATAATTAACATATTAACCAAAAATATTCCTTTAGTCAAAATCTAGTTCGGTTATACGGACCCATGGTTTCATATTTTCAGCTGCTGTGACACCATTATATTGCATGGTGCTCCTTTCGCAGCCACTTACATCCGTCACCTCATATCTATCGTGCCCCAATATTATTATTTTTTTACTTGAAATGGCCCTTTGAAAACTGGTAGTAATTTTCTGCTTTTTCCTTCGGTATTTGACTTTGAGTTTTCATTAGTAATAAATCTCCTTCGGCATAAGTTCGTGCCTTCGTTCGTGATTTATCTAATTGTAACTTCTGGGGTTTGCCGTTGACTTTCATATTCTCATCTACGTCGTCACATCTACAACATGTACTACTTCGTCACATTTACAACATGTACGTTATCAAGTTCCAGGGCTAACACGTCACTGTCCGTGCGTAACCTATTTCCAAGGAAAACTTCAGAGGGCACGGCTTTAGTAGATTTATGAAAAATGCTGTTTAGGCAAGGAATATAACTGACCCTCTTTAGGGCCGCCTTTATTTTTTAAAACGCAATTTAAACAATTTCTAATGTATTTTTTTAACGACATGACGTATATGGGAAAACCTATATCGATGTCCTATTCGTTAAACTGTTTTATCGACAGCAAAATGACCCAAGTCATCTTGATTGCATTTAATTACTTGCCAGACACATTTTTTTGGCACTATCCCCATGACGCCCGTGGGCAGTCTTTCTATAAACTTTGACACCTAATAATTCATAGTTTTTGAAAACTACCTTAAAATTATCGGCCTCTCCTGATTCTAAAATCTCTCTAAGACGCTGTAGTTTGGAGTCATGCAGCTGCACCGAGAGTAACCAACCAGCCTCAGTCATTTGCCTGCTATAATAATGGATAGGTTTCTCCCCATCACTTGTAACCTGCATGAGAATACCGGCAATACCGTCTCTGCTCGCGTCCGTATACAAAATGTGTTCTCTATTTGAATCGAAAATGGTGAGTACATTGTCAGATGTAAGTTTTTTTAACGTTTGTACGCCTCCTCGTGGATCGTATTCCAGGTCCAAACAGAGGCCTTCTTCAAAAGTTTCGTCAAGGGAGCAGAAATCATGGCACAGTTCTTAATAAATTTCCAAAAATAGCTCATAAGCCCGAGATACTGTCGAAGTTGGTTCACTGTTTTGGGCATGTGGTAATTTTCGACAGCCGCTAATTTAAACTCATTCGACATCACACAGTTTGGTTTTATTTTATAGCCAAGAAATTCGATTTCACTCTTAAAGTAATGAATTTTTTCGAAATATTTTTAATACCTCTTCGAGTAATTTCAAATTTTCCTCAACTGTTTCTGTTACCAAATATTCGTCATCCAAATATATAATTACGTTACCAAATCTCAAGTTTCCGAGTACCTTATTCATCATTTGTTGAAAACAAGACTGCACATTTGCCAAACTGAAAGGAAGTCTTAAAAACTCGTAATGTCCGTCTTCGGTAATAAAAGCAGTCTTCTCTACCGATTTTGGATCCATCATAATTTGGTAATAACCACTTTTAAGATCCAAGCCAGTGAAACATTTATGCCCCTGTAATCTGTTCACCAGTTCTTCGATACGTGGCATAGGGTATTTATCCTTGATCGTTATTTTATTTAACGCGCGATAGTTAATGCAAAGCCTTTTTTCGCCATTTTTTTAATTAACTAACAAAGCGGAGCTCGCGTAAGGCGAATTACTTTCACGTATGATATCGTTTTGTAGTAACTCAGTGACCATCTTACGAACAATCGTTCTGTCGTCATGGGAGGACCGGGTAAATCCTGTATTGAACCGGTTGTGCACTAGTTGCATTGATAGGCATTTTATGGTTACGTGCTTTTCCTGGTTATTTAATGTTTGGTGCAACACAATCGCTATATCTCCTCCTTAAGAGACTGATCAATTATTTTGATGTGAATCGGCATCGAACTCAAATTCACTCACATTATTAGAAAACTCAGTAAAAGCTTCGGCATAATCTAATTTAAGTGAGTCACCTAGTCGATACACAATCGACTAAATCATCGATTACATATAAACTACTTTAATCAATCTCACAGAATCCATTTTTGGTTCAATAATTGCGTATTATTTGTTATATGACCCTTCAAAGTTGGGTGGACAGGTCCATTTAAAAAGTATAAAATTTATTAAAATAAATTAATACCTTTGATTAGTCCATAAAGTTTATAGCAAATTGGTCTAAGAAACCATTTTGATAAACACAATATTTAATATAGCTGCCGAATAAATTTAATAAGCGTTGCATACAAACTACATAAGCGTGACGTCATGTCAACTAAGTAGCCGTAGTATGGAGCGTTTTTGGTTGAGTCCAATTTTGTGCATTTCTGTGAACTGTGATATCTCGGACAGTTTTCATACTAGCGTAATAATTTTCTTTTTCCAATGTTTCTTTTTTTTTTGAGAGGTAATTTATGTAATATAAAATAAATAATAGTCATCATGCCTATTATGCACATACACCTCCTTCACAAATTTATTTTGCGGGTCTTGAAGTTGACACGCATTTCGTTTTTTTGTTTACCGGGTTTAACTGCATTTTTTATGATAACAAATAGTTTCTAAATGACATCGCTTACCACAGTAATCACTTTATTTTGCACTGATTTCTTTTAAGGTTACCGTCACAAACAAAACATTTAATTGATCTCCGATTCTGGGATTATTCTACGTCGACTACGTTCTTCGCAGTAGCAAACTCATCTGAGGTAGGTACTATTGGTAATAGTTGATTCACGCTTTTAGCATTATAAATTTAGCTGTTTCAAACCCTTTGATTTGTAGGTACGTCCATGGAGAAAGCTAGCTTGACTGTCACACGAAACAAAACGACTAGCTTCAATAGACGCGCTAATATTATTATCACCTATTATATTTCCGATGATTATTGAGATAATGTTTTGCTCCGAAAAATTTAATGATAAACGGTCTATTTTACATTTCTGTTCAAAGAAAAACTCATAAAGTGTTTGATCATCAAACGGTTTCTTATAAATCATATCTCTTAAAAGTTTAAACATGTTCTACCGAATCTGAAAAATTGATTTTAATCCCTTTAGTTTATTAAGAGCTTGATAGCGGACCATGTTATCTGACCATTTAAAAGTTTTGGAGTAACTTTCAATAATTTTGAGCCAAGCATTTATGTCGTCCTTTAATGGGTCAAACTCAGGAATAATGTTGCACAAAGAAGTATTACTTGTACTCACAGTTCCAGTATCCATTGTACATGATACCTTTGTCCTCCTTGCTACAGCGGACGGAGTTCGGGCACTATTGGTGTCGCTAGAAACCGAGGCTGCACGAACTCGCTTCCGTTTTCGTACATTACTTTAATGATTTCTCATTATTGTGTGGGTTGCTTCTCGCTTCTGATGTTAACAGCACTATACTAACTTGTAGACGCGTTCAATTAAACAACGTAGTACAGTCACTATTTTAATAATATATTTCACAATAACAAAATTATCAATCAAGTACAACCACTTCGATCTAAATACGACCAAGTTCTGCTCGGCGCGATAATCTCGCGCCTGAGCCCAAGCTCTAAAACAGAGTCATCATTCACATTTCATTATTAAACATATTTATTTCTACGAGCCCGACAAAGCCCTCTAATTATACTCCGCAATGAATCTAATGTTGTTAATGTAAACATAGGCCGGGAATGTGACACTTCCGCGCGCCGCCGCCGCCGGCCGCTTCTCTACGCCTCATGCGTCTCGCTTCAAGTTGCCAACATTTGAAACCTTGGTTCTCCACCAGGGATTGACCTAGTTGTGATCTGAAGATGGCTATCTAGGAAGTTAATGGAGGAAATTCAGATCACTATACACACCCAACTGATCTGATCAGCATTCTAAGATATATAAGGATCAGAATTCTCAGTTTCAGGATTTTCATACATTTTTATGCTAATTTCGCGGTTTTATTAAACATATCCTAATATCTCACAGCACGCTAATCACATCAGTTGGGTGTGTAGAGCTATCTGTATCTCCTTCATTCACTCCCTGGATGGCCATCACAGCTAGGTCAATCCTTAGCGGAGAACCAAGGCTTCAAAGTTACCTTGTTTGTATGAAAATAAGCCTGTGATTCCATACTTTTGCTCGCGAGTGTAGTTGTGATCTGATGATGGCTATCCAGGGAGTGAATGGAGGAGATTTAGATCCCTTTACACACCTAACTGGTCGGATGTTCCTTCGTAGCCCTCAGTCCGTCGCCCACTTAGTAATAGTATGCTATATTCAGTATTTTTGATACCCAAAATTGGACTTTATTGTTACTTGATTTATTACTACCCATATAATAATAAAAGCCACTTTATTTTATAAAGTATAGCGGACTATTTGACAACAATTTTATCTGGTTCATACTGCAAGCTCATACCAAAATTACTGATGATGATGATGATGCCTCATCTAAAGCAGGGAATTCTCACTCCGCTAAAATGTATTCTGTGACTCCACTGTTAAACTTTTGTATTAGCCTACTGCTCGCGGCTGACTCAGTCAAGCCAGCACCCAAGGGATGTCATGTGTCTGTTAAGACAGAGTTACGTGACAGAAAGAGAAGTGCTTCGAAAGCGCTTATAATAATAGGTATGCAGCGCTGTGCAATTTGAAATTGTACTTTATTGCCATGCAGCGAGAGTAACTTATTATTTATTTGTCCTTACACGGATAGGCTTCTGTACGTTTGCTTTTATATAATTCTGTCTAAAGATTAATCTTATTCTTGTTCCTTATTTACAGATAGCCCGGTTTACGGGTGAGGACGACAACCACATAAACAAGAAACTGCCCAAAGAGTTGTTGCTGAAGATACTCTCTTACCTGGACGTGGTCTCTTTGTGCAGATGTGCACAGGTAAGTCCATCATCTAGTCTAGGACAAACCTCGTGAAGTGGGGAGTCGTTCGGCAGCCTGATTATCTAACTAGAAACCATCTAGCTACCGGCCCTAAGATTACATAAGTCTGTTGCTAACAATTCTTGATTGAAATCGATTGAAAGCGCAGTTGTATTGCTGCTTTAACTAAGATAGTTCTCATATTGGTTCTTAATAAAGCAGCAATGTAACTGCAATTTCTGTCAGAGTTGATTGCAACAAAGTTACATAATTAGCCCCCGATAATAATTATGGAATCGTCGCTGTCAAACTCGATTTCGTACTAGCAACCAAAGTCAAAGTTAAAAATAGCTTAATTCTAATAAACTTGATTATTAAGTACTTTTGAATCATCTATATTTTCCTACGACCCATTCCAGACTCAACATCGAGTTTCTGATAGTGCTGCATCTAGTGAACAACCAAAGAACTAACAAAAACGAGCACTTGTGCAAGGATATGATACGTGACGGACTACAGCTGCGCCACAAAAAAAAAAGTTGGAAATCTGACTTTTTGACTATGCCATGATAAAGACGATAGTTTGTCGGAATTTGTCGCACAAAAATCAGAATTTGTCGGGCTTGCGTTTAGGAGATACGTGTGGCGCAGCTGTAGAGACGTCTCAGCAGCTTACGACCTTTCGTTCTCGAGATCCAGGTAAAAAGGTCCCCACAACGTATCCTCACATATCTCTTAAACGCAAGATCGACAAACTCTGATTCTTGGTGACAAATTCCGACAAACTAACGGCTACACACTCGAGTTATCAGATTTTCGCTACGACCTTCCTTTCTCAAGATCCAGGTAGAAAAGTCTCCACAGCGTATCTTCACATATCTCCTAAACGCAAGACCGACAAAATCTGGTTTTTGTGCGACAAATTTCGACAAATTAACGGTTGCACACACGAGTAATCAGATTTTCGTTACGACCTTTCGTTTTCGAGATCTGTGTGGCTCAGCTGTAGAAACATCTCTACAGCTGCGCCACACAGATCTCCTAAACGCAAGACCGACAAACTCTGGTTTTTGTGCGACAAATTCCGATAAATTAACGGCTGCACACACGAGTAATCAGATTTTCGTTACGACCTTCCGTTTTCGAGATCTGTGTGGCTCAGCTGTAGAGACGTCTCTACAGCTGCGCCACACGTATCTCCTAAACGCAAGCCCGACAAATTCTGGTTTTTGTGCGACAAATTCTGACAAACTATCGTCTTCATCATGGCATAGTCAAAAAGTCAGATTTCCAACTTTTTTTTGTGGCGCAGCTGTAGTCCGGCACGTGGATATGATTCAAAATTCGTATTATCTAACTCAGTAACCGCGACGCGAGCGCAACGAATTCGCAATTTCTTCTGTGAAACGGTTTGACAACAACAATTCCGTAATTATTACTGGTCGCTAGATGGTTTTTAGTTAGATATTCAGTCTGTGGATTACTATAAGGAGTGCATCGGCATGTTGACCACTGCACCACTCAGGTTGTCGATGATAGAATGACCTAGATAGTAAAAACAACCATACATATTTCTCCAGCCTGTAGTGTAGCCTAATTAATTCACATAAATACAACCTATCGGCATAATGCACACACAATTATAATTAATTTCATTATCTGTAATATGTTTATCATAAAAATATTGGTAGATAGCCCACCTTAAGTGGCACTTTCAGAGGTTTTTGTGTAATAAGTTGTTAAGAGAAAAGGATTTAATAAAACTTTATGTGGAATTTTTAAGGCCCACAGCCGAGCATTTTTAGAAGGTATCACTATATTCCCTCGTATTCATTCGTAGAAGTAAATAGCAAATGTGTCAAAAATAGCCAATTTTAGCAGTGTTGCTATCTACTCCCTAGCAGTGACAACGTGGGAATGTAATGATACCGTTTGAAAATACTAGACTATGGGCCCTAAAAATTCCATGTAAATTTTATTAATATTGTTAAAAAAATATAATTAAAATATTAGCGCCACTCTCGGTCAGGCAACCGCCTTAAGTGGTTGAATACAACTCTAAAGAAGTTTGGCCATTATGTGATTTTACATAATATTTATTTGGCATGTAAATAATTTGGTAATTTGCCAATTCAATGTTATTTAAAACTAACTGAAAAGACTTCATACATTTTTATCCCGAGAGAATATTTTGTCAGTAAAAACAACCAGTTTGGTAAACTTGTAATATTTTTCCAGGTATCAAAATTATGGAATATTCTGGCTTTGGACGGTTCCAATTGGCAGAGGATAGATTTATTCGAGTTTCAAAGAGATGTCGAGGTGAGTTTTAAAAACATATACTATGAGACATTAAAGCTTAAACTAGTCTAACAAGATAACCCAAGGTTATGCTGCAATCATCTTTCGACTTTATTGACTGTGTTTTATGACATGGATTTGGATGCCTTATTCTTTGTACTTATAGTTTTCTTCTCGTCTTATTCCCTAGTTATTAAAATCTTGGAAAGCCAGAAGTACTCAGGAATTATCTTTAAATATTACAGTTGAATGTGAAAAAATCTTTTATTATGTATGACATAAATACGGATTCAATCGAAGTCAACATGTATTGTACGAGTTCTTTCTTAATTTATTTTTGTTTCCTAAAAAGTAACTAACTACCAGTATATACAGTGCCTTTGGTCTTGCTTGAACTAGCGATAATTTAAAGGCGTGTAATACACCTAATTTTATCGATAAAAACACCCACATGTTGGGGTCTATCCCCACTCCTGTTGGAATGGCCGCCATTTTAAATTTGACTTTTTATTTTAGATGACCCTGCAGAAAAATATTAATTTATCCGGATTTAGAAGTCTTACAGTTATAACAAAAATACTGTTCAAACTCTAATAATATTACCTATCAATTTAAAAAATTAAATATTTACATTTTTGGTTTAAATACGTCATAAAAAATTACTGAAATATAATTTTACACGAAATTTGTGCGATTTTTTTTACTTTTTATTACATTTCTCAAAAACTAGGACATTAATGTTCACTTTTTTGCATTATTCAAATACACAGGGATATTATCTACAGAACAACTTAAAAATTTGTTGCCCTATGTTGCATATTTCGAGAGCTATTGTTGTTTGAATATGACCCTTACAAGTACTAAATGGTTATTTTCGAAAATAAAAATAAAAAACAAAATTCCTAAAAACTAGATTTTATCATTTGATGAAATTAGTATTCAGATAATATTATCAACCTAATTTCAAATATGTTCAAAATGCTTGTAATTATGTCCATTTTCGAAAATAATCGGTTACGTAAGGGTCATTTCGTATAAAATTTTATTTCAGTAAATGTGATATTATTAGCTTTCGAACAATATTTTTGTTATAACTGTAGGACTTTTCAATCTGGAGAAATTAATATTTTTCTGCAGGGTCATCTAAAACAAAAAGTAAAATTTAAAATGGCGGCCAATCCAACAGGAGTGGGGATAGACCCCAACATGTGGGTGTTTTAGTCGATAAAATTAGGTGTATTACACGCCTTTAAATTATCGCTAGTTCAAGACCAAAGGCACTGTATATATAAGATTTTTCAAAAAAACTTATATATACACAGAATTATTTGTAAAACAACAACAACCTCGCAGGAGTAGTAGATTACTATCATCATAAACAACATTTGTTCTTCGACTTTTCCGAAAACAGACAAAAAAATTCCACTCTCCATACAAAATGTCCGAACAGCTGATCGATCAAAAAAATTTTGTTTTTTTTTGCCTGTTTCTGGAAAAGTCGTAGAACAAATGTTGTATATATGATGTTACTAATCTACTCCTGCGAGGTTGTTGGTATTTTACAAATAACCCTGTATACTATGCTAACTAGCTTTATAAGCTTTACGCTACAATTTTTTAAAGGCAAAACTTTTGGAGACAAAAACCCTCAAGCGACTTCAAACTTTTTTAAAGACCCTGTCGACACGTCTTGGCATCTCTCATGACACCAAAACTCATTACGATACTAATTATAACCTTATTGCCTTACCCTTCCTAATCTCTTGATTTAGCCCGCTGAGATTTTTTCTCCTACCCAACATGAATAAATGTCTTAGCGGGCAAAGATTTTCATCAAGCCAAAGGGTGGTGCCTGAAAAGGCCCCCATTTCAGTTACCAGTTTTTCAGGCAATGAAAGAAAAAATGGGTTAAAGAGTTAGGAACTTCGTTGGACTGACGACTACGCAAAGCTACAATAAAATTGTGTAGATAAATAAAACAAAGGACATCATCCATGTTTCATATATTTTTGGTGCAAAAGTGCTTTATTCTGATAGATTTTGTCCACCTAAGCATTTTTTATTATGACACCGAAGCGGTAGCACCGCTTCACATTTGTGTCAAAATGTATAAAAAGACAGACTTTTTGAACTTAATAATTATAATCAAGTACAGCGGTGCTGCAGCTTCGGTGCCATAATAAGAAATGATTAGGCGGACTAAATCTATCAGAATTTGCCTTTTGGCTGACTTTTTTAGATTTGTGCCAAAATGTATGAAAAGTCAGACTTTTTGAACTTATTTAAAATCAAGTATAGCGGTGCTACAGCTTCGGTGCCATAATAAGTAATAATAATAAATAATAAAATAATAAAATCATTTATTTGCTAGAATATGGTTACAATGCCGGTCTTGTGTTTAACTAATCCAACATATTCTATCGAGTAGTTCGATGTGCAAATTATTAGTTATTACATGTCATAAGTTATTAATTAATTAATTTGAAATTTAGTCAATATTAAAACAATTTTATTAAACTAGTCATACTTATTATATATTCTTGTCTTCAAGGAATTCTTTAACAGAATAGTACATTTTTTCCATAAAAAAATTAAACAGCTTATTTTTAAATTTATATAATGTCAAAGTTTTTATGTCATGTGGCAGTTTATTATAAATTCGTATTGGGAGGGTGCGAAGGTACAATAATCGATCGCAGCGCTCATGGTGGCAAAAAGTAGAAATAAAGAAGGCTCTGTAATCTGCTTGAAAACGATATTTAATTTATTACTAGCGATACAGGAATAATTATATATGTTTATTATCACTTAGTAAAATTATTAAAGTAGCTTTATCCACTTGTTTTACAAAATCTACAACTAAAAAAGAAGTAAACAAACCCTGATATAACCAAAATAAAACACTCTTTTTGAATAGATCTTACTTGCCATATTTAATTTAAATGACCAAAAATGATTTCACAACACTTTGTCCACCCAAATCACAGTAATTTTGAAATTTACATTAATAACACAATATGTATAGTATTTTTTAACATTTTGTCACAATGCCCATTACATATCAAAACGTCAAAACGGTCAGGTCAGAGCCAACAAAGTTGCAACACGCTAGGTGGCGCTAAAAGCGTGCACGGAGCCAATAGCCATACAGTATGCGTTCTTTGAATAAACTTTTAATCTCTGATTCGGAATACGTAGGTTACATTTCCGACCTCTATATTCATAGTCTTTGTTCGTTTGAAACAAATGTTGGTGTTTTTTTTTTCACGAAAACTCCCATTTCATGAATATACAAAAACAAGAAATGCTAAGGTGAACAAAATCTATTCGAATAAAGCACTTTTGCTTTTTGGCCGGCACTTTCACATTTGGACCAAAATGGATGATGTCCATTATGCCAAAAAGAAGTGTTTATTCTTTCCGAAGACATGGACTTATCATACCATCCTCGTTTCACAGAATAACTAATTGTCCAGTATGAGGCATATATCTTGAAATCGGGTAGGGATTGCGCGGAACGCGTATTTTGAGGATGCGTAGCGGTGAGGGGCGCGGGCGGCGGGAGAGGGGCGCGCGCTATTGGTCGCTCACAAGAGCACATGCGCGAACTTATCCCCACTACGTCGAAAAAATTTAAAGATATATATATGCCTCGTACTGTACAAGTCTCGTATAGTGTGTTATGACGTCATGTGTACAAAGTTTACAATAGTACTTTTATATTCAGGGACCAGTTATAGAGAATATATCGCAAAGATGCGGTGGCTTTCTAAGGCAGTTGTCTCTGCGAGGGTGCGAGAGTATAGCTGACGGGTCTATGAAGACATTGGCTCAGGTAAGACTTTATTATTGTTTTTCAACACACTTGCTCGTAAAGTGAGCCCTAATACATCGCTTTTAGGGCCATAAACCGAGCTATAACAAACGCGTGCAATAATATATAAAACACTAGGTTGTTATAGAATTATCCCAACGAAGTTAAATTAGTGCCTTACTGCAAGTTCTATGCGAGTAAATAGAGCATTCCCAATTTAACCGGGTAATACAGTTATTTTCTTAGTAACAACAAAGAGGTTTTATGCCGCTGAAAATTCATATTCATTTTTGAAATAAATAAATGCGGAAGTTCCTAATTAAGACAAACAAATATTTATTCTTACCAAATTATTCATAATTAATTTATACATTCATTACACTGAAATGTTATTAATACGTATGGAATCGACCTCGCAGCCCCGATTTTTGCTCCATGAGTTGAGGCCAACTGGCCTCAACTCATTTAGTCACTCGCCAACGCTCACCGCGAACGCACGGTGCAATAGTGGTGATAAAAATGCCGATCTGTGTATTGAAGACGTGTAAAAATTGTTCCACTTCGAAGCAAAAAAATAGTGGAGTGACTTATCATCGGTATGTAAACAAAACATCAACATAAACCAACCAAAACTATTTTTTATACATTATTTCTACTGACCCGACATTTTGTATGAAAATCATAGATTATGTAAAGTGAACCATACAGATTGTATACGTAGGTACTAAACTAGGATAGGTGAACTAATAGCACAGTTTTACAATATTGTACCTTTATTATTCTATACCGTTAAGAAGCGCCTATGATGTAGGACGACACCGCCGCCACCTTGTAGGTACTTAACTTACGCTGTCATGTCAGTCGAAAAATATGTTTAGGAGTTTGTCAAAAAAGAAATGAATTAAAAGTGATTATTAATCTTAAGTCCCTGCTATATTTTACTGTCGAGGCACATCGGTGCGTACACGGAACAACTGTGCTCCATTGCCGCAATTACTCAATACTCATCCCGCTCAAGTGGCGAGGCAGGCGAGGCTAATAGCGAGTTTGAATGTGTATGTCACGGCTAACACCCGAAGTGCGGCTAAACCTAGTTTTAGCCGGCTAAAGCTAGGTGTAGCCGATAGCTGTTGGCTAAAACTAGGTGAAACGATTTGCTTTACCCCTGTAGGTCCCGAATATAGGTTAGAAATTTAAGGCGAGCGCGAAGCGCAGCGTAGCGTGAGCCTTAAATTTCGAGGTTATTTTTTTTTAACAAACAACAGAAATAACTTTTTTAAGAGTAAATCGGCTACACCTAGTTTTAGCCAACAGCTATCGGCTACACCTAGCTTTAGCCGGCTAAAACTAGGTTTAGCCGCACTTCGGGCATTAGCCGTAACATGTACATTACACTTAGCACGAATATCTATCTAGAAAAAAAAAACGCGCGTAGAAGTGCTCGATAGAGTATGAGAAAGGAGAGTGGGAAAATTTGTATGGGAAGTGGTCTATGAACCAATAGCGACACTGTTGTTGTATTTATGTAGGTATACCTCAACTACACCCTTGTGCAAAGCGGCATCAAAATCTGACTTGGCAGTTTGGAAAAAAAAATTTCAACACATGTTTTTGTTACATTTTTTGTTTGAGAAATACTTAATTCGGCTATTTTAGCACAGCGCTATGACTGTATTATACCTACATCAGTAGTAAGTTTTGGCATCGTCGTCGGTGGCAGGGTTGGAAAAAAACACGATTTTTTTTGCAAAAAAAACGTTAGATTGATAATCACAAATAATTAATATTACAAGATAGTGCCTTATCTTCTCTTTTGAATTTCAATTTTATAAGATTAAATTGCAATTATGGATTTTTATTTCAATTCGTTTTTTTTAATGCTATGACAGAGTAATTATTATAAGCAGCAGATATAGCAAAGTATTGTATAAAATCGTATTTATAATTATGATATCAACTAGAACTAGCACTTGTGAGCTTCCCGCGATTTCCGGACAAAGATCTGGGTCAGTAAATATTTTTCCATGTTTCCATAGTAATATTTTTTCTTATAAAAAAATCTTTTCGACGATACCTAATGATTGTTATTACTGCGGGTACTAAATGCCCACCCTCCTTTTTTATTTTTCGGGTAAGTATTAACATGCACCTATTACCTAATTGAATTGCGTTTTTATTATAATTTTATGCAATATTATTAAACAAGTAGGTATATCCTTATCATTATGTAGAATGTGTCACATCTGTGTGCATGCTACTTTTTCTTTGACAACTCGCGCTTGCGCTGTGCGTGCGTGGCCGCCATCTTTGCAATCGCTGCGAGAATTTGTGCCGTAGATCTGTCGCTTCTATACGTAGTAATAACATTTCAGTGATTCATTATTATAAAATATTAAAATATTTGAATTTTAAAACTTAAAATTATAATTTTGAAGTAGGCTGTATGCTGTATGTATACTCAACTCACCCCTTTGTTCGCAAAATATTCTTGCATTGGGCGTGTGAAAAAAAAACAAAAAAACCTACGCGCCTTTTCCCTTGTCATATTTTGTTTTTGTCGTATTTGTTGCTGTGTGGTAAATGACTTTGTATTTTTACCGACTTCAAAAGGAGGGAGGTACTCAATTCGACCCGTTTTTTTTTTTTTTTTTTTTTTTTTTTTTGTTTTTTGTATGTACACCGATTACTCGAAGACGGCTGAACCGATTGAAATGATTCAAACGTTATTACATTAGGTAAACTTCCAAGTTGGTCCCATTTTTTGAAATTTTGAAACCGGTTCGGTACTTTTCAAGTAATCTTGAAAAAAGTACGAAAATAGTATGATTTTGTGTGAACTACCTCGATGATCAGTCGTATAACTTCTTTGTTTATGAACTGAATAAGATAATTATTTTTTTGTTGGAAACGGGATATCTTAAGTGTAGTTCTTTAACCGACTTAAAAAAAAGGAGGTTCTCAGTTTGACCCGCATGTATGTATGTTTCTCCGCGATTAACTCACGTTTGGCTGAGCCTAATTTTCTACCTAAATAATATACCTACACTACCTAATACAAAAGGTACCTACACTAAAAATAAAAAAATAAAAAATTGTTTAAAAAAACAAAAAACCGACTTCAAAAAACCTACCTCGAAAAAGCAAGAAATAATATTCGGAATAATAAAAACACGTCTATTGAAGTCGGGTGGGGCTTTTAGAATAAAAAAAGGAATCTGTAGGTATTCCAGCCCCACCCGACTTCAATAGACGTGTTTTTATTATTCCGAATATTATTTCTTGCTTTTTCGAGGTAGGTTTTTTGAAGTCGGTTTTTTGTTTTTTTAAACAATTTTTCCTCGCAAATGTGTTGAAAAACGTCGTATGAAACTCGTGAGCTTTTGCTCATTGCAAACTCGGCTGAGTTACACCCTCGCCTGCGACTCGGGCTGCAACCCACAGCCTAGTGTGCAATGAGCAACCTAAGCTAACTTGTCTCATAATGTACTATTATAATAACTATTTGTGTGCCAAATTTCATCCAAATCCATCCAGCCGGTTAGGCGTGAACACACACACACACACACACACACACACACACACACACACACACACACACACACACACACACACACACACAACACACAACACACACACACACACACACACACACACACACACACACACACACACACGCACGCACGCACGCACGCACACGCACGCCCACATGCACGCACAAACAAACACGCACACGCACAAACACACACACACCCACACTAAATACTAGACCGTATAAGGTTCCGTACCTAAAGGGTAAAAACGGGACCCTATTACTAAGACTCCGCTGTTCGTCTGTCTGTCTGTCTGTTGGTCTGTCTGTCTGTCCGTCTGTCTGTCACCAGGCTGTATCTCATGAACCGTGATAGCTAGACAGTTGAAATTTTCACAGATGATGTATTTCTGTTGCCGCTATAACAACAAATACTAAAATCAGAATAAAATAAATATATAAGGGGGGCTCCCACACAACAAACGAGATTTTTGCCGTTTTTTGCTCGTTATTAATAACGACAACAGATAGACAGTTGAAATTTTCATAAATGATGTTCTTCTGTTGCCGCTATAATAACAAATACTAAATCTACACTTACAATAAAACTTCACCAGGTCCAATTCTGTACATTGAAGATATTTTGAAAAAAAATTTTGGAGGGCTCTCTAGAATCGATACTGAATCCAAAACTGTATTTTTTTAAATTTTTGTCTGTCTGTCTGTCTGTCTATCTGTCTGTCTGTCTGTTTTTCTGTCGGTTTCACGTCCTCTATGGACTCCGAAACTACCTACTGAATGAATTCAAATGAAACTTGGCATGATTTGAGTTCATATTACGTATACTTTTTATCCCGAAATTCAGCACCGTTCCCTTGGGAGAGGGCATGAAAGTCAAAATGTGTACTTGGTTTTTATTCATTAACGCGTTCGCCGATTTCATTCAATTTTTTATGTTAGATTGGACATACTTTTAAGATTGTCGCGTAAATATTTCAAGGTCGTCGGTTTTGTAGAAATAAATAAAATAAATAGGTAAATAAGTAGTTCAAAGCGAGAAATAATATTCAAATCATGTTAAGTATAACATTATTAATAAAACACGTCTATTGAAGTCGGGTGGGGCTGGAAGACAACTTTTTTTTTTATATTTCTAAAAGCCTCACTCTAATTTTGAAGTTCAACAGGGTGGAAATGCTTAAAACTCCTAAAGGGCTGAAATAATACGGTAACGGGAACAGGAACGAGAACGGGTACGGGAACGGGGCATGAACGGGTTATGGATATCGTACTAATATTATAATAATGTGAAAGTAACGGAACATTTATATCCTACTTATACAACGTCTTACAAAAATACCCCTAATCCCGAATATGGTAGATAGGGACCATCAAACTGAACAACTTTTACTATTGGACCAACTCTGAAATCGTTTAATTTTTGGAACACGTTGTATTATAAATGTGAAAGACGGCTTTGTCAAACAGAACGCGTACTTAGCGCGCGCTAGAGCGCTATCCTAACGTCGCATTGTAGTCTGTAGCGCTGAATTGTGTTGTAGGACGTGCATACCAATAATAGATAGCCAAGCCAAATGGTATAGCCTTACAAAGGCCTTACGAATATGAGGGACCATCAAACTATGGAACCATTTTCCACGTCCACGCGGACGAAGTCGCGGGCGAAAGCTAGTACAGAATAAAATAAATATTTAAAGGGGGCTCTCATACAACAAACATTTTTTTTTTGCCGTTTTTTGGTACGGAACCCTTCATGCGCGAGTCCGACTCGCACTTGGCCGGTTTTTTAATTAAAGGCATTTTCTATTAACAACTTTTTAAATAAAAACTTCTGAGGGCGCCACTTTCGGTATGGGATGCACCTTAAAGTTAAGCTATGATTTTTCTAGCCGGCGAATGCCCAAAATTTTGAAAAACTGGTTTAAAAACAACTGTATAAATATCGATCCTGCTCACAAAATTTCACGAGAATCGGTTGAGAAATGCGACCTGTAGAGGAGAACAAATGGACAGACAGCTGCCGGGCGGACATACAAAACCATTTTTGCCCAAGCTGTGGCAAAGTATTTCGAATTCTACGATTTAAACTTACAGTCACAGAGTATAAATAAGTCTATGATTTCACCGAAGAGATCGCTGCTATTAGTTCCATTTTTAAAATTAGCGCGTTGCTGGTGACACAAGTGTTTACGTCTTAAAATGACGCGCCGCCATTTTCAACGCGCCCCGTAGAAAGAGAGGGGGATACTTCCGCCGCCAGCTGTCTACTCTCCATCCTTCACATCCGTCTTACGCATTTTCGATCAACCACGTGATTCCTGACGCGAGTTTAGCATTTTTTCCCCATACAAAAAGCTCACAACGCTGCTAAAGAAGTTTTCACTTCAAAAAGTGGTTTCTTATTAAGATGTTTATTTTTCAGTCATGCCCGAACATAGAAGATTTAAATCTGAATAAATGTAAGAAGCTCACAGACCAAACTTGCCAGGCGCTCGGTAGGAGGTGCAGCAAATTACAAAGGTATGTGAGTTTTAAGGTTAACGAAATAATAGTTATTTGTTATACAAGAGAGCAAAGTCATTTTTTGCTGCGAGTGCTGTCTTTTAAATCACGAACTAGCGAAGTAGTCTAGAATTGAATCACGAGCGTAGTGAGTGATTCTAATATAGACTACTGAGCACAGTGAGTGATTTAAAGGCACGAGACATCAAAAAATTTGCTCTCGTGTTAAACATACAACTTTTCACCTCTACCAGCGAGAAAGGATGTTAGAAATTAAAAAAGCACTTTGCCTCACGCTCGCAGCAAAAGTCGATTTTGCTGCGAGTTTTTGGTAAAAAAGCACTTTGGCTCACGCTCGCAGCGAAAGTCGATTTTGCTGCGAGTTTTTACGCGCCAAAAGCACCCTTTTCGTGCTGGAGAGGTGAAAACGCTATTTTTTATGACAAAAACATAATTTCTTGCTTAAATTTAGGTCATAAATAAGTAATCTTTTAATAAACTGATGCTTAAAGTTATTTTATAAATAAATAAAATTGGTTTCACTAAGAATATGAATAAATTTTTTAATAAACTATACAGGTGTAACAAATCAACCCGACATGTCGAATATGGTAGATAGGGACCATCAAACTGAACAACTTTTCAAAATAAGCAGCTGTTTTATACAAAAATTTATAACAAATATATCAAAATTTATGAAACAGACGATTTTTTTCGCCATTTCAGAGTTGGTCCCATAGTAAAAGTTGTTCAGTTTGATGGTCCCTATCTACTATATTCGGCATTAGTGGATTATTGTAACACGTTGTATAGTCGCCCGTTGAGAGAATGTACAGTCAATGACACGTCGGATCGGACTATACGTGTTTACCTTGAGACCGCCTATGTCGTACGTAATATGGTATGCTGTATGCACGCAGTATGCTGTCGTGCGTACACTAGTCTGTTTTTTTTTAAATTCATTGGGCATATTTGACCTGCTTGATGAAAGTTCGCGTACAGAAACCAAACCAGTTTTAAATTGAAGAATTCAAACTCACTTTTCAAAATATGTGTTATTTTTTTATGTACCAATCGGCGGAAAAAAAATTACAGTATGTGTACAAGTATATATATGATGTTATTAAACTTTTGTTAATAAAACAGATGTTTTTACTTTCAGCATTGTGAAAATGTGTGGTACAAGTATAATAAACGTTTGTATTGTCTTTATTTATTTATTTTATTTTATTTATTATTGAAATGATATGATATATTGATAAAAATTAAACAACGCCTGCAAGAATGCGACCCATATCACTGAGTAGCAGATACATTTATTTACACATCTAGCCCTATTTCGATTGTGTACGCCATAGGTCAAACGTCGAACAAAATGCCCATTGACCTTTATTAGAGATAAAAATGACGTTTCACATTTTTCGTAATTGCACATTTCGTTATTATGCAAAATGAGATTACATTATTCTTTTCAAAATTGACCGATAAAGTTGTCATTTTTTGTATATCTAATAAAAAACAGACTAGATTTTTTTACCAAGTCACAAGATTTATTTTCGACTATCTTCTATACCGGATAAAAAAATCACCAATTAACTCTGAAAATACACTTAATTTTTAGCTAAGACTTACTGCTTAGAACTTGTGAAATCTGTCAAAAGTGCACACTCTCAGCGGTCATACTTTACTTTAACAAAGGTACTTATATTATGTTATACTTTTACATACTTTTTCACACACAGTTTAATGTTTTTGTGTTTAATATTAAACTAAAAACAAAAAACACAAGTTGTTTTGAATTTTTTTTCTCTGTGTTTTATACACCTTTCTAAAAGTGGGCATGTTAGGTCAGTTGTGTATGTCACCGCTAGATGGCGTTATCAGTGTATTCAAGAGACCTGCGCCATTTGCAATCCGGACATTTTGCAAAATGACCGATTTGCGTTAGTGATTTTTGTAATTCGGACATTTTGCGATTTGGCGGGATTGATTTGTCTACCGCAGTTTCGGACCTGTTATGTAGGTACTCTGTGCATTGCTAAAAGTTTACCAATTTTGTGGTTTTATTTTATTTCTTCAATTAGTTTTTTCTTTTTTTTCTATATGTTTCTTGGCTTTTAATGGTCTATTCAGTTCCTATTTTTTACCGACTTCAAAAGGAGGGAGGTACTCAATTCGACCCGTTTTTTTTTTTTTTTGTTTTTTGTATGTACACCGATTACTCGAAGACGGCTGAACCGATTGAAATGATTCAAACGTTATTACATTAGGTAAACTTTCAAGTTGGTCCCATTTTCTGAAATTTTGAAATCGGTTCGGTACTTTTCAAGTAATCTTGAAAAAAGTACGAAAATAGTATGATTTTGTGTGAACTATCTCGATGATTAGTCGTATAACTTCTTTGTTTATGAACTGAATAAGATAATAATTTTTTTGTTGGAAACGGGATATCTTAAGTGTAGTTCTTTAACTGACTTAAAAAAAGGAGGTTCTCAGTTTGACCCGCATGTATGTATGTTTCTGCGCGATTAACTCACGTTTGGCTGAGCCGAATTTTCTACCTAAATAATATACCTACACTACCTAATACAAAAGGTACCTACACTAAAAATAAAAAAATAAAAAAATGTTTAAAAAAACAAAAAACCGACTTCAAAAAACCTACCTCGAAAAAGCAAGAAATAATATTCGTAATAATAAAAACACGTCTATTGAAGTCGGGTGGGGCTTTTAGAATAAAAAGAGGAATCTGTAGGTATTCCAGCCCCACCCGACTTCAATAGACGTGTTTTTATTATTACGAATATTATTTCTTGCTTTTTCGAGGTAGGTTTTTTGAAGTCGGTTTTTTGTTTTTTTAATTATTTCATCATTACACATACCAATTATTTTCTTTTCGCCTTATCAAGAAAGGTTTTTAGTCAAGTTATCTAAAAAATATTGGTTTTCGCCATTTCGGCTCGGTTTTCGGTTTCATACAAATAAACCCATTTTAATAATATAGTGCTCAAAAAAAATCTTAAAGGTTTTTTAATAATTTGCCGGTTTGTATGGAGATGGAGAATTTTCAAGAAGTTGCATTTTTCATACTAGCATCTTCTTTGTTTATTTAACAACCGTGAACACTCATTTAACAAAACTTTTATGTACTAATGTTTGAACACTTATTCCATTTTACGATAAGCGATAAAAATTCTCCTATTCGCCGTGTATATACACATATACATACACATGTATACGTGATATATTTCACGTACTTTTGTATGAAACTTTAATTACTTACTATAAGAACCCAGATTTGGGTATACGGGTCAACATTCCAAAAAACTGCTATTCTTCCATAACGTTCTAAAAAAAATTGCAATAGTGGTGTAAATGACACGTCTTGGTACTCGTTTATTTACTTCGTTAATATGAATTTTGTATTTTTTTCCATTAGTACCTTTTTTTGCATGTGTCATAACGTCATAAGATAATAATAGTCCCCATCAATTTCGTGATCAGAAAATAGTAAATACTTGTCTTTCTTACACTACAAATACAGGGTGGGGAAAAAAGACGGTAGTTCTAGGGAAGGTATCCGAAATATTGATAATAGCAAATTTTAGTGAAAGGATTTTTTTTCCACCCTGTATAATAAGTAAGTACTTTGCAAGAGTGGACATGATTCCTAAGTTTGATCAAGAAAATAATGTTCTTTAAAAAACAGATCATTATCTGTTGCCTGATTGCGGAATTGATATGCATGTCACCAAAAATATATGTTCACGTTGTATCAGAAATGAAACTGTCACCTTTTCAAACAGGTGTACTTTAATACTGTTTAAGTGAAAAGACTTTTATTTTAAGAGTATAATAAAATTTCGAATACAAAATCAATAGGTACAGTCAGGGAGGTCGGTGCTCTGTCACCCTTACGTCGGTAGTACAACTCCGCCGCGGAACCAGCGAACTAAAACTATGGAATATGCATTCTGCTCAAAAAATGGCACCACATAAAAAGTACAACTAAGTGGATAGAACTAAAAATGCTGGCATTTAACTATGCAGCACAAAGCGTCTGAACACTGGTTGCTTATTAGCGACCATAATTTGTATACTTATAGATATTTTCTATTCTTAAACGAAAAAATAAGATACGTTTTTTCTGCATCTTTTCTTTGCATCTTTTACACCATTTGACTAGAAAGGACGTCATTTCCAATAAACTCTCTCTTTCTATCTTTTCTGTACATTACAAACTGCAATTTATTGAAAAAAACATTAACGTCAGTCACCGGATGCGTGGCTGGCCGGACTTAAGATGAGCGGGTTGTACTTTTTCGGCCCCGTGGTGCCATTTGTAAGCAATATTTGTTTGCAATTACGCTTCCATAGATTTTAATTCGTTGCGCGTGCAATTACGCTTCCATAGATTTTAATTCGTTGCGCGAAACAATGACCGCGACACCGCAGTAGTTTCGCTATGACTTGTCTTCTAATGACGGTGGTATGACGATCACATCTACAAGTCGACGCTCTGTCACCCTTACGCCTGTAGCACACCTCCGCCGCGAAACAATGACAGCGACACCGCAGTAGTTTCGCTATGACTTGTCTTCTAATGACGGTGGTATGACGATCACATCTACAAGTCGACGCTCTGTCACCCTTACGCCTGTAGCACACCTCCGCCGCGAAACAATGACAGCGAAACCGCAGTAGTTTCGCCAAGACTATTGTCTTCTATCGACGACGATAATTGTGACTATCACATCTACAAGTCGACGCTTTGTCACCCTTACGCACACACTTTTTTAGGGTTCCGTACCCAAAGGGTAAAAACGGGACCCTATTACTAAGACTCCGCTGTCCGTCTGTCTGTCTGTCTGTCTGTCTGTCTGTCTGTCTGTCACCAGGCTGTATCTCACGAACCATGATAGCTAGAAAGTTGAAATTTTCACAGATGATTTATTTCTGTTGCCGCTATAACAACAAATACTAAAAACAGAATAAAATTAATATTTAACGGGGGCTCCCATACAACAAACATGACTTTTTTGCCATTTTTTGCTCGATATTAATAACGACAACAGGTAGACAGTTGAAATTTTCACAGATGATGTATTTTTGTTGCCACTATAATAAAAAATACTCAAAACAGAATAAAATTAATATTTAAGGGGGGCTCCCATACAACAAACGTGATTTTTTGGTACGGAACCCTTCGTGCGCGAGTCCGACTCGCACTTGGCCGGTTTTTTGACAGTTCTTTCGCATGTTTCGCTTGTTTTGTCGTACAACTGACAAGTCATGGGGGAACCTACTGCGGTTTCGCTGGTTTTGGGGCGGAGGTGTGCTACAGGCATTATGGCCAATAATGGCTTGCGCTAATGACGTAGTAAGAGTTTACTTAACCTTACTGACGAAAACCCGGCAAAGCATTTTGATTGCAAAGCGGCAGCGCGCCGACTTCCCAGACCACATGATAAAATATTTTTTTTTTGTAAATATACCTATGTGAATGTCAAAGCATTTTAAATCTTACGCCCTTGACCAAAGGTGTTCTTTCCAGGATTAACCTGGACTCGTGTCCTAGCATGACAGACATATCTTTGAAGGCGCTGTCGGATGGGTGTCCGGTGAGTTTTACATTTTTTATTCATAACGGGATAGTGCTTGGTCTTCACCTCACCTGATGTTAAGTGAGGTTATCCTCACTTAACATCAGGTGAGGCCTTATGGCCTTAGGCCTCATCGGCCTTATGGCCGAAGGTGGAAGCGCACTACACAATCCGCATCACTGAGGTACTGGCTATCTTACCTCTAACTGCCAGAACACAACAATTTTTAAATTGTTGTTATGGCGTCACACTTAAGTAAGATGGTGGTAGCTAGCCATGCGGACTTGAAGTCGTACCACTGACCAAACCGAGTACAAATGTGGGGGGTTCGTTTGTACTTCTGGGAATCAATTTAAAATTGGTAAAATTCCTTAATTTTCGCTAACTGTCTGAAATGTTTGCCAGGAGGCCTGCAAAATCAACGTTACTATTCCATTAAGGGGCGGTAATAGGAAAACATGGTTTGCGCGGGCCATATCTTTATATAGAAAACGTAAACTTGTAGCCACCAAAAAAATCATACGACAAGCTAAAGAGTTTACCTAGTTGCTACAAACATTAAACTACGTATAAACCTCACAGATGATTGTAAAAAAAAAATCTGAATATCATCAAAAGTGCTTGTCGCGGGCCATATTTTTGGCGTAAATAATAGCGTAAACGTATTGAATTCTACATCAAAATACACTTTAACGTACTGTGCAGTTGCTCCAATAACTTTTTTTCAAGAGAGATAATTGTGCTAAAGATAATGATGAAAAAACAACGAAAAACATCGAAAAAGTGCAGAAGTGAGGTTATTTTCCATACTCTTTACACGTAAA
Organism: Agriphila geniculea; assembly: GCA_943789525.1. Lineage (NCBI taxonomy): Eukaryota > Metazoa > Arthropoda > Insecta > Lepidoptera > Crambidae > Agriphila > Agriphila geniculea. The sequence continues at coordinate 5,594,783 of OX038897.1, forward strand.
GAAAAAGACAGAGATAAATGATTTCGCGTAACGGAGCCTTAAAGATACAGTAAAAATAAGAATGTTTTTTTCTTTTTTTTATAGCTTTTAACACACGTCAACGTATCATGGTGCCAATCTATAACGGAGAATGGTGTGGAGGCGTTAGCTAGGAGTTGCCCTAAACTACGGAGCTTCATATGTAGAGGTATGTAAAGTATGAATAAAGGTCATTGGGCATTTTGTTTGGACATTTGACCTACGGCAGACACAAGCGAAATATTGCTAAATATGTTGATAAATGTATCTGCTACTCAGTGGTATGGGTCGCATTCTTGCAGCCCATGTTTCATTTTTTAATTTCTAACAAGTAAAAATTTCTGTTTTATTAACAAGAGTTTGATAACATTACACATATACTCACTCACATACTGTAAAATAACTTTTTTGTGCCGGTCGGTACATAAAAAATAATACATATTTTTAAAAGGGTGATTAAATTCTTCAATTTAAAACTGGTTTGGTTTCTGTACGTGAACTTTCACCAAGTAGGTCAAATATGCCCTATGACCTTTAATGCCCGTTTTATACACGCTGAAATTTTAATCATTTGGTTCCCGCAGTGGGGTGGTTCCACTCATGATTACAAGCAACTTTAACTATGGGGCCAACTCTGATACCATACAAAGACGCGATACTTACGCGACTTTAATGTATGGAACAGCTGATTATTTTTTTAAGATATCAGAGTTGACTATAGTAAAAGTTGCTTGTAATCATGAGTGGAAGTACTTCCATTGCGGGAACCATATGATTAAAATTTCACGTTGTCGAGTTATAATATATTTACACTTGACAGATTTTCACTTATATCCCAGAATGCTGATCAGATCAGTTGGGTGTGTATAGCGATCTGAATCTCCTCCATTCATCCCCTGGATGGCCATCATCAGATCACAGCTAGGTCAATCCTTGGCGGAGAACCAAGGCTTCAAAGTTACCTCGTTTGTATTAAAATCAACTGGTGTCTTTAATTATGTGACCGCCACTGTATATGAAACAAAAACATGTGTAGGTATTGCTAGACATTCAGCTATAAAGTTTCAAGCAGCGAATTAAAATCTATGGAACAAGCATTGCGCTCAATAAATGGCACCACACGAAAAATAAAAGTAAGTGGATGGAGCTAAAAATGCTGACATTTAATTATGCAGCACAAAGCGTCTGAGCACTGGTTGCTTATTAGCGACCATAATTTGTATACTCATATATTTTCTATACCTAAACGAAAAAATATGATACGTTATTTCTGCATATTTTAACTGCCTTCTTCGTCTTTTACACCATTTGACTACACAGGACGTCATTTCTTATAAACTATCTCTTTCTCTCTTTTCTCTACAATACAAACTGCAATTATTGTAAAGAACGCTAACGTCAGTCACCGGGTGCGTGGCTGGCCCGACTAAAGCTGAGCGGGTTGTACTTTTTCGGCCCCGTGGTACCATTTTTAGGGTTCCGTACCCAAAGGGTAAAAACGGGACCCTATTACTAAGACTCCGCTGTCCGTCTGTCTGTCTGTCTGTCTGTCACCAGGCTGTATCTCATGAACCGTGATAGCTAGAAAGTTGAAATTTTCACAGATGATGTATTTTTGTTGCCGCTATAACAACAAATACTAAAAACAGAATAAAATTAATATTTAAGGGGGGCTCCCATACAACAAACGTGATTTATTTGCCATTTTTTGGTACGGAACCCTTCGTGCGCGAGTCCGACTCGCACTTGGCCGGTTTTTTAAACAACATTTGTTTGCAATTTACACTTCCATAGATTTTAGTTCGTTGGTTTTAAGTGATTTAACAGATAACACTTCCGCTTTACCACTTCTAAGGTTAAAATCGCTCGCACGCCGCGCCGTCACTAACATACGTTTAGTTCGTGCAGGGGCGATACGCGTGCACACGATTTTTTCTGCAAAATGGTAAAGTATATGAGTTGCCGATCTATGTCGTGTATTAGGGTATGTTTCCTTATTTACAGGCTGCAAGAATGTAAACGACAAATCAGTTATTTGCCTCGCGACATACTGTCCCAACTTGGAAGTACTTAACGTGCAAGGCTGCGATGTAAGTTGAACATATTTATGTTTTATTGCGTACGCCATAGGGGCTACAAATAGTGTAGAAAATGAAGCGACCTTTTGTATTGAGACCCCTACATTAAGAGTCCCCGCAAACTACAGACCAAACTGTCTGCCGTTAGTTGGAATCAGTATGAGAAGTATGCAAGTGTGCACACTACAACGATTTGGTATGGGCCGATTCTTCATACAAAACCTACTATCGGCCGATAGCAAGTCTGTAGTTTGCGAGCACGCTAAATCCTCAGGCGATGAAACTTTGCAGAGATGTGATATACTAGTAGTATGAACCAAAACTTATGTACAAATATCCAAAAACGAAATAAAAAATTCGGGCTGCACTCCGGGAGTGCCGGCAGAAGTGAAAACTTGAATATTAACGTTGTGCATTTTGGATATTTTGGAATGGTTAGGAAATAATTTTGCACGAATTGCTTTAATTATCCGTATGAAAGTACTATAATTTATGAGGTAGAATACAATATTTATTTATTGCGCTATCGTACACAAACATGACAATTTATATTACATTAAAAAGTCTCTCGGAAAAATAAACCCGCCGAACGTCAAAATGACGCGCCGCCATTTTCGCCGCGCCGTAGAAAGAGAGGGGATACTTCCGCCGCCGGCTGTCTACGCTACATCCGTCTTACGAATTTTCGATCAGGGTCACGTGACCCTGACTGACGCCAGTTTAACAATTTTTTACCCATTACAATTAAAGTGTACAACGCCGCTAAAGAAGTTTCCACTTCAAAAAAAATATTTGGATAATTTAAAAAATATGTTTTATTTATGATACTTATCATACTGTAAAGTTTCGTCTACTGAGGATTTACTGTGAGGGTCCACTACCTTCCTTTCCTACACTAAAAACATGTATAGCCTTTTGAGTTTTATTTAAGTGACTTTTGTGTTAATTTGAGACCTATATGAAACCAACGACACATGATGAAACGCGTTATAAACAAGTTTTACTCCTGTAACACACCTCCGCCGCGAAACAATACCAGCGAAACCTTGTCAGTTGTACTACAAGCGAAACAGACACGAAACATCCTGTTCTAACGCATAGATTTTACTACGATGCTGTATTTTTCACGCGCGATTTCGCCCAATCGGCTCTGACCGTTGGCACACCTCCGCCGCGAAAATAATGACGCGAACCGCTACGGAGATGTGATCGTTATACCGGGTGTAACAAAACTCAACGGAGCCGAGGTCTACGTATTCTGCCCATCAGCAGGACCATTTCTCTTCAAAATTATTGCTGGGTAACGATTTTAATTTTCGGTATTATAAAAGCATTGCGTACATTACCACGCAATGTAACGCGTACAACAGACCGCGCCTGCGAGTGTATGCTACACAGCTGCGTGCGGCCGAATTGAAAGACAGCGTGTATGCACAGAATAACTAATAGTTGGTGTATGTGCATGCTCATGAGATACATTGAGTGATGACGTTTTAAAGGTTTTGACGCAGATCGTCACTTTCGCAAATGGTCATCGCGAAAAATTTGGTCACTTTCGCAAATGGTCACTTTCGCAAATCGTCACTTTCGCAAATGGTCACTTTCGCATATTGTCACTTTCGTAAATGGTCATTTTCGCAAATCGTCACTTTCGCAAATGGTCACTTTCGCAGAATGTCTTGAAATCGCGATTAAAAATCAGCTGTTCCATACATTTTGATCTATTCATTTTTAAATTTTCTATGGAACAGCTGATTTTTTTTCGCGATTTCAATGTTGGTATTATATTAAAAGTTGTTTGTATGCATGAGTACATTGACGCCTTAAAATTATGTGCACTATTTAAGGAGGACCTTATATATTAGGAAAAAAACAATTTTTTTTTTCAATTTTATCAAAATCAATAATCAACTTAACACAAATATTCAGTATTTAGTAAGATCAATAATCATCTCAATATATATTAAACATAGATTCAGAATGAATCGTTTATTTATAAAGTTGCAAAAAAAATATTTTACGCATTAATTTTGTTAATGTCAATGATTGGCGATTTAAGAGTATTCTATAATTTTTTAGCTTTATTGATGATAAATATTTGTTTCTTATTATTATCCTATTACCCTATTTGGTTGTTAGAATTTCGTAGAAAGCACATCAGACTATATTTTTATGCCAAAATCACACTCGTCTGTACAAAGAACATATGTATAGGAGAAAAAAAGAAAAAAAAATGTAAAAGACATTCTGCGAAAATGACCATTTGCGAAAGTGAAGATTTGCGAAAGTGACCGTTTGCGAAAGTGACGATTTGCGAAAGTGACCATTTGCGAAAGTGACGATTTGCGAAAGTGACGGTTTGCGAAAGTGACGGTTTGCGAAAGTGACCATTTGCGAAAGTGACCAAATTTTTCGCGATGACCATTTGCGAAAGTGACGATCTGCGTCAAAACCGTTTTAGGTTTTAAAGCCATTGTTTGTTACGAAATACTTAAAATTTTGGTAACGTTTCTTTGGACAAAAATTAGGAAATAACGAATTAAATGAGATTTCATAAAAAAATCTCTTTTTTTTACTTTGTCCTTCAATAACTTCATAGCTATTGGTTTCCCAGGTATAGTCTTACAGACAAAAATGATACTGATGATGGGCGGAATGCGTGGCCTTTGGCTCCGTTGAGGGTCTTGTTACACCCGTTATATCGTCGTCGATTGAAGAAGATAAGTTATGGCGAAACTACTGCGGTTTCGCTAGTATTTTTTCGCGGCGGAGGTGTGCTACATGCGTCAAAGATTTCAGACTCATTGCATCGTATGTGGTTTTCTATAGGACTCTATGGCATAAACTCTAACGAAACTCTAAAGTAACTAGAGTTAAGTTCTGTCCCCACATATCCGGGACGTGTCAGGGGCCCAAGTTACATTGGTCGTGCTAAGATTCTGTTTATGTAACAAATATACGTTGAGCTCGGTTATCGACGACTTGGTTCGGAGTTCAAAATACGTTAGCCCTTAATGTAGAACATAGAGACTCCCAACATAACTTGGGCCCCTGACACGTAACGGCCCGGTCACGGCCATGTGTAGATAGACCTTTGGCCCTACCATGAGTTGTTGCAAACTGTTTACGTTACCGTAAACTATCGTTTTCTCTCTTTCACTCGTATTGACTGTGAGCAGTATATCCGATAGCTAAAAGTAACGTAATACAGTTTGCATCAAATCATGGTAGGGTCACTTTACAGTTTCGTCAATTGTGTTCATCGTGTGTTCTGGGTCTTAAACTAGGGTTTCCTAGGATGACGGTGCCGTCATATTACGGCCGTCATTTAGCGGCGGAGAACGTTGTCTATGTAAATAATACGGCGCTGTTTCTGATGTTACGGTGTCGCCATATTTTTTACATAGACAACATTCAACCACGCGCCCCAGAGCGCCGTTTGCATGTTTTCAATTATTTTTTCCTTTTTTTTAGGCCGCATAGTTTTCGACTTATGATGAAAAATGTAAAAAAAATACCGTCCCCCCCCCCCTTTATCTCCGAAGTTTGCAAAGATAAAAATCTGAAATAATTCTATGTGATAGCGGTTTATATAAAGATTACAGGAAAAATAAAACGGTGTCTCAATATAGCACACTTTTTTTAGAAATTATCAAATTTCTAAAAAAGTTAACATTAGTTCCACTGTCGGTCAAGAGATGGCGCTGTCCTAAAACTGCAATACTAATTTTATTATTCTACTCTGCAGTGTGGTTTGATAATGCAATTATGATGGTACGGATCCCTCGGTGCGCGAGTCCGACTCGCTCTTGACCGGTTTTATTTTGTGTTCAGTATCTAACAGACGACTCGATCGCCCGCCTCGGGCCCACGATGCGTCGCCTGTGCCTGTCCGGTTGTACTCGGCTCACGGACACCTCGCTGTCCGCGCTGGCCGCCCACTGTCCGGAACTGGTGACGCTAGAACTAGCACTGTGCAGTCAGCTCACTGACGCAGGGTTCCAAGCATTGGCTAGGGTAAGTTACAATACAACTTAAAACTACTTTAAACTTCATCATAACAGCGCAGTCTTGCATCGTTTTCAACGGGAAAGTTTGCTACTCATTATAACTTCATCGGCCATCTTGTTATATGATACTAGCTTTTGCCCGCCTGTTCGTCCGCGTTGCCACTCGGAAAATCGCTATAGAACCTTTGACCGATATAAAAAAATCCATGTTTTACCACTGACTATAACTGTGTGCTATTCCAAATCCGTTCAGCCGGTTTCACGTGATTGAGTAACAAACATTCAAACATTAAACCTTCACATTTATAATATTATTAGTTCCCGTTCTCGTTCTCATTCCTGTTCCCGTTCCCGAATTATTTTTCCATTAAAAATTTGAACCCCCGTTTCAGTCCTTTAGTTAGGTGTTGAATAATGTCCACCGTGTCGTGTTGGACCTTCTTTTTTTTTTTTTTTTTTTTTTTTTGTATGCCGAGGAAAAACGCATTTACGCGCTTCCCTTCCCTTTGGTGACCGGGAAGGGGGCATGTGGGACTCGCCAGGAGGGGACCGCAACATTCAACGTTGCGGCTCCCTCCACGACTGCCTCCCGTAATTCCACCAGGTCAAAGCCCGATGGAATCCCGCGAGGAGGGAATACCCACTAAAAAACCCCGGCACCTGCCCTCTCGCCACCGGTCGGTCATACGGGGGTCCATGGGTGGTAATCACCCCAACTGACCCGGTGGCTCGCCCGGCTGTCCGGGCCTCCTCGCGGTTGGGAGATGGCCGGGCAAGTTTGGCCATCTCCCCAGACGGTCGGGGACCGTGCAATGCCGGCGGTGGATCACCTTCCACCGCCGGCATGGCCCCCGTTATAGCGGAATGAGGTGCGCAAAGCGCCTCCTCCTTACGCCTACCCGCCTGCGTCGGAGCCGATTCGCATGAGCCTCCTCTTCGCGAACCCGCTCCGATGCCTCCTTCTGCAGGATAACCTCCTCGCAGAAGGAGACTACCGCCACCCAGGATCTCTCGGTGGCCAGCATGGTCGTGTTGGACCCTATAATAAATGCCAATGACACAATAATCATCCCATAAAACCTCAATAACGACATCCATATCGAGTTTGGGCTTTTTAACCCATTTACCCCTTAAGGGGTTGATGTTCAGAAATATAATAAATACATGTTTGATCATTTGTTTATAGAAGTACTCATAGGAAGTTTTAAGTCGTAATGTCTATTTTATATTTTTTCCATACAAAGTTTGAACCCCATTTGACCACTATAGGGGTTAAATAATGTCTACCACTTAAAAATAAATGCCATTTTCGCAATCAACATCCCATAAAAGTTCGATAACGACACCCATATCGATGTTAGGTTTTTTTACCCCACTTACCCCCTAAAGGGTTGAGTTTCGGAAAACCACGAAACACGTGTTTGCTTATTTTTATTAAGAAGTACTCCTATGAAGTTTCAAGTTGAAATGTCTATTTAATATTTTTTTCCATACAAACTTTGTACCCCTTTTTCAACCCCTTTTTTTTTTAGAGGTGAAATTTCCGCAAATCCCTTCTTAATGGGTGTTTGCACTAAATAAAATATCTATGTACAAAATTTCAAGTCTCTAGGTTAAGTGGTTTGGGCTGGGCAATAGTCTGTCAGTCACCCTTTCACTTTTAAATAAGAGATTTTGTGAAAATATAACCTCGGTCGTATTCTCAATTGATTTTTTTATAAAATTTTAATATATTAAAATGGAAGATACTTCAAAACTTTATTGTCAGCCATCTTGGAATTTCATATAACGTTGAAATATAACCTCGATCGTATTCTCGAAGTATTATTTTAAGTGATTTTAGGGCCGATTTTTCAATCCTCGGATAAAGGGACAAATAGTTAACTGAAGAATAAAGTTATTAGTCTCTTTATTCGTCTGTTAAGTGATTGTTAATTTTTCAAGTAATATTTATTCTATGAATAACTAACTGACCGAATATCTCATCTGTGGAAACGCTAACTTCACGAAGGTGAAACAAATATAGAGATTGAATGAATGTTAGAACAGGACAAACTATTTCTTTGATTTTGGACATCTGGCAATCATGGTCAAACAAAAGAAGGGTCGGTGGTCTGTCCGTCATTCAATAATAATGAATGAGGTTGTTTGGATGTCCTGTGGACGCTGTGGTGTGGTGTTCATATTTGTGATTTTTCGATTCAAATTAAGTAGGTAATTTCTTACTATGGAAACCAAAAAAGTGTACTGTGAAATTCAATCTAGCTAAAATTCAAATGCTTGTGAGTTTAGTCTAGTACTATTATTTATTCTGTGGTTTAGTCTAGAGGTATGTACCCACAAAGCCTTAGCAAATAATAGAAATAAGAAAAAATAAATTCTTTGTTTGTTTAGTTTCTATCAAAGAATGTGCAGGGAAGAATGTTAAAACTTCTCTCAACTCGAGTAGAATTTCATCAATTTTTTCTTTTTTATTGTTACTTAGATTCATATAATTCATTTGTTATGGCTTCTTCCTTGATTGCCATCTCGCCAATTGTTTTGAAAATATCAATTTTATAACAGAAAGTACGAAAACTAACCTCAAACTTACTGTTTATCTGAGGAATAAGGCGTTATCTGTCCCTCAAAGGGTCAGATAGAATTATTCCTCAGATAAGTGAGTCATTCGTCGAATAAGGCCTACTTAACGATTGAACAACAGATGGTTTTGCTATCTGTCGAATAAACCCTATCTGTCTGTTTATCTGAGGATTGAAAAATCGGCCCTTAATATAATATCTTAAAAATTAACTAGCATTGGCGTGATGCAAATGGATTACAAAATTAATAATTTATTTACGGTTCTTCAAGCGTCCGCCATATTGTCGGTAGAATTGGCGTTGGCTAGTGTTAACTATAGTTCTTTTGTCCGGTTGTACTCGCCTCACGGACACTTCGTTGTCCGCGCTGGCCGCCCACTGTCCGGAACTGGTGACGCTAGAACTATTCGTTTCTAGTTCGCTCGCTCGTTTCAATGGCGGCGCTAGTATGCAGACTACTTATATACGCTCCTTGTGTGATGTTATGAACATTAAGGCTCCGTTACGCGAAATCATTTGTCTCTGTCTTTTTCTTTACGTGTAAAGAGTATGGAAAATGACCTCACTTCTGCACTTTTTCGATGTTTTTCGTTGTTTTTTCATCATTATCTTTAGTACAATTATCTTTCTTGAAAAAAGTTATTGGAGCAACTGCACTGCTGTACGTTAAGTGTATTTACTCAAAAAAGCTTGTAATATGGTCATTATTTTGACAACCTTCTTTGAACAAAGTCGAGCTTGCCGGTGTTCTCCGATGGTGACGCAACAAAGTTGTATGGGATTTCATTATTGTCGAGTTTTAGCCACCAGCAATTTCCTTTGAGAATCCATTATTGTCGAGTTTTCTTTCAAACATAGTTAGGTGAAAAATACACTTTGGGATTCAAAATGGCGGCTCACCGCGCTTACCACAACGAGTGTGACTGAGAACCATTTCTAATCCCATTCTTTATCTGCGCGGGTGTTGTATTGTTGTACCTAGATGATGTTTTTGTACTTTTATATAAAATTAGTATGGAAAAATAAAAAAAACTCGCACTTGACCGTTTTTTGACCTTTCATTCAATACCTCTTATCTACTTCCGGGGTTACAAAGGGGATCAAAAAAAAACCTTATTTTTTGGCTCCGACCCACCGTTTCTGAGATATTTGCATTTTTGTATTTTTTTCGAAATTAGGTTATAAGTACCTACTATAGTAGGTATAGTAGGCAGTATTCGCATTTTTTGAGTAAAGTACTATACAAGCCTTGGTCCACAATGACTGCACTGCTGGCCACGTTATGATGGCCTCGAGCTAAGCTTACCTACGCTCTCGGCCTTCAAGCTTGGTCATCATTGCAGCGCTTGCTGTCCGCGCTATAAAGGCCTCGACCTCCGGTCTCGGCCTTTATTCTAGCTTGTCCATCAAGGGCTGCAATGCTGACCGCACTGTGACGGCCTGGACCTGCGCTAAGCTCCGCTCTCGGCCATCATCATCGCTGCCAGCAACGCAGTCATTAGTGACCGCGGCAGTAATGTACTATTTGATGTAGAATTCAATACGTTGAAGCTATTATTTACGCCAAAAATATGGCCCACGACAAGCGCTTTTGATGATATTCTGATTTTTTTTTTACAATCATCTGTGAGGTTTATACGAAATTTAATGTTTGTAGCAACTAGGTAAACTCTTTAGCTTGTCGTATGATTTTTTTGTGGCTACAAGTTTACGTTTTCTATATAAAGATATGGCCCGCGCAAACCATGTTTTCCTATTACCGCCCCTAAAATTGCAACGTTTCCCATTGTCCACAGAGTTGCAGATTACTAGAAAGGATGGATTTAGAAGAGTGCGTGTTGATAACAGACGCTACGTTGGTGCATCTCGCCATGGGCTGTCCAAGAATCGAGAAGTTGGTGAGGAATATTAAACATTATACAGGGTATTTGGAAATAGCCTTATAAAGCCAGATATGGGAGATAGCCATCAAACTGAACAACTTTTACTATTAGACCAAATCTGAAATCGCGAAAAAAATTCCGCTGTTTCATACAAAAATTAAGGGAATTAATTAATAGGGATGTTGACTTATGAATAAAATCACGAAATACTAATAAAAATCGTAAACATATCAAACTTTTGGAGTAGCTTGTATACCTCTTGGTTTTATATATTGCGTATTATTTGTTTTATGACCCTTCAAAGTTGGGTGGACAAGTCCATTTAAAAAGTATAAAATTTGTAATAAATAATACATTTAATTAATCCGTAAAATTTATAGCAAATTTGTCAAAGAAACCATTTTGATAAACACAATATTTAATACAGCTGCCGAACAAATTTCCTACGCATAGCATACAACGTAGGAAGGCGTGACGTCATAACTTGGTAGCCGTTAGTATGGAGCGTTTTCGGGCGAGTCCAATTTTGTGCATTTCAAACTGTGCTATCTCGGGCAGTTTTCATGCTAGCGTAATAATTCTTATACGAATCTTTCTTTTTCTTAGGGGTAATTTATGTAACATAAAATAAAAAAAATGTCAACATGCCTATTGGGTGACTGGGATACTAAAATACTAAACCTGGCAGCTGTTTATATTTTGGACGACAAAATAACTAAACGGGTGACAAACTGTGGATACCAAAAAATACCTAAAACGGCGATTAAACGTGGGAGACAAATAATTTAAGTTAGCAGTGAAAATTCTTAATGAGTGACAAAAATACTAAGTGGGCAACTATGATGCCAAGTATATAACTAATTTAAGCTGCCCAACATGGTATTTTTGCCATCTTGATTAGGATAATACTCACCTTTTTTGAATAAAATGTATGCTATTTTTTTATTTTTTGTGTGCCCAAATAGTAATTTGGTCGCGTGTTCTGAATAAGTACTTACTCAATTTGTATTTTAAAGTTACCCCTTTTCAACATTTGTAGTCGCCCTCAGTCCATCGCCCACTTAGTATTTCAGTACGCTATATTCAGTATTTTGATACCCAAAATGGGAATTTATTGTTACCCGATTAAATACTACCCAAAAATTAATAACGAAAATATCAAAATGTATGAAAGAGCAGATTTTTTTCGCGATTTCAGAGTTGGTGCCATAGTTAAAGTTGTTCAGTTTGATTATTTCTATCTACCATAATCGGCTTTTTAAGGCTATTTCCAAACACCCTGTATACAGGCTGAATTTTATTCACTCTCCAAAAAGGATGTGTTCAGTCCATGAAACTGGACATCTTTCTCCATGAAATGTGTCGAAATACGCCACAAAATTTTGGTCATCCATTACTAAACTGATCACATGATCTCTTTGATTTGCATGGAAAGTCTTTTTTACATAGTTTCTTCTTATCGAATGAGGATTAGTGGCCACCTCTGGTGTTAGAGTTTATCAAGCCGCCTGTAAGGCCTCTAACTTGGCTTAACGACTGTTATCAGATGACAACAGCCGGGACCGACGGTTCAAAGTGCCCTCCGAAGCACGGAACCTCTCAGTTGTAATGCCACTTTAACGGTCACCCATCCGACACCTGACCGGACCGAGCGTTGCTTAACAAACGCGATCGAGTACGATTAGTCTGTCAAGTTCCGCCATGAGCGCTTTTATACATAGTTGACCCTATGTTTCTTAGAGAAAGTTGTTCAGTTTCATGGACTGAACACAGTTTTAAAATTTGGAAAGTGAATAAAAAGACACCCTGTATTAATTAAATAATATCAGGGCGACCGAGCTTTGCTCGGTTATTTATTACTATTTATTGTAATATGGGGTGTTATAAAACGTAGTAAAAGTAGTTAAAATTGATTATTTATTTTCCAAAAACTAAAAAACTAATTGGGAATAGTCGGAGTAGCGCCATCTATGAAGTGCCGTGTACATTTTACTCTGTGGTGCTACTTTACTACACAGCCTCTGCTTGCCGCATAGCATGCTAGCCAAGCACCTATTTCAAAGTCTTTGCTAGATGGCGTTAGACTACACAAAAAATATTCCATATTCTGCGTCGAAAGAAGAACGCATGAAAACTCGAAAACACGCGTTTTCCCAAACATAAAACTAATCTAGATCGATTGTTTACCCCCGAAAACCCCCATAACCAAATTTCAGCGAAATCGTTAGAGCCGTTTCCGAGATCACAGAAATAAATTTATAAATATACATAAAAATAAATATAAGGTCCTTCTTAAATAGTGCACATTATTTTAAGGGGTTAATGTACTCATGCATACAAACAACTTTTACTATGGTACCAACATTGAAATCACGAAGTAAAAATCAGCTGTTCCATAGAAAATTTAAAATTGAATAGATCAAAATGTATGGAACAGCTGATTTTTTTTTTGGTGATATCAATGTTGGTACCATAGTAAAAGTTGTTTGTATGCATGAGTACTTTGACCCCTTAAAATTTTGTGCACTATTTAAGAAGAACCTTATATACAAGAATTGCTCGTTTAAATACATAAGATTAAAGTAAGAAGTAAGAATGAAGTTCAAAATAAAAAGTCGGTAAACTCTTGCAGAGTTTTGAATTTGAACTTTATACTTTAGTGTATAGAGTGTGCTTTGTTTCAGACATTATCACATTGCGAGTTGATAACCGACTACGGCATCAAACAGTTGTCCCTGTCGCCTTGTGCCGCGGAGCATCTCACGGTATTGGGTAAGTTTTTAGGGTTCCGTACCCAAAGGGTAAAAACAGGACCCTATTACTAAAACTCCACTGTCCGTCTGTCTGTCTGTCACCAGGCTGTATCTCATGAATCGTGATAGCTAGACAGTTGAAATTTTCACAGTTGATGTATTTCTGTTGCAACGACAAATAATAAAAACAGAATAAAATAAATATTTAAGGGGGGCTCCCAAAAAACAAACGTGCTGAGACGTTTTCTTTGCCGTATTTTGGCACGGAACCCTTCGTGCGCGAGTCCGACTCGCACTTGGCCGGTTTTTTTTTATTATTTTTATGCTTAACGGGGTCGTGCTTGGCGTTCACCTCACCTGATGTTAAGTGACAATAAGGCCGAAGGTGGAAGTGCACTACACCCAGAATCCTCACCGCTGAAGAACTAGCTATCTTACCTCTAACTCCTAAAACACAACAATTATTGAAGTGAAAACTTCTTTAGCGGCGTTGTACGCTTTCTTGTAATGGGGAAAAAATGTTAAACTCGCGTCAGTAAGAATCACGTGGCAAATGCGTAAGACGGATGTGACGGATGGAGAGTAGACAGCTGGCGGCGGAAGTATCCCGCTCTCTTTAAACGGGGCGCGTTGAAAATGGTGGCGCGTCATTTTAAGACGTAAACACTTGTGTCACCATTGTTTAAACTAATGACAAATGTTTCCACTAATGACAAATGTTTCCACTAATGACAAATGTTTCCACTAATGACAAATTAACTAATTGCACTCTACTACCAGGTTGCTTGTTGCAAGCGGATCGATCCAGGAAAGTAACAAAACGGAAAGTAACACAAAAGCAAAAGTAACACAGTGGAAGCGTTACGAAATGGAACGGGCCAAAATGCCGGCTCCGCACTGGGGATTCGATCGGCTTACGACTCGACCAAAACTTATTATCAATATTATTATATTGACTTATAATTATAATTAATAGTCAACTGACTCACGGATTAAAGTCCAAATTTCCTCCACGCGGTCACTCCATCTTCACCACTCCACTCGCCTGCGCTGCGGTGCCTGGCGCCGCCCTGTGACGAGGACACTTCCTACCTACACTTGGCCAAGATACCCCAAGACACAGACGGCACCAGAAATATGTTGTTGAGACTTCGCAACGATTCTTCGTTCTTCCGGTTATTGGGTGACACCGAACTGCCACGAAAAGTCTTTCACTCCGGTACAAAAGTTACTCGAGGTGACAAAACACAACAAACACCGATTCACGTCACAAAACCACGTTAATCTTACAATGAAATGATAACAAACACCCGATTTTATACTTAAAACAATCAACAAAATGCAACACTCAAAATGGCTGACCCCATGCCAAAAACGAACAAGACAATAATCGTCCACTCGCGAAGCTTGCCCACAACGAATGACATCTAAAAATAACTTGGCGCACACACGCGCGCGCGCCGCTGCCAATTCTCGCTCCGTCAATCAATATTAAAAGACCCATAACGCCATCTCGCGAAACTAGCCCCAAACACAATCCCTAGCGCACGAACTAAACATGCTTCTTACGTGCTTTTCCTAAAGGCAGGTTTACGATGACATGCTATAATAAATTATGAAATGTACAAAGGGTGGCGTGATTGATCATTTCTAAACACCATAGCAACGCGCAAATTTTTTAATTCAATGTCAAAACTCTAGATTTTCTGTCAAGCTATGGATAAGACTTTCGTACAATACTGTTCTGTATTCGTAAATTCAAATGCAGAGTAAATTCGTAAGACACCAATTCGTGCAAAATTATTCCCTAACCATTCCAAAATATCAAAAATGCACAACGTTAATATTCAAGTTTTCACTTCTGCCGGCACTCCCGGTGCAACCCGATTTTTTTTATTGTTTTTATGGCGCCAGATTTAAAAATGGTGGTAGCTAGCCAAGCGAACTTGAAATAAGCCCTACCACCAGCCAAACCGAGCACAAATTGTACTCCCCCTGGGAATCGAACCCGGGACCCCTGCGTCTTACACGGGTGGGCGAACCACTAGACCATAAAGGCATTTAAAGTGTTTATTTAGTGGCTGGGTATTTGTGTTTGTTTTTTACCTTTGACACAAGTCTCAATGAAAAATTAAAATCTCAACAACTCCGCATTTGCGACAATAGGCTAGTTGACAAAATTTGGAAAATAATTTAAAAATAAAGTTTGGTATCAATTTTACCCCAAAAATATATAGTATAATAATACCTATGAATTTTGCGTTTTAAGAAATGAACTCAAAATGACATCGAAAAAGGCAATAATTGTCATGGCGTCTTGAATGACGTCACGCCTCGCGAAACATTCGTGTTTGTTTATGACCGTCATTGTTCACACACACACACACACACACACACACTCTGTTCACTTATCGAAAATGACAGCAACAACAAATGTTTCGCGAGGCGTGACGTCACGCGTCTCTGATTGGTGTTCAATGTCACGTGATTAAATGGCCAATTTTGCCGATTTTTATTTTCCGTAAATATTGGTAATCTTTATTTATTTTAATGAAAAAAGTGTTTTTTTGGTTACTATTTTACATTATTAATCATTAGAATTAGTTATTTAATATAGAAAGTATTGAATTCTACATCAAAATACACTTTAACGTACTGTGCAGTTACTCCAATAACTTTATTCAAGAAAGATAATTGTGCTAAGGATAATGATGAAAAAACAACGAAAAACATCGAAAAAGTGCAGAAGTGAGGTTATTTTCCATACTCTTTCTTTACACATAAAAAAGGCAGAGACAAATGATTTCGCATAACGGAGGTTTAAAGTTTTTGGTAGGGTGCTAGTAACACCCTGTATGTTTTTTTTTTAGTTATTGTTCAAGATATACATAAAAAATTGTTTTAAAAAACAAAAAACCGACACCCCACTCTACCTCTAAAAAGCAATAAATAATATTGAAATCACTAGATACGCATTATCATTGTAATAAAACACGTCTATTGAAGTCGGGTGGGGCTGGAGGACAACTTTTTTTTATTCTAACAGCCCCACCCGACTTCAATAGACGTGTTTTATTACAATGATAATGCGTATCTAGTGATTTTAATATTATTTATTGCTTTTTAGAGGTAGAGTGGGGTTTTGAAGTCGGTTTTTTGTTTTTTAAAACAATTTTTTTATTTTTTCCTTTTTAGTGTAAGTACTTTCTGTATTAAATATATTATCTAGGTAGGTAGATGGAAAAATCGGGTTGGCCAAACGTGAGATAATCGCGGACAACCATGCATACGGGTCAAACTGAGAAGAGATCCTCCTTTTTTGAAGTCGGTTAAAATACCAAAACCTTGTCCTAAGTGTAACAAATACTTTTCTGAAAACCGCATCAAAATTGGTTCAGCTAAACGCGAGATAATCGCGGACAAACATACATATAAAGGAGTCAAACTCAGAACCTTCTTTTTTTGAAGTCGGTTAAAACACTGAAATCTTCTCCTATGTATAACAAATACTTTTCTGTAAACTGTATCAAAATCGGTTCAGCTAAACACGAGATAATCGCGGACAAACATACATACATAATACGAGTCAAACTCAGAACCTTCTTTTTTTTCGAAGTCGGTTAAAATACTAAAACCTTCTCTTAAGTGTAACAAATACTTTTCTGAAAACCGCATCAAAATCGGTTCAGCCAAACGCGAGATAATCGCGGACAAACATACATACATACAGGTCAAACTGAGAACCTCCTTTTTTTTTGTTTTTTGAAGTCGGTTAAAAACTGATGATACATTGATACATTACTCATTAGCAAAAAACACTAGGGTTTATGTGCCCCTGAGAGTTCGCAAGTTTTGAGCATACTGTACTTTATTTAGAATAGAACATGAAAATGGAAGAGAAAACATGCATAACTAACATTATAATTACACAGACTGTAATTGCACGAACATTAGTCGTAATTTAAATTTTATTGCTTTATTTAAAATTTGATTTATTTTTAAGTGTTTTTTTTTTTGTTTTTTATTATTTTGGAATAGGCTAAATGACCAATGTTGGTGTAAACACCCTGTATCTATTATTACATTTGACTTAGAGTATATAGGTAGTATCGTTTGTGTTTATTAGATATTTTTTTAAATGATTTTTAAAAATTTGGATTATTTAAGTACCAATATTAAGTACGATCGTTATGTTCCATTGTTCGCAGGTCTGGACAACTGTCCCTTAGTGACAGACGATGCCCTGGAACACCTCACCTCGTGCCACAATTTGCAGCTCATAGAGCTGTACGATTGCCAGCTGGTCACCAGGAATGCTATACGGAAGCTCAGGGTGAGTGACAAACATACAAAGGACATCAGGCACATGAGACCCAAAAGTGTATAAACATAATTCTGTTATCTATAAACACTTTATGTTACTAGAATCATAAAACAGTAGCAACATTATTTTTTAACTCCTTCATTTAGCTTATTAATTATTGAAAAAAACAAAAGCATATCAATGCAGCGGACATCTTTGTTAGCGATTTCACAAGTCTTCCCTGAGTATATTTATTCTGTGGCACAAGTGATTGCGCATTAAAATAAAAGTCTGCCGGATGTCAGTTAACTCAACTGTCAAAAGTGTTTTGTTACGTGCGACATATGCACAGATTTTCCGTTTGATCTGGTTCCAACTCGTACATTGTGGTGCTAATCTGTACCACTAACGCAGCTAACAAAACGTATTGTCGTGAAACTGGTGTTGCTATTTAGTGTCGGGGTTACCAAAAAAAAACTTTCAAACGTAAATAACTCTTAAAACATAAATCTTCGTAAAAATCTGAATATTTTTTATGACTTGCTAATTACATGCCCACATTTTGAAAAAAACAGTAACGTTATACATTTTTTGGTTTTTTTTCTATGGGACTCTGCCTGATGTCCTTTCAAAACCAAAGTTACTTGCTGATTTTTAGGTCTGTTTTTTATGCACAATGGGATAGTGCTTGGCGTTCACCTCACCTGTTAAGTGATGATAAGGCTGAAAGTGTAAGCGCACTACACCCGGAATCCTCACTACTGAGGAACTGGCTATCTTACCTCTAACTGTCGGAACACAACAAATTTTAAATTGTTGTTATGGCGCTAGACTTAGGTAAGATGGTGGTAGCTAGTCAGGCGAATTTGAAATAAGCCCTACCACTAAACAAACAGAGTTCAAATGTACGCCCCTCCTGGGAATCGAACCCGGGACCCCTGCATCTTACTCGGTGGGCGAACCACCAGATTACAGAGGCGGTAATCTAACGAATGTTTGCTAAAAGTTTCCGACTATAGACACAAAGCGATAATAATTCTTGTGTCTGTCTGTTTATAACGTTTTCTTTTTTAGGGTTCCGTAGCCAAAATGGCAAAAAACGGATATACCCTTATAGATTCGTCATGTCTGTCTGTCTGTCTGGCTGTCTGTTTGTCTGTCTGTCTGTCCGTCCGTATGTCACAGCCACTTTATCCCAAAAGTATTAGGACTACATAGTTGAAACTTGGTAGGTAGGTGTATTCTGTGAACCGCTATACGATTATTACACAAAAATAAAAAAAATCAAAGATTAAGGGGGGGCTCCCCATACATAGAACTGAAACTGAAAATATTTTTTTTCATCAAACCAATAGATAGGTCTTTAAAAATGGCATTGAGGTTTCTAAGACTATTTTTTTTTTCAAAGTCAACCATTTGAAAGATATATGCCGCCAAAGTGGTAAAATGTGTGTCCCCCCCCCCCTTAACTTTTAAAGTAAGGTGAAAAATGTAAAAAAAATATAAGCTATAGATCTTAATCTACACTTTCAACGAAAATTGGTTTGAACGAGATACAGTAATTACTTTTCGAGATATAGTACATTTTCCAAAACCGCAAATATAACTTTGTCATTCATACAAACACTGTAAAAAACAAAGTTATTTTTTCAGACGAAAAATGATAGCGGTATTAAAATATGGTATGGTATAATGTACCTACGGAACCCTACTGCGCGTGGCCCGACACGCACTTGGCCGGTTTTTTTATCATAAATGGGTTTGCTCTTTACCCCAGTCTAGCCTAAAAGCAAAGACTGTGTCTACGATGGAGCGAACTTGCCCAGAAGGTGCTTATTCACTCTGGCCTTGTATAGAGTCAGGTTGTATGCACTAGGAAACACAGACGCCGGCAAGCAATTCCATTCCATAGCTGTGCGCATTAAAAACGATGTGGAGTAGCGCTTGGTACGCAGACAAGGTATATCAACCAAGAACGGGTGGTAACCCGCAGTACGTCTGGATGTCCGATAGTAGAAATGAGAAGGTGGAATGAGCTCATGCAGCTCTTGAGCACACTCACCGAAGTTTTCACTGTGTATTCGAAAACGGAACATACCAGAGGGGTTTTACTCCACGCTTAAACTTTTTTATTAGCCTATTGCTCGCGGCTGACTCAGTCGAGCCAGTGCACGAGGGGTGTCGTGTGTCGGTTGAGACAGAGCTACGCGACAGAAAGAGAAGCGCTACGGAGGCGCTTATAATAATAGGCACGCAGCGCTGTGCAATTTGAAATCGTACTTTATTGCCGTGCAGCAAGAGTAGCTTATTATTTGATTGTCCTCGCGCGGATGGGCTTCTGTACGTTAGTACTATTGTATATTCTATGGTATGACCGGACAATACATAGGGAAGGATATGTTAAAAAAAACTCTAAATCAGTGTTTCTTAATTACTTTTTTCTACGGATGCGAAGGGGCGAACTCTGCTCGTATCGTACGACGCGCGTATTACGATACGCTTACGAGACGACTACGCTTACGAGCCATGTGCGGAGGGAGGGCCCCAATCAACACATTTTTTACACGACTGCCCAAAAAGGAGTGTATATGTGTTCAGGGTTTATGTATGTTTGTGGGTATGTGAGTTTCTTTATTCCACCATAACTTCAAATTGCTCAACAGATTGGATGTATGGGATATCGTTAGAATCCTCACATCATTCCGAGTGACACTGGATATATACATATGGCGAACGTACAACGCCATTTTCAAATGTGAAAAAAATTTTTTTTCTTCAATTATTACAATATGGGCTTTAAATGAAAGGCCTTAATGAGGACATTTCAAAACTATATAATTTGTCACTAAAATGTGTAAAATAAAAATAAATTAAATAAAAAAATATTAAAACACCACTGCCCTGCTAAAAACGAACTAAAAAGTTAAATAACAAGTGTCATTGCAGTCGGGGGACCTTTTTGATTAAAAATTGTTCCACAAATCGGTCCCACGATTGCAATGACACTTGTTATTTAACTTTTTAGTTCGTTTTTAGCAGGGCAGTCGTGTTTTTAATTAAAAAAAAATACATTTTTTTTAGTCAATGTTCATTTAATTTTCTAATTCCACATACGCCTTTCTCTAGAATCACCTGCCCAACATAAAGGTGCACGCGTACTTCGCGCCCGTGACCCCGCCCGCGGGGGGCGGCACCGCGCGCCCGCGATACTGCCGCTGCTGCAACATCATATGAGCTACCACGGGTGAATATACCATACATTATGTACTGACAATCACCACACATGACACACCCCATCCTAGTGTATATCTATCGTACTTCGCGCCCGCGATACTGCCGCTGCTGCAACATCATATGAGCTACCACGGGTGAATATACCATACATTATGTACTGACAATCACCACACATGACACACCCCATCCTAGTGTATATCTATCGTACTTCGCGCCCGCGATACTGCCGCTGCTGCAACATCATATGAGCTACCACGGGTGAATATACCATACATTATGTACTGACAATCACCACACATGACACACCCCCATCCTAGTGTATATCTATCGTACTTCGCGCCCGCGATACTGCCGCTGCTGCAACATCATATGAGCTACCACGGGTGAATATACCATACATTATGTACTGACAATCACCACACATGACACACCCCATCCTAGTGTATATCTATCTTACTTCGCGCCCGCGATACTGCCGCTGCTGCAACATCATATGAGCTACCACGGGTGAATATACCATACATTATGTACTGACAATCACCACACATGACACACCCCATCCTAGTGTATATCTATCGTACTTCGCGCCCGCGATACTGCCGCTGCTGCAACATCATATGAGCTACCACGGGTGAATATACCATACATTATGTACTGACAATCACCACACATGACACACCCCATCCTAGTGTATATCTATCGTACTTCGCGCCCGCGATACTGCCGCTGCTGCAACATCATATGAGCTACCACGGGTGAATATACCATACATTATGTACTGACAATCACCACACATGACACACCCCATCCTAGTGTATATCTATCGTACTTCGCGCCCGCGATACTGCCGCTGCTGCAACATCATATGAGCTACCACGGGTGAATATACCATACATTATGTACTGACAATCACCACACATGACACACCCCATCCTAGTGTATATCTATCGTACTTCGCGCCCGCGATACTGCCGCTGCTGCAACATCATATGAGCTACCACGGGTGAATATACCATACATTATGTACTGACAATCACCACACATGACACACCCCATCCTAGTGTATATCTATCTTACTTCGCGCCCGCGATACTGCCGCTGCTGCAACATCATATGAGCTACCACGGGTGAATATACCATACATTATGTACTGACAATCACCACACATGACACACCCCATCCTAGTGTATATCTATCGTACTTCGCGCCCGCGATACTGCCGCTGCTGCAACATCATATGAGCTACCACGGGTGAATATACCATACATTATGTACTGACAATCACCACACATGACACACCCCATCCTAGTGTATATCTATCGTACTTCGCGCCCGCGATACTGCCGCTGCTGCAACATCATATGAGCTACCACGGGTGAATATACCATACATTATGTACTGACAATCACCACACATGACACACCCCATCCTAGTGTATATCTATCGTACTTCGCGCCCGCGATACTGCCGCTGCTGCAACATCATATGAGCTACCACGGGTGAATATACCATACATTATGTACTGACAATCACCACACATGACACACCCCATCCTAGTGTATATCTATCGTACTTCGCGCCCGCGATACTGCCGCTGCTGCAACATCATATGAGCTACCACGGGTGAATATACCATACATTATGTACTGACAATCACCACACATGACACACCCCATCCTAGTGTATATCTATCTTACTTCGCGCCCGCGATACTGCCGCTGCTGCAACATCATATGAGCTACCACGGGTGAATATACCATACATTATGTACTGACAATCACCACACATGACACACCCCATCCTAGTGTATATCTATCGTACTTCGCGCCCGCGATACTGCCGCTGCTGCAACATCATATGAGCTACCACGGGTGAATATACCATACATTATGTACTGACAATCACCACACATGACACACCCCATCCTAGTGTATATCTATCGTACTTCGCGCCCGCGATACTGCCGCTGCTGCAACATCATATGAGCTACCACGGGTGAATATACCATACATTATGTACTGACAATCACCACACATGACACACCCCATCCTAGTGTATATCTATCGTACTTCGCGCCCGCGATACTGCCGCTGCTGCAACATCATATGAGCTACCACGGGTGAATATACCATACATTATGTACTGACAATCACCACACATGACACACCCCATCCTAGTGTATATCTATCGTACTTCGCGCCCGCGATACTGCCGCTGCTGCAACAATGATATGAGCTACCACGGGTGAATATACCATACATTATGTACTGACAATCACCACACATGACACACCCCATACTAGTGTATATCTATCGTACTTCGCGCCCGTGATACTGCCGCTGCTGCAACATCATATGAGCTACCACGGGTGAATATACCATACATTATGTACTGACAATCACCACACATGACACACCCCATACTAGTGTATATCTATCGTACTTCGTGCCCGTGACCAAAGAGAATGTAAAATAACTAGCGTTATAAGAGTCGGGAGTAGTGTCATACAAAAAGCGTGAGTATGAAACGGAAGCGAATTCAACGAAAACAAACAAAAGAGAAACGTTAAACGGCATTGGCGGTAAGACGGTCAAAGATGATAGAATACTCTTTGATGGGGCGAAGTATAATACGCCTAAATTCGATTGTTGTCAATAATACTGCTTTGTGGATTGTCAACGTTCTTTCAAACTTAGACGGGTTAAAAATTCGCTTCCGTTTCATAGATCGGTTTTTACTGAGAGAGTTGCGCCAGGCTGCCCGTGACCTGCCGCTGCAACATCATATGAGCTACCACGGGTGGGTATATGTACAGTCACGAGCAATAAGATGATACTTTAGAAGTTACGTCATATTACGTTATTGAATAACTGACATTTTCACACTGAGAGTTGAATGTGAGATAGTACTTAAGTGTGTACATCTTATTGCTCGTGACCGTACACACACTAAACGGTATACTTGACCCGACACTCACTACATACTAATCTAATTCTATTATAAAAAAACTAATTCTAAAAAAGATAAATTCTAGATAAATTCTAATTCTAACAGTGTGCGGGGTCTAATACACAATGTATGTATGTGTTATAGTCGAACCCCGAAGTCCAGGCGCTCCTAGGTTTGCCTAGTCAAACCTCAGGTTTGACGAGAAGGCTTAGTCAAAGTCCAAAACTAAAGCGTGTTTCGGGCTTTGACTAACGAATTTATGGCCAAACCTAGGAAAGACCAACTTGAATAGTCAAACCCCGAAACTCAATACGATCAAATCGGGGTTTGACCAGTCAGACTTTAATTAGGGACAGAATCAGAGGTGGTTAATATAGCATCTAGCGCCATATTATAGCGCGCTATCTGTACATAGCGCACATAGCGCGCTATGTAAGTAGACGCTATGGTGCTATGAATATCGCGCGTGGCAACAAGTAGCGTCCAGGGCTTTATAACGTTATCAAATAACAGTAAAAATAACGTTACGTAACGTTATTTTCAATTATGATACCTTGATAACGTTATTTTTTGTAACGTTACCTAGTAACATAACCATATTATAACGTTATAATATGGTTATGTTACTAGATAACGTTACAAAAAATAACGTTATTTTTACCGGTAATTAGTATCATTATTTTCTGTTACGCGACGTTGCCAGCTCGCCCGCCGCCCGCCGGGCGCCGGCCGGCCGTGCATGTCTAAAGAAGTCTAAACATGACATGACTCCGAACGAATGAATTCTTTCTTTCGGTATAGGTGGCTGAAATATATCAATGTGATATATTTTTGGAACCAGCTCAGCAAGCCCTTTCATTCGATACCATAAACGATAGGTTTTAGAACAATTTTTTTCCCATACAAAAAAAAGATGACACCATACTCCTCTCCTAAGGGAAGAATTTTTATGATCTGCGGGTCCAAAATTTTTTTCCCACCATGTATACGTGTACCAAATGGCTATACTGTACATCGATTTGCAGTATTCCATTGATTTTGAGCTCGTAGAACGACCACTATCGTGGACGATGGACGATACGCTGAGCGGTAGGTATATAACGCGTGGCCTTGAGCGAGTGACGAACGCCTGCTTTAGGTACTATTTGGTGGAATTATAACTACCTATAGATTTAAATTGAGTATCTACGCCTTAATTTTAAGAAAATTGTCGACTAGGAATAATTGTCAAATAACTAAAATTAGGTAATAATTTTTTTTTATGGTTTATAACGCATATTTATTACCAGAATCAGAATATTTATTTGACAATATTATATATGGCGCAGGCAACTGGCTTAATCAGCCGTTCAATTAGCGGCCTAGCCCTTTCATTGAACGTCGCCGTTTCATCAGCGGCCTAAATAATATTCAGTCAATACGTCTAAAACAACATCTAATTAACGGGCTGGCAGATGCTCAGCTCAGCCGTTGTGATTAAATAGGGTAACCAAACCATGTAACTAATAAAATATGAAATATTTTGATATTGTATTCATAATTATTATTGTTGTAAAATACTTTAATGTCATAAAGGTAGGTAAAGCAGGGCTTGAAACCGGTTCAAAATTAACCTCTATTATAACGGTTAAACCGGTTTTTATCGAAAAATTCAGTTCCGGTGTGGAACCAAATAGGAGCGATACTTTGAACCTAAATAAACTGGTTTATTCCTAAGTCATCGCCTGGGCAGTCATATCATAGGGGATTCTCAGAAATCGTGACAAGCTGGGAGAGCGCAGCGAAACCAACTTTTTTGTTTTCAGGCCGATTTCGATGAAACTCGTTTTTAGGGTTCCGTACCCAAAGGGTAAAAACGGGACCCTATTACTGACACTCCGCTGTCCGTCTGTCTGTCACCAGGCTGTATCTCATGAACCGTGATAGCTAGACAGTTGAAATTTTCAAAGATGATGTATTTCTATTGCCGCTATAACAAAAAATATTAAAAACAGAATAAATTAAATATTTAAGGGGGGCTCCCATACAACAAACGTGATTTTTTTTTGCCGCTTTTTGCTCGATATTAATAACGACTACAGGTAGACAGTTAAAATTTTCACAGATGATGTATTTCTGTTGCCGCTATAACAACAAATACTATAAACAGAAGAAAATTAATATTTAAGGGGGGCTCCCATACAACAAACGTGTTTTTTTGCCGTTTTTTGGTACGGAACCCTTCGTGCGCGAGTCCGACTCGCACTTGGCCGGTTTTTTGATACTATTTTGACAAGGAAATAACAACGCAATGTTTAAAATATTAAAAATCCAAGATAGCGGCCAACTTTTTTGTTTGTGGGCCGATTTCGATGAAACTCGGTTTTTGATACTATTTTGACAAGGAAATAATAACGCAATGTTGTAAATATTAAAAATCCAAGATGGCGGCCAAATTTTTTGTTTGTGGGCCGATTTCGATGAAACTCGTTTTTTGCTACAATTTTGACAAGGAAATAATAACGCAATGTTGTAAATATTAAAAATCCAAGATGGCGGCCAACTTTTTTGTTTGTGTGCTGATTTCGATGAAACTCAGTTTTAGGTATTATTTTGACACGAAAACAGCAATGCAATGTAAAAATTATAGTTCTACATTATCGCGCACTCATTACTCAGTTTATGGCACTATTTTGACAAAAAACCGGTAACGCATGTAAACAATGACAAAAAAACATGATGCCAACTTTGATTTTGATGTAACTCGGTTGAAAAAAGAAGAACAAATAAAGAATATGGCTGCCACCTTGGATTTTTTATATTTTTAACACTGCGTTGCTGTTTTCTCCTCAAAATAGTACCAAAAACCGTTTTTCATAGAAATCGGCCGCCAAACAAATGAAATTGGCCGCCATCTTTTTTTATTTTTAACAATGCGTTACGGTTTCCTTGTCAAAATAGTACCATAAACCGAATTTCATCGTAATCGGTCCACAAATAAAAAAGTTGGCCGCCATATTGGATTTTTAACATTTTCCGTTGAACATGTTAAAAAAAGTTTTTAAATACTAAAAATCGGTAGGTTCGAGACCACTGCAAAGATTTCATTAACTTCAGTTCGTTGGCCGGAGCGAAAAGTTTATCGGTTAATGAAAAATACGCATATTTTTCCGACCGGTTTCAAAACCGGTTCAAAGGAACAGTACCTTTTTCAAAAAGATCCATCTATAATTTCGTCGAACCAGTTCAAAAAATTTACAATATCGTAAGTACGAGTACGACATATTAATAAGTGTTTATCCAGTAATAGTCCTTTTCTACCCAGAACTCATGGTCACCTGAGCTTTCTCGTTTATCGTTTATAAATAAACCTCTAAGATTCTTTCTAACTTTACCGTGAGATCTTAAAAAGAAAACGCAAATCATATTTAAACTTGACAATAACAGTGTTTACCTCACATCACGGAACAAACAATAAATTACGAAAAATACAAAACAAGTCAAGGATGCTATTGGTCATATTATTTGAGTTTTTTTTTTAAATATCCTTAAAACGTCCGTTCAAAGATTTATTTGCACTAGTTTTCTCACCAAACACTTTCATTTCACGATATTTTCATGTACACGTAATTTAATTGTAAAAAGCACCGGAAATATCACAGCTGCTCGCCGCCAAATTGACATTTTGACAGCAGCACCGCCTAGAGCGCAGTGGTGATAGAAAATGGAACTAAATTACAATGACACGGCTAGGCAAGTGATTAAACGTTAAGTCATTTTCCTAGGCATTTAATTAAATGCCGGTATGTTATTTGGGCCAATGATTGAATGGCGCCTATCAATGAAAAGGCTAGGCCGCTAATAAACGGCTTATTAAGCTAGTTGGCTGCGACATATACATTACATTGAGATGGATAACAATGTTTCTAATCTAAAGTATCAACAATATTCTGCCTTAAGTCTGTAGGCATGCAAATGTTAGTAAGTGTCAGCTATCTATAGACTATTGTTACTACTAAGTATTACTATTTAAAGACGTCAATTATAATTACAAAGTTGTCAACAGGAATCTTATAAGTAATCAAAATTACATAAATAAAGTGATTTTTCTGTTTAGGTACTTTTAGGCTTTTCCCGATATTTCGTCACCTTTTCAGGGGCCATATTAAAATATATATATATTTTAATATGGCCCCTACCTACCATACCTGTAAAAGTACTTAGTTGTAAGAAAAAACCTAAAAAAACAAACTAAAAAGTAAAAAATAAATTCTTCTGTAAATATTTATAACCCTAATAACCTATACCTACAGAAATTTTAAACCTGAAAATTAGAAACCAAAAAACGTGGGGCGCATGCTATAGACAATATGGATGATAAATTTTACAAAACGCACCCCACGTTTTGAGGTTTTCTTTCGTTTTGAAATTTCTGTAGGTTAATATTTACAGAAGAATTTATTTTTTACTTTTTAGTTTGTTTTTTCTAGTCCGTTTTAATATTTTTAGTCCCATATATTTTGTAATAATTTAATCCGTTTTAAAAACGTGTTTTTTTTTAAATTCAGTAAATTATTATTTTCTGCTTTTTAGTTAACGAGCTAAGACTAAAAATATACCATCTCCTATCGGAGCACTCGTCAAGACGATTCAAACGAGCCCAAACTCGATGGGGTTACATGGTTTTATTAAAGAGTCCCAGTGCCCTTCTTCCGGCTCCATCATCAGACCCTGGAAACTGTTTCCCAACAAAGTACTTGTCAAGACGATTCAAACAAGCTTAAACTCGATGGGGTAGCGTGGTTTTATTATAGAGTTCCTATGGCCTTCTTTCGGCTCCATCATCAGATCCTCGGACACTATTTCCCAACAAAGTACTCGTCAAGACGATTCAAATCAGCCCAAACTCGATGGGATTGCACGGTTTCAATATTGAGTTCCTTTGGCATTGCCTTCCAGCTTCGTCAAGACGATTCTAACAAGCCTAATCACAATGGGGTTGTATGGTTTCATCATTAAGTTCCTGTGGCCTTTTTCCAGTTCCATCCTCAGATCAGCTCAATGACACCATAATATTGCATTGCCTTCCAGTTCTGATCTATGTTCAAAGTTTCAAATGTCTGGCTCATCGGGAAGCTAGTTTAAAATCGTTCGCAAACTTTGCGGACAAACAAACAAACAAACAAAGGAGAAAGCAACCTAATAAAAACGTGTTAAAAATAAGTGTTTCATTATTCTTTGTAGGAAATATTATATTCGTTATGCTGATGGCAACTTATTAGAAAGAAAGAAAAATAATTTATTTGAGACATGAACACAAAACTTGTGTTTTGCACTGAAAATCGAACAGCTAGTCCCAAAACGGTCCCGACTCAGCATAATGCATGGTCTGCGACCAGCGCTGGTCTTCCGCCGGGACCGGTTCGTTGACGCTGCGATAAATAACATAACGTAACGCAACGCCTTTTGCAAAATCCTATTAGGGGTTATTTTCATAAATGTAGTAGGTAAGTTATTTATTTTACCTTCCATTTTCGTCTTGTTCAATTTAAATAGGTACCTACGAGTAGTTGCAAACTGCGCAGGGACTGGTCACGTCACGGCGCGGCGCGGCGGGGCGTCAACGTCAATTACACAATTACTTTTGAATATTTTTAATATAGTGTCATAACGTTACCCAGGAACGAAAAAATAACGTTATTATTCTGTTTACCGTTATCAATTTTATCGTTACTAATTTCCAGTTATAACGTTATTTATTTTAACGTTATTTTTTTCTTACCGTTATCGATGCAAGTACATCGATAACGTTACTCATTTTTAACGGTATTTGAAGCCCTGGTAGCGTCGTCGTTGGCCGGACGGGCGCGGGCATTCGTTATAGTTAAAAAATATCGCGTGCGCGCTTTTGCTACCGGACGCGTTACGCGCGTTTCTCTCGCAACACGCTAGGTACGAGTATAATATCGCGCGCAACCTTCTATTGTGTTAGTTTGATTAGGACTTTTATGACACAACTAGTCAATTAGTTCGTATTATGTAAAAACTATTTAGCTAAGCAAAGTTAGTTGAACGAGAAATATGGTAAAAACAACCGAATTTCAAAGGTCAATAAGGTCGAAAATCACTTGCACCTGTTTTTTTTAACTAGAAAACATTGTCTAGTGGTCACTAGTTAAAAAAATGAATGCAAGCGATTTTCGACCTTATTGACATTTACCAAAATCACGGTTTTTAATGAAACATCAGAATTAGTAAACGAGAATACGGCAAAAAACAACCGAATAGCAAACGTCAATAAGGTCGAAAATCGCTTGCACCTGTTTTTTTTTAACTAGAAAACATTGTCTAGTAATCACAAGTTAGAAAAATGAGTGCAAGCGATTTTCGACCTTATTAACATTTATCAAAATCACGGTTTTTAATGAAACATCAAAATTAGTAAACGAGAATACGGCAAAAAAACAACCGGATTGCAAACGTCAATAAGGTCTGTTTTTTTAACTAGGAAACATTGTCTAGTGATCACAAGTTATAAAAATGAGTGCAAGCGATTTTCGACCTTATTACGAAACTTATTTTCGAACTTTAGACAGATCTAAGCCCGAAAAGTATAAGATAAAGTTCATTAGTTTTCATTATTGCTTTATTTTATTTATGACTATAATGTAACGTATTAATAAATAACGTTTTTGTAAAGCGCGCGATCTGTCTAACGTCATCTTTAGGTACTGTAACACGTCGTTGTGAAGTTAACGTGTTACGAAATCTAACGTGCTGCATCTAACGCGCCAGCCAGCCGCCCGCATGCTACCTGATAAATAGCGCGTTATAACATAGCGTATTTAATAGCGCGCTAGAAATCAATAGCATATAGTCTGTAGCGTGCTGTTGCTTTATAGGCGTTATGAACAACTCTAGACAGAATGTGTTATTTTGTATTAAAATATGTAAAAATACATTCTTTAGAGTGAAAATGTAACTAAATTAACAATCTTCCTGTAAAACAAAGATTTCTGTTGTCTGTTAAAAAAATAACCACGAAATTTAAGAATTTCTAACCTATCACGTGACTACAGGAGTAATGCAGCTTTGACTAAGATAACACTAAATATGTAAAAAACAGCATTCATTTCTGATGTTAGATTTAGTCAAAGCTGCCTTACGTAGGTCACGTCATCACGTGATAGGTTAGAAATTTAAGACGATCGCTCCGCTGCGCTACGCGATTGTCTTAAATTTCGTGGTTATTTTTTTAACAGACAACAGAAATCTTTGTTTCACAGGAAGATTATTAAATTAATATAATTATCACTCTAAAGAATGTGTTTTTATACTTTTAAATACAAAAAACATATTCGGCATTTAGGCACACTAATTTAAGTCTGACTGGTCAAACCCCGATTTGAACGAATTACGTTTCGGTATTTGACTGTCCAAGTTAGTCTCTCCTAGGTTTGGCTATAAATGCGTTAGTCAAAGTCCGAAATACGCTATTAGTTTTGGACTTTGACTAAGCCTTCTTGTCAAACCTAAGGTTTGACTAGGCAAATCTAGGAGCGCCTGGACTTCGGGGTTTGACTATAACATATGCACCGAGTGCCTTCCAGCGACCATCTGAAAATGTTCTGACAGGTACACACATCAACTTTGTCTAGGGATAGAGGTGCTATTTTCATACAAACGAGGTAACATTGAAGCCTTGGTTTCCTGCCAGGGATGTACTGTGCTGTGATCTGATGACGACTATCCAGGGAGTGAATGGAGGAGATTCAGGTCACTATACACACCCAACTGATCTGACCAGCATTCTAAAAACGTAATGGACATGTTTAAAAAAACTGCGAAAATAGCATGAAAATGTATGGAAATCCTCAAACTGAGAACTCTGATCCATTAATCTTTTAGAATGCTGATCAGATGAGTTGGGTGTGTATAGCGATCTGAATCTACTCCATTCAGTCCTTGGATGGCCATCATCAGATTACAGCACGGTACATCCCTGGCCGAAAACCACTCGTTTGTATGAAAATAACACCTGTACGAGGGCAGTTTGATATGTCCGTGACTTTAAGGTTGAATACAATATTTTTTCATAATTCAATTTTCCTGTCTTAATTTAGAACTCTTTGCTGAGCTTATGCTGTTGCATTTTTTAAATTGGCGCGAAATTAAAAAAAATGGAAGGATTTATGCAAGTGTGGTCGGGATATCTATATATATAAAAGCGTAAATCACTCACTGACTCATCACGAAATCTCAGAAACTACAAGTGCTAGGAGTCTCAAATTTTGCATGGGGGTCCCTTTTAGGGTGTAGGTGCTCACTAAGACGGGATTTTGCGAAATTCAATCCCTAAGAGGGTGAAACAGGGTGGCAAAGTTTGTATGGGAGAACGCGATTCCTTGGCCCGATTGACTTGAAATTTGGCATAGACATTCTTTTACAAAATTAATTGAACACGTGTTTCGTATTTTTTTGAAATGTATCCTTTAACAGGGTTGAAAAGGGGTAGAAAGCTATTTTTAGGGTGGTTGACTTCGATATCGGAATCAAAACTTCTTAGTGCATTTGAATGATTAAGAAAAATAAATGTCAGTTGTCACTGCACGGGCTGACGTTTAATCTCTAATTTTCCCGATTTTCAAGACAAGCTTTGATTCTTTTATTGTTGTGATTTTATCCATATTTTCACTACTTTACGAAATATTAGTCAAATAAAACGGCAACATCTGGCAAATATCAGATAACGTGACAAGGAATGTGGTATTTAGAGAAGTGTTTCGATGGAGAGCCTGATAATAATGCACAACATTAGTTGCACCCGGCATAATTCTTTGCCCGGCATGCGTTGCAATGTCACGTTTTTTTTAGCCAGAAACCTTTTCAGTAGTAAGCAGAACAATACACCAAACATTCACCAATGTTTCATCATAATCGGATGTGGATGAATGGTTTAGGAGTGCAAAGGAAACAAATACACATACATCGATTTTTATTTATAAAGAAGATAACTATTAAGCAAAGATATTAGAATTTTTAACTATAAGGTAAGTATTAAATGTAACATAATATTATTGTACTTATTTTGTTAAATTACCGCTAATAAACTTTATTAAGTACCTACCTTACTAATACAGAATCGTTAACAGGGCGTCGATTCTGTAACCAAACTCGAACCCCACTTCGAATCTCACTTCACTGCACGGGAATTTTAAATCATAAATAAGATAATGATAAGAATTTTTTTTTATCACAAAAGATTTTAGATAGCTACGCAGGCTACCTAAATTTTTTGCAATCAGTAAAATAGCTCATTTAGTAAACAAATGTCTAATAACAAATTCACGCGAAGTGAAGTGAGATGCGAGTTTGGTTACAGAATCGACAGACTGCGCGGGTAAAACCGCGGGGTGCAGCTATTACCTATATAATCACAAAATTGCATAAATGTGAAAGTTTTGATGTTTGGATGTTGTTCTATTAGGTACCTACTCAATCATAAATATCATACTCAATCACGTCTGAACGGGTGAACGGATTTAGGAGAAATTTGGCACAGATATAGATTAAGTCTGGAATACTTAACACAGGCTTCTTTTCATTCCGATCATTGGTTTCCAAGGGAAGACTTACAACGATTACCGACTGCCACGCGGGCGGAGCCGTGGCTCCGCCCGCGTGGCAGTCGCGTAGCAAAAGCTATACATAGTATAAAACAAAGTCGCTTCCCGCCGTCTATACGCTTCTCTTAAACTATGCATAAAAACCTCATTAAAATCGATCCATAAGTTTGGGAGCTAGGTTGGTTGCCTCAGACAGACAGACACACACACACGTCAATTATATTATAACACCCCTTGCGTACGTCGTATAGGTATATGTCGTCCTCCTAGGTATATGTATCCTGTAGTATAATCTAATAACTTTACACTGACACCACATTAGCACAGTTTTACATTTAGTAACTACATTGCACCCGTGCGAAGCCGGGGCGGGCCACTAGTTCTTTTATAACGGAGAAAAACGAATTTTGCGTATCGATAAAATACTACTTTTTACGTGGTAAAACCATTAAGCAGACGGAGGATAAACTGAAAAAATATTATGGGGATTCTGCTCCATCTCATGGAATGGTTCATAAGTGGTTTACTGAATTTCGTTGTGGTCGTACTACCACAACTGTCGCCGACGGCCCAGGAAGGCCGATTAAGGTTACCACTGAAGATATTGTTAGCAAATCCACGACATTGTTATGGCAGACCGACAAGTGAAGATACGCGAGATAGCTGATGCTATTCACATCTCTACCGAACGAATCTTTCATATTTTGCTCGATATTCTCGGCATGAAAAACCTTTTTGCAAGATGGGTGCCGCGTTTGCTGACAGTCGGCCAAAAACGAACTCGTGTAACAACTTCTAAACAATGCTAGGTTTGTATAACCGCAATCCAAGTGATTTTTTTCGTCGGTACGTAACACTTGACGAAACGTGGGTCCACCATATACGCCAAAGACGAAGCAACAGTCAAAACAGTGGACTTCTAAGTGACAAAGTGCTTAATTGTTTTTTTTTTATTGATTGTTAAGCTACATTCGTTGCTGACGGTACCATGATTGTACTTTCGTAAAGAGAACTGGAGGATTTATAAGTACTTCTTAGTCTGGTAAAAAAATCCGGTACCCATTTTCTACCCAGTTTACATTTAATTTTTTTTTAAACCTGACAGTTTTAGGATGTTACTTCTCTTTTGGTCCTTCGAACCGGATATAAAGGCTCTAATAGTTTTAAAAAAAAAGAATAGATAATGTTTAGTCATTTAATTTAAATATATATTGTTATTATTAAAATGTAAATGGTTTATTATATTTATCGTTTTTTTTCACAGGTAATCACCTAAGCTTAGTGTGTAATCTATAGCCACGAGGCAATATCAAGATGGGTGGCCTTTGAGGCCAAGTCGCGTCCAAGACAGGGTTGAAATTATCGACATACTATGTCGCGTCAAAATATCGTGTCGAAATTATCGAGATAAATATCGGTGACATAAATATATCGAGGTATTTTGTTACGTCCGAATATCATGTCGAAATTAACCAGAAAAATATCGGTGATTTTAAATATGTCGTGGTATTTTGTATCGTCAAAATATCGTGTGGAAATTATCCATAAAAAATATGTGACTAAAATATCGAGGTATTTTGTAGCGTCAAAATATCGTGTGAAAATTATGAAGAAAAATATTGGTGATTAATTATATCGAGGTATTTTGTATTGTCAAAATATCGTGTAAAAATTATTCAAAAAAATATGGATTACAAAATATATTGAGGTATTTTGTTACTTATAAATATCATGTCGAATTTATCCAAAAAAAATATCCATGACTAAAATGTCGAGGTATTATTGTTGCGGCTATATCATGTGGAAATATCGAGATAACTATTTGGTATTAATGTGTGCGATAAAGTATTTTGTTTCGTTAAAAATTAACATTGTGGATATTAACAAAATAACTTTGGTATTCAAATATTTGATTTGGTGTGTATTTTAAAAATTTATTAAAGATTGTGGCATAGAAATTAAGACGACTTGCGTAATGTTTAATTATTAATTATGCAAGATGCAATCAGTTATGTGTCAAAACAATTGAAGTGTTATTACGTTACATATACAATTGATAATTTAAAACGAACAGTTTCATTGATAATCTGGCAGTTATACCAAAGTGGTTTCACTCTGCTCTTAAACTTTTATATTAGCCTACTGCTCGTGACTGACTCAGTCGAACCAGCGCACCAGGGATGTCATGTGTCGGTTGAGACAGAGCTACGCGACAAAAAGAGAAGCGCTTCGGAGGCGCTTATAATAATAGGCTCGCAGCGCTGTGTAATTTTAAATTGTACTTTATTGCCGTGCAGCAAGAGTAGCTTATTATTTGATTGTCCTCGCGCAGATGGGCTTCTGTACGTTTAGTACTAATATACAGGATGTCCCAAAACTTTGCCACACGGAGGGAAAGTACTAAGGTACTAATGTTTAAGAATATTGAAGATAGGAAAAACTACTGAAAAAACACTTCATTTTGTTTTTAAAAAGAAACGGAACTGCATTCAAAGATTAAAAAAAAAACTCTTACGATTCGATACAAATTGATACAATTTGTAATAATAGAGATTTAAATGTTAAATTTCATGTTCTTCCTTTTGTTTTAGATGGTATGTCACTTAAGAAAAAAATATGAGTAAGCCTTTCGATAGGTATCGTATTTTTTTTTTCTTTTTTAGTGCGTTTGATACCTGGGGCCGTACCGGCCAACGAATCGAGCTTCGGAAAATTTGCCGAGTTTCAAATTAAAAAAGATAAATTGAAGTAAGGAATTTTGTATTGTACTATTTGTTGAAGTTATTCGGAAGATATGGATGTTACTCTGACTTCATGAATTAGGGTTCGCCATTTTGACCCAATTGGGGCTCGATTTATCTGTTTTAATTTGAAACTCGGCAAATTTTCCGAAGCTCGATTCGTTAGCCGGTACGGCCCCTGGTGCCGTACCGGCTAACGAATCGATTATCGAAAATTCTGCCGAGTTTCAACTTAAAACAGAAAAATCAAAGTAAGGAATTTCGTTTTGTACTTTCTGTTGACGTAATTTGGACGATATCGATTTTCGTGTGATATCATGAATTGGGGTTCGCCATTTTGGCCCAATTGGGGCTAGATTTATCTGTTTTAATTTGAAACCCGGCAGACTTTTCGATAATCGATGCGTTAGCCGGTACGGCCCCTGGTTAAGGCAAGCGATTTTTCAAAAATCTTTGAATGCAGTTCCAAAAAAATTGTTTAAAAAAACAAAAAACCGACTTCAAAAAACCTACCTCTAAAAAGCAAGAAATAATATTCGTAATAATAAAAACACGTCTATTGAAGTCGGGTGGGGCTGGAGTACAAATTCCTTTTTTTTATTCTAAAAGCCCCACCCGACTTCAATAGACGTGTTTTTATTATTACGAATATTATTTCTTGCTTTTTAGAGGTAGGTTTTTGAAGTCGGTTTTTTGTTTTTTTAAACAATTTTTTATTTTTTTATTTTTAGTGTAGGTACCTTTTGTATTAGGTAGTGTAGGTATATTATTTAGGTAGAAAAATCGGCTCAGCCCAACGTGAGTTAATCGCGGAGAAACATACATACATGCGGGTCAAACTGAGAACCTCCTTTTTTAAGTCGGTTAAAGAACTACACTTACGATATCACTTTTCCAACAAAAAAATAATTATCTTATTCAGCTCATAAACAAAGAAGTTATACGACTGATCATCGAGGTAGTTCACACAAAATCATACTATTTTCGTGCTTTTTTCAAGATTACTTGAAAAGTACTGAACCGATTACAAAATTTTTTAAAATGGGACCAACTTGGGAGTTTACTTTATGTAATAACGTTTGAATCATTTCAATCGGTTCAGCCGTCTACGAGTAATCGGTGTACATACAAAAAACAAAAAAAAAAACGGGTCGAATTGAGTACCTCCCTCCTTTTGAAGTCGGTAAATTATTTTTAAAAACAAAATCAAGTCTTCTTTCAGTAAAATTTCCCATCTTCAATATTTAAGGTACTTTACCTACGTGTGGCAAAGTTTTGGGACATCCTGTATATTCTGTGGTTAAACTGAAGTTCACAACTTCACTTTATTAATTAAGTAACACTTAACCTTAATACGTAATGCAAGTCGTCTTAAATAAGAATTTCATTAGAAATAATAGCAAATGGTTAAGGAATTCAGATTGTTTTACTACAAGCGATGCATTTATTTTCCAAAATATCTCATTTTCTACCAGATGTTAAGGTGTAAGACCTTTTTTATTTTTTTATTCGAAGGAAATAGAGTAATAACATGTTATTGCCTCATATTTCATTAAAATGTGTCGATTATATTTTTTAACAATAATAAAGTGATAAGCGAGTATTTCTAGTTATAATATTCAACACAAAAAACCTATTCTTCTTAAAATATTAGATATTTTTGTTTTCCTAATAAAAACAACATTTAACTACCACAGAATTACTAAATATATATTTGGTAGTTAATAAATACATAACATAATTACACTAATAATCAAAATCTACATAACTTTGTCTATAGGAAATATACATAGCTGTGTATTATTGTACGATACTATTATTTCTTTATGCACGTTCTTATACTTTTTTGTTTGGGCAAATGATATTTCTACATTAAAAATGTCTACTTTAATAATTATAAAATTATTGGTTCTTATAGGTACTAATTTCAAAGCTGATGTAATGAAAAAGAGTTATTTTTATGTGTTAAATAAATTGTGTAACTTTGTGCTTCATTTTCGTACTTAACTGTGAAATATTTTGATCATAAATACCTAAAATTGTTCATATAGCAAAACTCAATTGCCCAAACAAACGTGCAATGCAATTTCGACCTAAAAAATAGTGGTATAGATACGAGATACGCCTGTAGATACGTCAGCCTTACTAATATTTAAATAATAATAATAAATAGTCAAAATCTTGAATGAATTTGAAAAGGTATGAATGTTTTTGGTAGATAAACAAATGTTTCTAGATTTTTGTCATCACTTACAATACTATACTCTATTGCTTTGTGTTATGGTATATTTTGTTAACTCACACACAGGTAAACAAACATACTTTATAATAGCATCTGTAGGAATTGAAAGAGCTAGTTAATTTTACTTTATTTCGTACTATTTAGATCTTAACAACTTATTTAAGGCTCATATTTACTTAAAAAATTGGTTTCTCTCGTTAGAAAGAAAAAGGATTGACTTTGTAGTGCGTTGTCTCGCTCAGACTTGCATGTTAACTTGTGTAGATCCATACTTATGTATGTAAAATTAAAGAGACTGATTCCGTTAAACAAATGGGCATTAAATGTGATCAAAATTCTAAATTGGACCTTATGTTGCTTTATTCCAAAATAGTGATTTTGATTTCTGTAATTAAAAACAAAAATAACATTTTTTGTTAGTGCTGCGAAGCATATCCTTGAGAAATATCGATAATTCGATGACAAAACTTTACAAAATAAAAACTAACATACTGATAATGGAGGTACTGAAAAAATATGCTATTATGTGTAAAGTTATTGGGAATAAGCAAGATAGGTATAATATCTTAAAATGCAATGTTGCACTTTTGTCATGAATGTGAACAACCTTTTCTTAGGCTGCCCCCAGACCTACCGGTTTCATTTCTTTGCTTTGCTGTTCAGTAGAACTCATTCATAGAATAACTAAATTCTAGTAAGAACAGGGGCCCTATTTTTGAATCACTCGACTGGCGTCGAGCGCTCGTTTCTACTGATTTTCGTTCGACATCTCATTGTTTTGAGTCATATGTCGAACGAAAATCAGTCGAAAAGAGCGCTCGACGCCTGCCGAGCGATTCAAAAATAGGTCCCCAGGGCTGCGTTCCGAGGTTCAGAGTGCGGTTGTTTGGTTGTTTTTATTGTTTCAACTTTAGATGTCATTAGTATTACAAAGTCTTCGTTTTCCATTTAGAATAGGACAATTTAAACTTTCTTATACACTAAATCAAATATAATCTGTTTTTGTGAGGAGCAACCATGAACTTTTTGAAACTTAGATACAAAAAATCAAAATACAAATACTAATGTCAAATGAAATTGTAAGTTTTTGTATAGATAAACATCAGAGCGTTTTTCAACGACTGATTTTGATGGTTAAAAAGTTGCAACATACTAATGTTTGGAACGCCGTTAGAGCCTAATGTTGCACTCGGAGCGTAGGTTCTGAACGCGCCTCAAGCAAAGAAAAGCAAAGAAATGAAACCGGTAGGTCTGGAGCCAGCCTTAACAAGCCTAAATTATCTGCTGACACTTTTTGAACATCCAAAGAAATTATATTTTATTAGATTTAAAACACAGGTGTTAAACGCGTTTAAACTAAAATATAGGTATTTTGTGACCACGGCCGATGCAACTCAGTCGAAACGTCGGGAAAAGTAGGTGTTTAAACACATATGTTTTAGTTTAAACGCGTTTAATACCTGTGTTTTTAATCTAATAAAATTCAACGCGAAAGATTAAAAGTGTATAAATATACACCGTTAATTTTTAAGTATATCTAAAAATTAAATGGGGATATCAGACCACGTTTTTGAAGGTGAACGTGCAGTTAAAAGTTAAAAATTAATAGTATGAAAATATCAGAAAAATATCTTGATTAAGCGGCAAACTCACAAAAATAGTAAGACATGTGCGTAGATTCATTCTTTTCATTATTTATGAAACAAGATAGTCTCATTTGATTACGCGCGTGTAATTCTATGAATGAGCTCTAAATCCAGAAATCAGTAAAATTTTTGGACATAAACAAACCTCAATCTCTTGACCAATTATTAAATATTAAACTTAACTGTACATACTCGATTAGAATAGGAAAGAGATACACTCATTTCATTTTTAGATATACTTAAAAATTAACCTTGTATTTTAACTACAATGTTTAGAAAAAGTTGTATAATGATAGTCGAAATTATTTGTACAACATTGTATTATTTGAAAATGAATAATGTATTAAAAATATACATATTATACAGGTTTTGTATAGTGGTTTTCTCAAGAGGTGCAGCCGACATCACACAATAATAAGCAGTGGGTCTATTGCCCAAGTGTCGTCGACTTCGCCGTCGGCTTCATTTGACAGATGCATAAGATACATTGCTTCTTCTTTTTGGTACCAATAAAAACTTACCAAAGAAACGTAGCAATGTATTACAACCATCTGTCAAATGAAGCCGACGGTGAAGTCAACGACACTTGGGCAGTAGACCCACTGATGTTTGTACAATCGGCAACGAAAGTCGCTTAACACTTTAGTACTTTGTCATAGCAAATATTTTAACTGATGCCTCACAGTTTAAAACATTAAACAAAAAAGTTGCTATGACAAAGTACTAAAGTGTTAAACTACTTTCGATGCTGACGGCACCAGTCTTATTAGATTGTTATAAGTGTCATATTCGCTGTTTAATCGTTAAGCTTAATTTGATATTATCGATATATCGATAGAAAAGTATCGATAAGGATGCACCACTAATGTGATAGTCCATTGATTGGAACTGGCAAGGTTTTTGAAGCTTTAAGAGGAGTTGCTATGCGTCTCTCTCTTTTCAGGTAATATTGTTAAGGTTGGAAAAGGAGAGATATATTATAATGTTTTGTGTTTAGATTGTTTGTCGGTTCGAAGGTGGATAACCATGGATGTTTTATCTATGTAAGTTACATAAGTATTTTAAAATCAACTACGTTTGTGGTTTTAGAAAAAAATCAACTTTCGCATATTAACGATTTTTTCCAATTTATTTTCGTGACTATGTAGGACTGTACGTTAGTGACGAGACGAGTTTGATAAAAGAAGGAAATTTTGAATAAAAAAATATTATTTTGTACAATATTCAATTTTATTTTCTGTTACATAGAAATGACGCTTTAATAGGAAAATATTCTTCTACTTCAATAATACTTCTAGTTGTATGAAATAACGTGTTCATCAGAAATATGATATAATTACAATTAATATTATACATAAGACTCTTATGTTCTACGTAATAGAGGTGAAAACGGTGAAAAATGTTGCTTTGCCAAAGTGCTAAAGTGTTAGCGACTTTTGTTGCTGACTGTACCATGTCGCACCGCAAGCGGCAACTACATTTGACACACGTGGGTCACGTACGCCGATCTAGGCACGTTGGAACCCTTTTTACATAAGTGTTTAGATCTACATTTCATCCACGTGTATTCACGCCTTGCGACGCGATGCCACGTTATGCGACTCGATGCCACGTTATGCGACGCGATGACTCGTTATGCGACTCGATGCCACGTTATGCGACGCGATGCCACGTTATGCGACGCGATGACTCGTTATGCGAGGCGATGCCACGTTACGCGACGCGATGCCACGTTATGCGAATCGATGCCACGTTATGCGGCGCGATGCCACGTTATGCGACTCGATGCCACGTTATGCGACTCGATGCCACGTTATGCGACGCAATGAAGTGTATTTCGTCTAACGCCCCCTAGAGTACATTGATCGGTATAAAGTCAAATTATTAATTCACTGGAGTATACTGACAGATTCTAATGTCACATTGTAATGTTGCCTTTACTTATTAAACTAGTGCTGTGATTTCGTTCATTGTGATTCAGTTCACTCACACAAAGTCAGTAGCGTTAATGGTTACAACTGGGACATTTTTCGAACAAGCCTCAAACGTTCATGGTTACACACTGTAAACGTCAGATTACTCCAGTGAATTAATAATGAGACTTTACGTGGCCCACGTGTACCTAATGTAGTTGCCGCTTTAAGCTGGGTCATTTACGATACCTCCATTTGGGATACTTCAAAATGAAATAATATGGAACTTCCAAATGTAAGTATGCACGTCCAGATTTAAACTGTGAATATGTACCATGGGCAACAGCGTCGCTTAACCACTCCTTAGGTGAAAATCGCTCGCACGCCGCGCCGTCACTACATACGTTTAGTTCGTGCAGGGGCGATACGCGCGCACACGAATTTTGTCGCTAACTGGTTAAGCGACACTGTTGCCCTGCCCATAGTAAGTAATGACGTTGATGTGTTCGGAAGTATAGTCGATAATGCCTATCTGGAGTACTTCC
The DNA here is from genome assembly GCA_943789525.1 of Agriphila geniculea. Taxonomy (NCBI): domain Eukaryota; kingdom Metazoa; phylum Arthropoda; class Insecta; order Lepidoptera; family Crambidae; genus Agriphila; species Agriphila geniculea. The sequence goes on from OX038897.1 coordinate 5,637,285, forward strand.
ATTTGGAAGTATGCCAAATTAACATTATATAAATGGCGAGCTTTATTGCTTCCATATTGTAAAGGTTGCAACTTACAGTACAAGCGTTATTTTAGCTGCGACATGGTTCTAAAAGGTTCACTTCTGAAATCGATAGTACACTGTGTGATAAATATGTATATCTGTAAAATATTCTTTTGCGGATTGTCTTAAATTGGTGTATGTGATAACAATCGTTATTGTATCTATTCTAGTGTGGTTATTACACTGTATTTACAAGACTTATCATTTATTAAAAAATGTTAATTGGATGTTGTTTTTTTATGACATTTCTCTTCACCCCTCTTAAGAAAGTTTTGATCGATATGATATCCACCCTCAAGCTAAGTAGGTACCATGGGCAACAGCGTCGCTCTCCTAATATTATCTATGCATAAAATACTTTCAAAATAAATAAATTTTATGTTGTTTCAAATCACCCCCCGGACCACGGAAAGAGAGGGGGTTGCACCCCTCGATTTTTCCCCTTGTCGCATGATTTTTGTACGGCGTTGCGGAATAATGGATTAGAAGCTGTATTGAAACAGTATGAAACTGATGCCGTACAGAATGAAATGACCAAATTTACCCTGGAAATTGTCAGAAAATAAAAAAAAAAACCGACTTTGTGGCGCACCATTTTTTTACGGCACTGCGCGCTTTCTTATTATTTTTCATGGATCTACCGATGGTAAAAATGCCGTACAAAAATATATGACCAAAATCTACTCACTCTACCTGCACTTTTGAATTCTCACCAGCACTCAGTTGGACAGCTTACAAGTGACGGTATAGTACTGAATCTTATTATTTTATGCTTTTATATCATCCTATATACGTCACCTGGTGGTTAATATGACCCATCCATTTTTTGGACGGGCCAGGGGGGTATTACAACCACTTAAAACTTGCCAGGTTTATGATTTGCTATAGTTACATCTCTTTCTCGCTGTATAGCAAATAAAAGAGATAGACGTGCCGGACTACAGCTGCGCCACAAAAAAAAAGTTGGAAATCTGACTTTTTGACTATGCCATGATGAAGTCGATAATTTGTCGGAATTTGTCGCACAAAAACCAGAATTTGTCGGTCTTGCGTTTAGGAGATACGTGTGGCCCAGCTGTAGAGACGTCTCTACAGCTGCGCCACACAGATCTCGAAAACGGAAGGTCGTAGCGAAAATCTGATTACTCGTGTGTGCAGCCGTTAATTTGTCGGAATTTGTCGCACAAAAACCAGAGTTTGTCGGTCTTGCGTTTAGGAGATCTGTGTGGCGCAGCTGTAGAGACGTCTCTACAGCTGAGCCACACAGATCTCGAAAACGAAAGGTCGTAGCGAAAATCTGATTACTCGTGTGTGCAGCCGTTAATTTGTCGGAATTTGTCGCACAAAAACCAGATTTTGTCGGTCTTGCGTTTAAGAGATATTGAGGATATGCTGTGGACACTTTTCTACCTGGATCTTGAGAAAGGAAGGTCGTAGCGAAAATCTGATAACTCGAGTGTGTAGCCGTTAGTTTGTCGGAATTTGTCACCAAGAATCAGAGTTTGTCGATCTTGCGTTTAGGAGATATGTGAGGATTCGCTTACGACCTTTCGTTCTCGAGATCCAGGTAAAAAGGTCTCCACAGCGTATCCTCACATATCTCCTAAACGCAAGATCGACAAACTGTGATTCTTGGTGACAAATTCCGACAAACTAACGGCTACACAATCGAGTTATCAGATTTTCGCTACGACCTTCCTTTCTCAAGATCCAGGAAGAAAAGTCTCCACAGCGTATGCTCACATATCTCCTAAACGCAAGACCGACAAAATCTGGTTTTTGTGCGACAAATTCTGACAAATTAACGGCTGCACACACGAGTAATCAGATTTTCGCTACGACCTTCCGTTTTCGAGATCTGTGTGGCTCAGCTGTAGAGACGTCTCTACAGCTGCGCCACACAGATCTCCTAAACGCAAGACCGACAAACTCTGGTTTTTGTGCGACAAATTCCGACAAATTAACGGCTGCACACACGAGTAATCAGATTTTCGCTACGACCTTCCGTTTTCGAGATCTGTGTGGCGCAGCTGTAGAGACGTCTCTACAGCTGGGCCACACGTATCTCCTAAACGCAAGACCGACAAATTCTGGTTTTTGTGCGACAAATTCCGACAAATTATCGACTTCATCATGGCATAGTCAAAAAGTCAGATTTCCAACTTTTTTTTTTTGTGGCGCAGCTGTAGTCCGGCACGTAAGAGATAGATTGATGACTAGTCAGAAAACAGCCAGGAAATAAGAGGTCATAATACGGCCCCAGGTAGTCTATAAGGTTAAAATCGCTTGCACGCCGCGGCGCCACAACATACATTAGTTCGTGCAGGGGCGAGACGTGCGCACACTAATTTTGTTGTTAATTGGTTAAGCAACGCTGTTGCCCATAGTAGGTACCTACTTGTGTTATGAAAATCAGATACGGCTATGATACCACAGACTACCTACTGTTTTGTTGTTTTATTCTCCTAATTGCAGTTCTACAGACAGTAGGTAACACTAATGAGACCACTGAGACTGAGCCGGGCGAGTTACAGCTACGCAACAAAAAAAAGTTGTAATGACTTTTTGACTTTTTTTTTTTAGAGACGTCTCTACAGCTGCGCCACACAGATCTCGTAAACGGAAGGCCGCCGTAGCAAAAATCAGATTACTCGTGTGCGTGGCCGGTAAATTATCAGAATTTGTCGCACAAAAACCAGAATTTGTCGGCCTTGCTTTTAGGAGATAAGAATGCGAAGTTATGCTGTGGAGAATTTTCTACTTGGATCTCGAAAACGGAGGGTCGTAGCGATATTATGATTACTCGAGTGTGTAGCTGTTTGCCGGAATTTGTCGCACAGCTACACACTAGTAATCAGATTTTCGCTACGACCGTTTTCGTTCTTTAGATATGGCTGTAGAGACGTCTACAGCTGCGCCACACGTTATCTTCTAAACGCAAGACCGACAAATTCTGGTTTATGTGCGATAAAGTCCGACAAACTATCGACTTCATCATGGCATCAAAAAATTCAGATTTACTACTTTTTTTTGTGGCGCAGCTGTAATCAGGCCCGTGGGCGACAGGTACAGGACTTCCCTTGCCTTCGATCCTGTGAGGCCTATTAGACGCATTATACCACATACGCAAAATACCACCTTTACGCAATACGCCATAAACACAAAAATACCACTTACGCAAAATACCAACTAAGCAGAACACCAACTTTTTCGTAATTGACTGATTGAAAAAAACTACTTTCTGTACTTTGATTTGCTACCAGTAAAGGCGAAGTCTCCAGCAGTTAGGACTCCCGTGAGGGTTGTGAGGAATATTCTGGCTGAATCTGATGAACAGGTACTTTGATTAGCTCCTTTACATTCCTGCTAGCCTTTTAGTTTTAACCATAGTCACAGAATAGACTAACCTAGCTAGAGCTGAGGAACCTTAGCGAAATAGTTTCTTTGGAAACTCCATTTCAGTGACAAAATAATTCTATGTCCCAGGTGGCGTTTTGCGTTTATGGGATTAGGTATACGTAGTTGGTATTTTACGTATTTTTTTCTACAAATCCGCAAAACACCACAAAATCTCGAGTTGGTATTTTGCGTATGTGGTATTATGCGTCTAAAGGTGTGAGCTCGAGTCTACATCCGCTACCAAAGGTGTGGTCACCAATGTGTCCGTTCCTTCACAACAAACGGGTGTTTTTTAAGGTTCCGTACCTCAATAGGAATAAACGGAAGCCTTACCCAAAGGTTACTTTGTTTACCGTCTGTCTGTCTGTCATGCAAGACTATTTATCTTGGGAACGCGTGGAGATATCGAGTTGAAATTAAAACCATACTCAGGTCTACAGTCCCTTGAAGCTGAGAAAAAAATCAAACTTCTAAGTTAAGGCTCCGTTAAGCAAAATCATTTGTCTCTGTGTTTTTCTTTACGTGTAAAGAGTATGGAAAATAACCTCACTTCTGCACTTTTTAGATGTTTTTCGTTGTTTTTTCATCATTATCTTTAGCAAAATTATCTTTCTTCAAAAAAAGTTATTGGAGCAACTGCACAGTACGTTAAAGTGTATTCAAATCAAATCAAATCAAAAGTTTTTATTGCACTCATGTGTGCAAGTTTTTATTTTGATGTAGAATTCAATACATTTACGCTATTATTTACGCCAAAAATATAGCCCGCGACAAGCGCTTTTGATGATATTCTGATATTTTTTTTACAATCATCTGTGAGGTTTATACGCAATTTAATGTTTGTAGCAACTAGGTAAACTCTTTAGCTTGTCGTATGATTTTTTTGGTGGCTACGAGTTTACGTTTTCTATATAAAGATATGGTCCGCGCAAACCATGTTTTCCTATTACCACCCCTTAACGTAAAAAAAGATACGGCCGTTTATGCCGCAAAAACGCAAATTTCGACACTCAAGGGAATCAAAATGTATAGGGTAAGTTTCCGTTGACCTAGAACTATGAAATTCGGCAAGTAATTATCGTCTTACACCACTAGTACAGGGAAAAATCTGAAAACTATAATTTTGTAATTGAATCATTAAAAGAAATTTGGGAAAAGCTCGGAAAAAACTGCGAGACTCGATTGCTGAAGTATCTACCTACAAATACGGAACCCTCGTGGGCGAGTCCGACTCGCACTTGTCTGATTTTATTTTTATTGTGATCTTTGTTTTGTGATATCTCTGATCTTCGCTAAAGTGCCAGGATTTCATAGATTGATTTTTTATGTAAAACGAGATAATAACGTCACCTGATGTTAAGTGACGATAAGGCCGAAGTTGGAAGCACTACACCCGGAATTCTCATCACTGAGGAACTATCTTACCTCTAACTGCCGTGTTGTTATGGCGTCAGACTTAGGTAAGATGGTAGTAGCTAGCAAGGCGGACTTGAAATAAGCCCTACCACCAACCAAACCGAGTACAAATCGTACCCCCTCCTGGGAATCGAACCCGGGACCCCTGCGTCTTACACGGGTGGGCAAACCACCGAGGCAGTTAAATATAACACTGCAGTACCAATAAAACCATAATTTTATTGTAGACAGCATTACGCCTGTATGATTTTTCAGAGCAACATTTTAAAACAACATTGCTGTACAACTTTATCAGGCGTTATTATCAATAGTCTTCTCCAAATACAGTACAAAAGGAAATTATATGTAATTTACCGTGTATATAGTATTTCGTGATATTTCTTTTGCTAATCGTGACAGATATGTATGAGTGTAGACGGGGTGTTTAACATCTCCGCATAGCAGCAACTCGTAGCGAAAACTAGACTTTGCATGTTGCCAGCCTTAAAAAAATACCCTAGTTGGTAATAAATTATTAGACAATCGGGACTTCCGTTAAATAAAAGTTTAAAGCTCTAATACTATACTACCACAACAGAATACATTATAATAGTACAAGTACAGAAGATCATTTAAATTATTAAATTAAAATAATAAATAGCGACCTCCGACACAACAAAGTGCAACAGCGCTCCCTTCCTTATATTATATTTTCCTAGAAGTTGCCTCTCTTTCTATCGCGCAGCTCTTATCTTTTTTGACTAATTAGCCCTACGAAATTCTCGGACGCCCCGTGGGACTCCTAACAAGCGTATGTTTGCATATTCTGGCATAACATACAACACCGACATGTTAAGTTATACCTACTTACAAAGTAAGTACCTACTAAGTAAGTAAAATACAAAGTATTAACGGAATAGCGGCGTTCATTGAGAGATTTTATTTAATGTTAGGGAGAAAAAGGTGATTCACAGAATTTCTGTAAAAATAAGAACTTCTGCAAAAAAATAAAAATCTGCCACTTATCAGTACCAGATCAGTCTTATCTTTTTCCTTCTGTGACAGAATGAGGTCTAAAAAACGATTGTATAATATCGATGTCAGTATTTAAATTACCCTGAAGGGAAAATGTGACTGGGAGCTTTTCTGCGCAAGCTAGCAACACCGCCAGTCTCGTAAGAGCGCGCGGTGCCTCGACACATTTTGTCCCACTTAAAATGGGATCCAAACCATACCGTTTTCGCGAAACGCATTAATACATTATTAAAAATAAACACAGTAATATTAAAAATATGTTACGTGCTCATTTCTTATAACACACGTTTCTTTACAAAACACCTGTGGTTTTTTTTTACTCTTCATGTGGTGCAGATTAAACAATGTTACTGGCCGGTAAGATTACGTATTAAATAGCTAAGTAACATTTATATAATACACTTAAATTTGATTAAAAATTTGGCTTCATGCATAAATTCAATCGCTTAATTTTTAATTAAAAAAATATTTTTAACATCAATTTAATTTGGATGTAGTACATTGATTCGTTCGTTCCATATTTAAATTAAAAAAGGCGAAGTGAATTAGTATATTCGTGCTTTAGTAAACAATGATAAGAATACTGTCGTTTGAGTAAAATCGATAATGTCCGCGCATAGAACGCGTTCGGCGAAATCTACAGCAGTCATTTTGCCGCTTTTTTGGTTACAAATATTTTTTACTAACCCTACGAGCAGAATGAATTCATTTATGCAGTTTTAATAAAATAATTCTCATGCGTTACTTTGAAAATAATATAAATATGCGATCTTCAATCTAATAAGGTAGTAGCTTTTGCTTCTAACATAAAATATTTTCCTTTTACTAGGTATAAAACGCTTTCGAGTTTTCGTACTTTATCTTAAAATCTTTGTATACTTAGGTACTTAAAAGGCGAAAATTATAGCCTTTTGGTAGAACGAGTGTTGCCTATTTTTACCCGACTGCAAGAGGGTTATGTTATTACGGATTATTTATTGCTTTAATCTTTGCGTATTCTTTATAATACTGGCATTATGCCTAAGAATATTATCGTCGCAGTTTTACGATACCTGTTAAAAAGTGGCACAAATATACATCGGAAATGTTTTCAATATTATAGAGAAAGATATTCATATTATGCGGTTTGGATTATCCCTTTAATTATAAAGTAAATAATTTAGTTTTAATCTTAATTTTTCTAGGTAAAACATAAAATTAGTAAAGTCCTTTGTTAATTTATAGATAACTACGCTCTCTGTAATTCGAATAAATAAAAATTAAATGCCAATTACCTAGTCAAATTAATTCATAGTTACCTATAAATTCTGTTCTATGTTTAATTGAACGAGATATTAGTTAGTGCTTATTAGCCTAACTAAACTGAACCTAATGATAAGCACATTTTTTTTCTAAGCCCGAACTAAACACTCCGGTACTCTAGCGACATCTATTGAGTGGTAAAATAACTAAAACGTTTTGGTTTGCCGCAGAGCAGAGGGACAAAGAAAATAAATAACAAGTGTCATCGCAGTCGGGGTACCGTCAGTACCGTTCTGTAGACATTTTTTCATCAAAAAGGTCCCCCGACTGCAATGACACTTGTTATTTAATTTGTTAGTTGGTTTTTGGCAGGACAGTCGTGTTTTTAATATTTTTTAAATTTTATTTTACACATTTTAGTGGCAAATTATATCGTTTTGGAATGTGCTCATCAAGGCCTTTCATTTGATGCCCATACTGTAATACCTAATTGAAGAAAAAAAATTGTTTTCTCATTTGAAAGTGGCGTCGTACAATCACAATATTGTTTTTTTTAATATAGCCAGTGTCACTCGGGGTGATATGTAAGAATACTAACGATACCCCATACATCCAAATCCGTTAAGGCAGTGAGAAGTTATGATGGAATAAAGACAATTGAACTCTGAATACATTGTTGAACTCTTTGTTTTTTTGGGCAGTCGTGTAAAAAGAAGTATACTTACCTACCTAGTTATTTCAATAAAAAATATCTAGTTAACTATCCGAAGTGAAAACATTGTCTTACTAGGCCCATAAGAATGAATAAAACTTATAAGGTGCGGGCACATCTGTCTGACGCCACGTGTTAATACGCCGTATTTATATGGACGTGTTATAAAATAAGTATGCTCCTAGTACATTTACTATGAAAACCGATGTCATCTGACGGCGTGTTAAGGGCCCTATCACATTTTTTCGTCGAAATTGCGATTTTGACGGATTTTAGCGCTACAACCTAGAGAAACCTTTGGGTCTACTAAATACATTTGTATGTGTCCGTTACAAAAAGTAATATGATGATTCACTGGAAAGTTAAAGGGTTAGAAAGGAAAATTAAAGTTGGTGAACGATTTCAGAGTCAACTTTGAACATACACAGAAAGAAAAACAAGTACAAACAACTAATAAAAGTATGAAATTTGATTTTCTTATGAAGTAAAGATTATTCTGATATAAATTTTACGTAATAATAATAATGTATCTAGGAGAAATTCACAGTTAATTCTGAGCATTTTTAGGGTTCCGTACCCGAAGGGTAAAAACGGGACCCTATTACTAAGACTTCGCTGTCCGTCTGTCTGTCTGTCTGTCTGTCTGTCTGTCTGTCTGTCTGTCTGTCACCAGGCTGTATCTCGTGAACCGTGATAGCTAGACAGCTGAAATTTTCACAGATGATGTATTTCTGTTGCCGCTATAACAACAAATACTAAAAATAGCATAAAATAAATATTTAAGGGGGGCTCCCATACAACAAACGTGATTTTTTGCCGTTTTTTGCTTTATAATAATAATGACAACAGGTAGACAGTTGAAATTTTCACAAATGATGTATTTTTGTTGCCGCTATAATAAAAAATACTAAAAACAAAATAAAATAAATATTTAAGGGGGGCTCCCATAGAACAAACGTGATTTTTTGCCGTTTTTTGGTACGGAACCCTTCGTGCGCGAGTCCGACTCGCACCTGGCCGGTTTTTTAGTAGTTTTATGGTTTTTGATTGGGATTTTTTTTCACATATTCCATACATAATTTCAAAATACCGAGGCCGATATGAACTATTCGACTATAAAAGAGATAACCTTCATTTTTTTATTTCATTTGTTTAGCACAGTAGTTCAATCCATTAGCTCAAAAAAGTGCCTTCGCGCATTTTATGAAAATCTTTCTCTGCAATTTCGAGTTTAATTATAAAGTTTCAAAAAAGCGAGGCCGCTATGCACTATTCTACACTATTCAATAAGTCAAAATTGTTAATGTATTTTGGCCAAAATAATTTAATAAAATTGGCCATTTTATTAAAAAATCACAGTCGAAACGTAATAATGCCTCTTAACACATTTATTTATTCTTATGCTAGGTGGGTGAATCTACGTTGTTTCTTACTTCCTGCGTCATTGTCGTTACTCGAATTTTTTTTTTAATTCCAATGCATCGCAATAAATAAATTAAAAACATGCAAACTAATACAATTTATAATTGTACTCTAATGTAAATGATGGCATATTTTTTATTAATTCCTTGTGATGCATTGGATTTTTAAAGATTTTCGAGTAACAACAATGACGCAGGAAGTAAGAAACAACGGAGATTCACCCAGGCCCTTTGTCTGTGGTATCACAGCTCCCAAACGAATGGCCCGATTCTGATGCGGTTTTTGTCGGCAGATGATCGCGAGTCCAGCTGAGACGCCGACGTTGCTTGCAAGGGGCTCACTAATTATAAAACAATGCGCTGGATATTTCCCGTTCCAGGTATATTTGTATAATATATATATATATATATATATAATATACAGGGTGATTTGTAAAACACCAACAACCTCACAGCAGTAGATTACCAACATCATAAACAACAACGTTTGTTCTACGATTTTTATCATAACTCAATACATTCACCAAAAATGAATTTTCAAGTTTTTATTGTACTGTTCAACACTTTTTACGTCTATGGATGGCGGCGGAGCGGTCGGGTCGCGCGCACCAGGGGTCAAGTCTGCTAATGTTTTCTTCAAAATCGTAGTTCAATGGTGTTCTAATGCTTTTTAATCTATCAAGATACAATATGTTTCTGTTTTGGGTTTAAGAAAGACAATGTGTTTCAATTTTGGATTTAAGAAACAAGAACTGTGTCAAAAAGCATTACCATTCAAACACCATTGAACTACGATTTTGACAGACTTGACCCCCAGGGGGTCAAGTCTGCTAATGTTTTCGTCAAAATCGTAGTTCAATGGTGTTCTAATGGTAATGCTTTTTGACACAGTTCTTGTTTCTTAAACCCAAAATTAAGACACAATACATTTCCGTTTTGGGTTTAAGAAACACAATATGTTTCAGTTTTGGGTTTAAGAAACAAGAACTGTGTCAAAAAGCATTGCCATTCAAACACCATTGAACCACGATTTTGACGATAACATTAGCAGACTTGACCCCCTGATGCTCCGCGCGCCGCGCGTAGAGTTATGAACATACGAACGGTAAATTAATATGATATTTTTTTGTATGAAAGTAAAATCTAACGAATTATCAAAAGTCGTAGAACAAATGTTGTTTTTTATGATTTTGGTAATCTATTCCTGCGAGGTTGTTGGTGTTTTACAAATAACCCTATATACTTAAATTAAATGCAGTGGCAGAAGTTATAAATGTTGGCAGAAGTTATCAAAATTTGTCAGAGTCCCGCCTCCCTAAACAAAGTATTTTTTTTTAGATTTTAGCATGATCACAACGCTATTCTAAATAATACACTAGAAAAAATTCGACTTTCACCAAATCATATTCTCAGGCGGGAATAGAACCCGCGACCTTTGGAAGTCAGTAATTAGTTTAAATAAAAAAGGTTGATTTAAATAAAAAATAAAAAAGGATGACTGATTTTTAGGGTTCCGTACCCAAAGGGTAAAAACGGGACCCTATTACTGAGACTCCGCTGTCCGTCTGTCTGTCTGTCTGTCTGTCACCAGGCTGTATCTCATGAACCGTGATAGCTAGAAAGTTGAAATTTTTACAGATGATGTATTTTTGTTGCCGCTATAACAACAAATACTAAAAACAAATTAAAATTAATATTTAAGGGGGGCTCCCATACAACAAACGTGATTTTTTGGCTGTTTTTTTGCTCGATATTAATAACAACAACAGGTAGACAGTTGAAATTTTTACAGATGATGTATTTCTGTTGCCGCTATAACAACAAATACTAAAAACAGAATAAAATTAATATTTAAGGGGGGCTCCCATACAATAAACGTATTTTTTTGCCGTTTTTTGGTACGGAACCCTTCGTGCGCGAGTCCGATTCGCACTTGGCCGGTTTTTTTTACACACAGAGGCTCTCATTATCTTTAATGATATTAAAAATGCTTCGATTACTTGTTATTATTTCGAATTATGATCAAAATATAAATATTACAGATTTTTTACCTGAACGTTAAAAAAGTAAGTAAGTATTGTTTTAAAAGTGACTTTTTTTCGTTAGCAGAAGACTACTTAACTAATTAGTTGTAACTTAGCCGATACCTATTTATTGAAGTGAAAACTTCTTTAGCGGCGTTGTACGCTTTTTGTAATGGGGAAAAAATGCTAAACTCGCGTGAGTAAGAATCACGTGACCCTGATCGAAAATTCGTAAGACGGATGTGACGGATGGAGAGTAGACAGCCGGCAGCGGAAGTATCCCCCTCTCTTTCTGCGGGGCGCGGTGAAAATGGCGGCGCGTCATTCCAAGACGTAAACACTTGTGTCACCATAGCAACGCGCTAATCTTTTTAATTCAATGTCAAAACTCTAGAATTTCTGTCAAGCTATGGATAAGATTTTCATACAATACTGTTCTGTATTCGTAAATTCAAATGCAGAGTAAATTCGTAAGTCGGCAATTCGTGCAAAATTATTCCCTAACCATTCCAAAATACTTATCAAAAATGCACAACGTTAATATTCAAGTTTTCACTTCTGCCGGCACTCCCGGAGTGCAAACCGATTTTTTTTTTCACTTAACAGATGTGGCATTAGTAATAATTTTAAAATTAAATTCCATTTATTTATGTTTTTTCTGTGATCTTCAATTTTGTTTCTATTTGTGACGCTCACAGATAATCCTCGTATTATGTTATGACTTATCTATGGCTCGACCTATAAGCGGAAATACTGTATGACATACTTGGCACTGTGTTAGACATTCAAACATAATTATGTGATATAGGTGCCTACGACTGCATCCACCTTTGATGACTATTTTAACACCATCACGGTTGTAAAACGGTTTCCGTATAAAATCAAAGTAAATATAATGTCACACAATTTTTGATTGCATGCCTACCTACAATAAAGAGTAGGTACTCTTTAGCATTTTTGACCGACTTCAAAAAAAGAGGATATTATCAAGTCGACTGTACGTTTTTTTTATTTTTTATTTTTTATTTTTTATGTATGTTTTACCATAACTTTGTCAGTTGTTATCCGATTTATGCAATTCTTTTTTATCGCAAAGAACACAGTTCGTGTGTGGTCCCATAACAATTTTACAGAAATCTAGCTGGTAGTTTTTTCATAATCCTGAAAAATATTAATTATTTAGCTTGACATCACACGTGTTTTTACGGATTTTCGGACATAACATCTTTGTTTATGCAATGCACCGATAAGGATGATTGTTTTTTTGTTGGAAAGGGTATACTTCAAGAGAGGTTGCATGTTAATTTTATCGCTATTGAACCTCAGTATTGAACTTTGAACTTCGAAGATACACAAGGAAACTCTTCAAAACCAAATAGTATACACACCTATCACTAAAAAGTTGAAAAAAAAAGCTTTTTAAAAAAAAGAAAAACCTCCTTCAAAACACCTGAAAACAAAAACAGCTTCAAAATTAAATACCTCTAAATCACGAAAATAATAAGTAAGGTCTTCCAGACCCACTCGACTTCAATTAGACGTGATTTATTAATAATGTTATGCGTAACTAATGATTTGAATATTATTTCTCGCTTTTTAGAGGTATTTAATTATGAAGCTGTTTTTGTTTTTGGGTTTTTTGAAGGAGGTATTTCTTTTTTTAAAAAAGCTTGTTTTTGTATTTTGTATTAGGTAATAATAAGGTCAAATTTTCACAAAAAAGACAACTAAACCAAGGAAAAGCATTGTAGTAGCATGACGACCTTGAGAGCGGTTTGTCTCCCCCAATGGGGGGCAACGGGAATCGTCGAAAATGACGTTGACAAAATCTTTGTCGGTTTGTCATGTTCGCAACAAGTTTTTGTTTTTAGTGACGTGCAACAATGCCATGCCAATATCGATATTTTTCTAATTCTTTTGTTTTTTAGGGTTCCGTACCAAAATGGTAAAAAAGGAACCCTTATCGTGTGACTCTTGGCCGAATACTCAAACGCTAATTAACTTTGAGGGGCTCTCAAACGTCGTCCTGTCACATTAAATGTCAAAGATATGACAAAGACAGCATGCTGTTTGAGAGCCGCTCAAAGTTAAGTAGCGTTTGAGTATTCGGCCATCTGTCTGTCTGTCACAGTTGGATATCTCGAGAACTACTAATGATATTAACTTCAAATTTGAAATAGTTTAAGATGACATTGGCCCAACTATTTAGCAAATAAGAAAAAAATAAAAAAATAAATATATTTTTTACAACAGGGACTGAAAAGGGGTTTTAAAATTTTGAAGTGGGGCTACTAGGGCATGTGAGATATCATATGAAAGAGCGCCATTTGCACGATTTTAATCATTTCTTCTTTTCTTTTTGGCCGCTTAGTTTTCGACTTATGATGAAAAATATAAAAAATGACCGTTCCCTTTTATCTCCGAAGTCTGCAAAGAGAAAAATCTGAAATAATTCTATGTGATAGCAGTTTATAAAAGATTACAGGAAAAATAAAACGATGTCTCAATATAGCATACTTTTTTTTGAAATTATCAAATTTCTAAAAAGTTAAGATTAGTTCCACTATCGATCAAGAGATGGCGCTGACCTAAAACTGCAATAATAATTTTATTATTCTACTCTGCAGTGTATTTATTATGATGGTACGGAAGGCTCGGTGCGCGAGTCCGACTCGCTCTTGACCGGTTTTATTTTTTAAACAAGTTGCCAATCCCTCGCTCTTCCTAATATGTATAATCTTTGTCAACGTTTTACTGCGCGCGCGCATAGCTGCGTGTTTCTAGTTCCTACCCTCCAACTCCTGGAGGAACGTACATATTTAATGTTTCTGAATTCAATTGAAAGTAGTACATAAATGTCGAAAAACATTATGAAAATATATTTAAATTGTAAAAGTACATATACATAGGTTTTATTAAGTTCTATGTTCCGCCCGTGACTTAATCCGCGATGACATTCGGAAAATCCCTAGGGAACCTTTGAACGGGATAAAAAAGTATCCTATGTTTTAATCCAGGCTATAAACTATCTGTCTGTCAAATTTCATCCAAATATGTTCAGCCGTTTTTGCATGATTGAGAAACAAACATCCAAACACCCAAACCCACAAACTTTCACATTTATAATATTAGTAGGATTAAATTTCACCTGATGGCCTATGCATTTATGTGTTATCAATGCATAGGCCATCCAGGCCAGGGGTTAGGAGGCTACATAGTTAAATTGATGTGAACTAAAGCTTGCTTTTGTATTTTACTTTTGTTAGATTATATAAAAAAACATAGTGCGTATCAGCTCAATAATAAACGGTCTTCCCACACAATTCCACTGCGATAATAAAAGTCATAATTCTAAATTTATGACACTACAGACCACTTCAAATTGTGTTATTTTTTATTTAAATGTTCTGCGCCTCATATCTACAACCCACTGACCATTGTTTTAACACTTAATTAAAAACGTCTTTATTGGAATACGTAGACTCCTTTGTTTTATAAAGAATCTAATTATATTTTTTTTATTTTTAGGTAGGTACTTTTCGATATCTACAGCAAATATGAAACCGATTTAGATTTTTTTACTTCACAAACAGAGACATTCAAAAGCAGCGTTGTCAGACGTCCCGATTTTGGTTGGACGTCCCGATTTTTAGTCCAGTCCAAAATTTATCCCACGCGGAACAGGCTCGTCCCGATTTTTGTAGATTTCTCTCGCTCGATGGTGCGGAGCGGAAATAGTAACCGTATTTTCATTAAAAAAAACATTTCTATGGCACTTATTATTGGCAACTTAATTTGAAACTCAAATAAAAGGATACATAAGTAATGAAAAAGTACTTACTAATATTTTATTATTTCGCACTTTTGACGAAAGAATTCACTTTTTTACTCATAAATTTTCTGAACCCCGCTTTGCCTTAAAAAAAAATTGGGCAGCGCTGGTCAAAAGGTTCATCCAAAGAAAGATCAAGAGTTATCTTAGTTATGTAGTGTTTTAACATAAGAAAGCATTTTGGTCATTCCGATATTGATCATTTGAGTTGAGACGGTTAAGATTGAGCAAGTTTTACTAAGTAAATTCTTTAAATAATATACGATGCTTATGACTCTAAATTAAAGAAATAAAAGGGGGTTAGTAGCTAATCTTTTGGTCAAAATTAACATCTCCTTTTCCAGTTTCAGTACTCCTCATGTCCTGGTTTGGAGTGGAACAAGTGAAAGCCAATTCCTGCATCAGAACTGGTAACGCAGCAATCATTTATCAAGCCATCTCTGTCTGTATCACAACTTCTAAGTGTACCTTAAATGATAATTATAGATGTTGGTAATAGTTCGTGTTGTGTCTCCTATTGTTGCCTGTAAACGCTATTGATTTATCGATAATCGAATTAATATTTCGATGTTTATGGAGGCACTATAAATCGAACGTGTTCGAGAGCATTGACAGCGTTCTATTTTTAATAGATATTAAAAAATTAAAACTAGTGATGTGCCCCCACAAAATCGATATATCGATGTGTTTGCAGTTATAATGATATTCTGTGTTTGAGTGCCCACAGGAATGTGTGTTGGATGTTACCTTGGATTTGGATGGTAATTTTATATTTGCATGACGTTAAATTTTTAGTAACACAGCCACTTAAAACCTCGATATATATGTGAACTAACTTCTTCGCTGATCTAAAACAGTCGAACATAACTCCTGTGAATAACTGACGTTTGTTTTTCAGAATACTAATTGTTAGTTAAATCACAGCGACACTTAACCACGGTAAACATTGCAAGTCGGTAAGAGATCGAAACACATTTTTTCCCCAAAAAAAAAGTGTGTTTGCCGTTTACTAACTTCTTCTCCAACTTCCAACCTCTTTTCTAAATCTTTTTTTTTCTAACCCAGTCTACGGTTCTTTTCAAATGAGGTTCAGTTATTTACAGGACCTAACTATATCTCTCTCTGTCTTGTTATACTGTTTAGTTATGTTTCATTTCCAAATATGATTTATTTTTTATTTCTTACTAATTGAAGCATGATTTTCAGCATTGTGGGCACTAACTCTCAGCCCTGTTGTACAGGCGGAATGCCAAAGTAAGTACAGTTGTTTACTAAAAAACTTCTTCGTAAAACACACAAAAATGCTTCTCTCAGCTTAACAATCAAAGGCAAATATACAGCTTAGTTGTTTGGCTTTAAATATTTGAATATTCCCTTCGGAACTTATTGGAATACAAAATCTTCATGGTGTCAATCAAAATTTTGCTTTAACGAAACAAATATTCATATATTTAATTTTCAAAGAAAAAAACCGTAGACTGGGTGACTTATTGAATGTTAGCGCAAATTGTAAAGCCTGTAGTAAGCCTGCGTTCCTTTTTTACGTGTTGCATTTTGTTCGGCCATATTTGATTTTGTTTCACCGTGTGTTGATCTCTTTTAGTTTCTATTCATATGTTTCTAATTATAGCACTGTCGCGGGTTATTTTGAATGATATCAAAATATCGCTCTCCCATAACGACTGACTGACGTACTAAGTAAAATGTATGTCAATACAAATTTAATGCAACCGAAAATTATTCAATGCACAACTGACACTTAAATAATGTCTAAGAATTGTTAAAACATTTTGGTCATATTTTAGTACGATGCATTGACTGGAAATTGTGTTTTTTTTTTAAATAATAGGAAGCAGTATAATGCTATAATAATTATAACCAAGTAGTGACCAACCCAGGCTCTTAAATCAAGGTTATTTTAAAATATTAGAACTATTATACTATTTTTGTACTAAAACAAGCCAAGTTCCTTCTACAATCCTAATAAAACTACTTATTTGTAATATTTAATTTGTTTAATGACATTGTTTAAATAAGAAAACTCTTTCTATACATTTTATAACTAATTTTAGCAGAAATGCCATTGTTCAAATAATTACATGGTTCGATGAAGCGAATAGCGTGATTGCATGCAACCTATTTTTATAGATTTAATGAAAGCTTGTCTTGCGATTCACCAACTTTCATACATTGTATGAATCATTGTTTCCTTTATCATAGAATAGGTAAATATTAGTACTAGCTCATGTATATCATTGTAATGATAATGTAGGCACGGTAATGGTATCTGTAGGTACGTAGAAGTAAAATGCGATTTAATTGACAATACACAGTGATCCGCTGCAACTTTACACAAGAATGTAAGGGAAATAGAAAATTTTACAGATTAAAATTACAGATTATCGTTTACTGTAGTACTTTGTCATAGCAACTTTTTTTATTTATGTTTCAAATTGCGAGACATTATTTTAAAAAGGTGCTATGACAAAGTACTAAAGTATTAAGCTACTTTTGTTGCTGACCGTACCGCAAGCGCTCTTTAGTTGGTCACTTCAGTTGTACATTGTTGAATTAATCGAATTGTATTTTTACACTTTTTTTCTTGTTACGTCAATTTAGCTTTCATATTTTTTTTCTCTTTACTAGGGTCAACTAACAACCACATATTAAAATGATAATATATAAAGATAAATTGTATGGTCGCAAACTGCAACTTACAGAAGAAGCTTTGAAGTTGGTGTGACATAGTTCTAAAGTGTTTGGCCACGTTGAGGCCGTTTCACCCCATAGCTTTCAGTTTTCACAAATCCGACTTTACATTCGACAAATATTATACAATCGTATCGTATAATGACATAAGTATTCAAAACAAAATATGATAAGTAATTTTTCTCAAATGTTCGCCTAATGATATTATGCTAACAAAAAAATGAGATCAACACACGTTAAATAAATATAAATATAACTATTATATTAAATCGCTAAATATCTCCACACCATTTCAACAGTAAACAGGTAAGTAATCAAACTTTTTTATACTTATTTCATTAATATTATCGGTATTTGGCATTAAGTCGACTCTTAATTTAAGCTCTAAAATCAAATGTTAAGTGAAAGTATTTATTTATTATAATCACTTAAACAGCTATTCATAGATAAGAATATTATTTTCTTCTAAGTATAGTTATTTAACATTATAAGTATTATCATATTTACATGCTATTTCATTTAAATAAATACACAAGATAGGTACCTCTTCTTCTTATCGAATGAGGATTAGTGGCCACCTCTGGTGTTAGAGTTTATCAAGCCGCCTGTAAGGCCTCTAACTTGGCTTAACGACTGTTATCAGATGACAACAGCCGGGACCGACGGTTTAACGTGCCCTCCGAAGCACGGAAGCGCTCAGTTGTAATGCCACTTTAACGGTCACCCATCCAACACCTGACCGGACTGAGCGTTGCTTAACAAACGTGATCGAGTACGATCAGTCTGTCAAGTTCCGCCATGAGCGCTTCAAGATAGGTAAGATAGGTACCTAAATAATAATTACGTGGACAAATATAAGCACGTGTTATGCCTGCCTAGCATGACCGATTTATATCACGTGAAATAGCATTTTATCGACACTCAACTGTCAAACTCCTTTGTCTTTTTGACAGTTAAACGTGATAAAACGCTATATCACGCGATATAAATCGTGTTATGCTGGTCATGCTAGGGGGGTAGGATGATATTAAAAGGTGTATTTACTTTTAATGACTTTTAGGGTTTCGTATCCAAAGGATAAAAACAGGAGACTATTACTAAGACTCCACTGTCCGTCTGTCTGTCACCAGGCTGTAGGCTTAGTGCGCGAGTCCGACTTCCGACGACGCACTTGGCCGGTTTTATTAAATACAGCGTGAAAGATAGTGGTAAAAGAATATTACTAAAATTGTAACATCCTCACTTCAAAACAAAACACTATTCGTAATTAAAACAAAAACGACATTAAAAAGTCTGGCATCATACTCGCCAAGAAGTCCAACTCACAGGCAAGAAAAAAGTTCATTCCACCCCTATCATTATTTTTTCATAATTAGAATCGTACCGTACCAAAGAGTTCTGACAAGGGTGGTTTAAAAATAGCTCCGCCTAATGAGAGACGAGAAAAGCTGTGTCAAGTTCTGTTGCGCTCGTGTCACGACGTTATTTATTATTAAATACTTACAGACAAACAAGTATAATCTATAAGGTCGAGGAACTCGGTGGTGTAGAGGTATAGCACCTGGCCCAGCAATTGCGGAGGTGAAGCAACGTTCACAAGGGTCAGTCATGGGATGGGTGACAAAAAAATTATTATCTTGAGCTCGGTGCTTCGGAAGGCACGTCCCGGTTGCATTTGCAGTCGTTAACATTCACCAATCCGCTTTGGGCCCGCGTGGTGGCCCGTTCTCCTTATCCATAAGGAAGGTGTGTGCCCCAGCAGTGGGGACATTAAAAATGGCTGATGGTAAAAATGGCAATAGTGATTATAAATTCTAAAGCACTTATAATAATTTTGCAATGAAATGCATAATTCGGACCCCAACATTTGTTCCGAATCCGATTCAAAGACTCTTAGGTAGGTACTGTATCTGGGCATGAATAAAGAAAGCGGAAAGCCTGCATGAAAGTGACTGAGAATTTAAAATGACGACAATAGCACTAGCGTAGGTACTAGGTGATTAAAAAACGTTAATTCAATACTTAACAGCGTGAAATTTTATTCCACCCAATACCTAATTTTAATGAAGCCATATTAAAAATAAAAACCTTCAGGCGTATTTGCAAATAATTAAGTTTTAAGCCTATCAAGTAAGTATTAAGAGGATCCAAACCTTTTCAATATTGTTACCCATATCACCTAGTAGGGAAGCAGACTTTAACCCCAGCGTGGGGGGGGGGGGGGGGGGTTGCCGCCATATCACATTTACAGTACAATACCAAATAGTGTCATTGAAGAAATGTTATTTGAAATAAACCATAGTGCCATCTCTCTATTCTATTCATTCTTATTAGTACCACCTCTGTTACCCCCATAGAATAGCTGTTTTACCCCTGCGGGGTAATTACCCCCAGGTTAAGAACCAATGCACTAATTGGATAGCTCACAATTGAACCAATGTCGCTTACATAAAATTATCGATATAAATAAATTTAGCATGTAGGACATCACTAACAAGGTTATTATATTATAACTACGCCAATAGAGATGCGCCACTAATGCAATTAGGAATTGTTATTATTGATTTTATAATGCAATATAATATTACGATTGTTTGATGACGTTCAATATCTAGTTACCTAGTTATAGATTTTACATTTTAGATGAACGAACCAACTAAAAATAGAATCAAAGCAATTTTATACATTTATTTTATTTAAGTACAGATACTTCATAAAGACTAAGATATTCAAAGAGAACACTGTAGGTACCAATATTTTATACACTTTATTTTTATAGGTAGGTCTCTAGGTATTGGTTAGAATCCAACCAAAGTCAATCGACGAACAGTTTTTTTGAAAAGACAAAAATAACGAACGATCAATTTTTTGAAAAAAAAAAGAACGAATGACGATTATTATTTAAAATAACAGCGCAACAGCCTAGTTGACCCATTTTACTGGAAAGCAAGGTTATGTCATTGATAACATTAAAAAAAGTTCGCGTGACTTGACTAGCCTAGCTTTGGGCCCATTTAGCCTTGGTTTTAAGTTAGAAACAGCATAGCAAACGCCGTTATATCGACGTATGAATACATAATTTCTTATTACAATCTTCCTACAAAAATAGAAAAAAATATAGTTTACTTATAGAGCGGCGGTAATCTTAAAAAAGACGCTTAGAAAACACTTTTCGTACAAGTCATCTCGGAAATATGAAAATTTGGTATCGTTGGATTCAGTACGATGCCCTCATCACAAATATATAAGATGACAAGTGCGAAAGTGGTGGGGGTAGAAACTGTGACGTCATAAGGTTTTCAGTACAAAGAAATTTTTTTTTCATACCATGTGGTATATCAAATGAAAGGGCTTTGTGAGTAGATTGCGAATATATAACACACTATAACATTTTCACTACTTGGTCTAACAAATTATTAGCAAACGTCGGAAAATTTCGCAATTCAGAGTAGGTGGCCATTGAACAGGTCCAGATTGAAAACGACTGAATTGATTTTTACAAAATACATAACAAATAACTCTGCACATACTCTTTTCGAATGTCTAAAGGTAATTGACCAAAGATATTTAAAAATAAGAAAAGTACATCAGTTTTAATAACAGCATAATTTTCTGCTTTTTCTAAATTCTCAGATTCCGTTAATAATTAATAAAAAATAAATAAATAAACTTTCATATGTTTATTCTTACTTTTTCTATTTAGTAAACAGTATTTGACATTTCCATGCTACTTTTAAAATTAAATCACTATAAAAATGTGTTAACAATTTCTTTAGTATATAACAATGCGTGGAAAACCATTTGTTGAATTTTATACATGATTATTTCAAAAAAGAATTGCGTATAGTTTGTTTACCAAATAGTACAAGTAAGGATAACTAAAAGTAATGACAAATACACATGGAAAACACACGCGGTTGCTCGGAGACCTAAATAACCTGACGAAACTAAATAGGCAAAAGTTATTTATAAAAAATCAAAACAATACACAAAAATCACAGTCTTTCTAATGGGAGTAAAAGGGGCTTAACGGGTGTAAATAATCATTCATAAAATACAACAAATGTTTTACCATGCATAGAATACCAAAAATATTGTAAATTGTTAATAATATTTGATTTAATAAGACAACATATTTTAAAATAGTGATTAAGTTTAAAAGAAGTATCTAAAGTGTCAAAATTTGGTTATTTAAACCTTCGTCTGTTTATCCTAACTTGTCCTAGTAAGGATAAACATACGAAAGTTTATTCATCTATTTTTTTATTAATTATTAACGGAATCTGAGAATTTAGAAAAAGCAGAAAATTATGCTGTTATTAAAACTGATGTACTTTTCTTATTTTTAAATATCTTTGGTCAAATACCTTTAGACATTCGAAAAGAGTATGTGCAGAGTTATTTGTTATGTATTTTGTAAAAATCTATTCAGTCGTTTTCAATCTGGACCTGTTCAATGGCGACTCTGAATTGCGAAATTTTCCGACGTTTGCTTATAATTTGTTAGACCAAGTAGTGAGAATGTTATAGTGTGTTATATATTCGCAATCTACTCACAAAGCCCTTTCATTTGATATACCACATGGTGTGAAAAAAAATTTCTTTGTACTGAAAACTTTATGACGTCACAGTTTCTACCCCCACCATTTTCGCGCTTGTCATCTTATATATTTGTGATCAGGGCATCGTACTGAATGCATCGATACCACATTTTTGTATTTCCGTGATGACTTGTGCGAAAACTAACCTCAAACCTTGTTTTACCGCCCTACTATTATTGCTGTGACACTCATGTGTCATGGCAATACAAGCTGAGGTAGGACCTTATTAATCATAAGTTTTGTTAAATGATTTATCTTTTCTGTAACTATTTTTTGTTGTTTAAAATTATTGTAACAAGGTTTTTCCTTTCTGTTAATAGAAAAATTTTCTCTCTCTCTCCTATTTGCTAATTATGTGCTGTAAGGTATACCGATATTGATGGTGGCGGCATCTCACAGGTCCCGGGTTCGATCCCCAGCTATGTTAATTAGGAAAAAGACCTTTTCTATATTGTCTCAGAGTCAGAGCTTATGTTTGTTTTACAGTCACCGTTTTTAATTTCCGTTACACAAGTGCTTTCGCTAGTTACTGTGGAATCGGAGCAATGTATATGTTACGGCTAATACCCGAAGTGCGGCTAAACCTAGTTTTAGCCGGCTAAAACTAGGTGCAACCGATAGCTGTTGGCTAAAACTAGGTGTAGCCGATTTGCTTGCGGCTAATACTAGGTGTAGCCGGCTAAAACTAGGTGTAGCATGGGGTATTAAAAAAAAAAAAATCTGTTAAAAAAAATACCTCGAAATTTAAGGCTCACGCTACGCTGCGCTTCGCGCTCGCCTTAAATTTCTAACCTATATTCGGGACCTACAGGGGTAAAGCGGATCGGTTCACCTAGTTTTAGCCAACAGCTATCGGCTAGGTACACCTAGTTTTAGCCGGCTAAAACTAGGTTTAGCCGCACTTCGGGTATTAGCCGTAACATATAATATATGATGTGATATTTTTTTTTTTGGAATAGGTACATAAAGTTGACCATCAGCCATTTTTAATGTCCCCACTGCTGGGGCACAGGCCTTCCTTATAGGTGGATATGGAGGATAGGCGACTGGAAATGCAGCCGGGACCTTCACGTGCCTTCCGAAGCACGGAGGAGTTCAAGATAATTGACGACCTGAGAGGTGCAGTGGTCAACATGCCGCTTACCACGCAAGAGGTCCCGGGTTCGATGCCCGGCCGGGCAGAAATTAAAATGATGAGGTTTAATTTCTGTGACGGGTCTGAATGTTACTATGTATAATAAGTATATATTTAAAAAGTATATAAGTAGTATATCAGTTGTCTAGCACCCATATTACAAGCTTTGCTTAGTTTGGGGCTAGATGGCGCTGTGTAAAATTGTCCAAGCGTTTATTTATTATTTATTTATTATAAATATATTTTTGGTCACCCATCCCATGACTGACCCTTGCGAAAGTTGCTTAACCTCCGCAATCACTGGGCCAAGCGTTAAACCACTGCACCATCGAGCTCCTCGATAATAGATAAATAACGTATTACCTACCTATAATATAATCTATGTTATATGAGGTTCAGACAGAGCAATGTATAAGTTTGTCAGCCGTCAAAACAGTATCCACTGGGTGGGTGACCTGCGAAAGCTCGCGAGTTCAGTTTCCATGAGTGATTAAAAACAAGTCCCGTTTTAGCTAGACAACAAATAAAAATAGCATTGTAAAAGCAAATGTCTTGTCTATAAAATTAAAAAGAATATAGGGAATTGAGAACGTCATAACACCACAACTGCTAGTCGCATCGCGTCCGATTGTGCAGCTGGGTGTAATGTAAAAGGATGTCAGATGCCACTCGTTTCCGGTCTGCAGTACCTGTTAGAATAGGGTTGTCACGATGAAGTTCTGTAAAACTCGCTGTATTAGCAAAGAACGAATCTTTGACGTTGAAATCGGTCAGTTGAAAACGGATCTTCATTTATTATGTTGGTAATAGGCACATAACGCATTCTATCATTTTGTTTTTTTTTTTGTCAACTCCGGTATTCTGTCTACGATTTTAAGAAGTTGATTAAAATAAATACTTATACTTTCACTGATACATGGTTCTCATAACTACACATACAGTCAGTTTTATAATAAATTAATAGGTACATAGGTATTTTGAAGAATCATTTAATTTGTAAAAAGGTGGCTTTGATCAAATGGTTTGAAAGTGATGATCACACTTATCGACACGGAATCGCGCCTTGACTCGATCATTTATCACTGTCGCATCAAGTAGGTCGACTGTCGATTCTGCTGAACGGCCGATGACGATGATAAAATCAGCCGACACATCGACTCAGCCGATTGACGCCACAGCGCCGCCGAGCGATCGTTTACGGATGTATGGGGAACTGTGAATGAAGTATGCATACACTGTGCACATACTTCATTCACAGAGGCATAGATATAGATGGGTGAATCTACGTTGTTTCTTACTTCCTGCGTCATTGTCATTACTCGAAAAATTTTTAAAATCCAATGCATCGCAATATATAAATTAAAACTATGCAAAATCTATTTCGGACACTAGCGCCGTGTTAATAAGTTTGGTCAATCCATTATACTTAATATTATTATTACATATACCTTGTCACTTTCTTTTGCTGGGGTACCAAGGCTTTTTTTAACGTAATGTAAAAACTTCTATTTCAATCAAACATCATTAGTATATGGGTCAATCAACTTTTGAGTGCCTTATAACATAAAAGTGAAATAAAAAATAAAGTACCTGTGTTTGTGGTCAGGAAAAGTGGTAGCACAATTAAAAGTTGATTAATCCATATTGCTAACGGTAGAAGTCCAGCGATGTTTTTAGATCTAAGAAATAAAAATATTCTAAAATTCATGAGTCTTAACGTAAAATATTGTTCGTCGGTCTCTGATTTTTATTACATTCAATATGTAACAATTACCCAGCTTCTCATTAGATGTTAAATTTTAACTTGTTCTCTTTTGGATAACAAATTACTTAATTAGATACCAATCGGATTATAACACCATTATTAATTAATTAATTATCTTGCGACCATTCTAACAACATACTGATCTCAGTTATATGACGGCCACGCTACAGAGCGTCTGGCGGCACGGCTAGCGATAGCGAGATTTCATTTCATTGCGCAGTCAAAACGTTATACACAAACTGTATATTTTGTTTTCACACAGCGATTAATTAGCATCACACGCCATGTATAAAATTTCCGCTTACCCCACCGCCGCCGGTCGCTTTATCTCATGGCCAGGCTAAGCTGCTGTATTAGTTTGCAGTGGCGAAGGATCCATACAAGCCGATTATCCCATCTACTTACCTTATAGAAATCCCACTCCACCGATCCACTATGCAGGTCATAACATTTTTGTAGAATGGCTCACCTTTGCTGATAATTTTACCCGTCGCCACTGCTAGTTTGGTTAACTAGGGGACTCAGGCACTTCAACCCCTTTTTTTAAGATGTTGTTGTTGTTAACCAAAACCTCATTAAAATTCCTCCCGCAGCCCGCACGATATACTGTTACGAGTGTGACAGTTGGACGGACATACGGTGCAAGGACCCATTCAACTACACCGCGTTGCCGCGCGACCAGCCGCCGCTGCAGACCTGCAACGGGTGCTGCGTCAAGATGGTGCGCTACTCGAAGAGCCGTGAGTCCTGTTCCTGTTTTATAAATCCGTTGTTCATTCCATTCACTCACTTATTAATACATTCCATTCACCCACTTATTCGTTCATTCCATTCACTCACTTATTCGTTCATTCCATTCACTCACTTATTCTTTCATACATTCATTCACTAATTAATTCGTTCACTCACTCATTCGTTTATTCACAATGTCAGGATAACCTGGCTGATTCACAAATTGTCCACCAGTAGACATTTATTAAGTTCAATTATTCATTGTTACCTAGTCATTAATTAATTAATTTGGGCATTCATCAATAAACGACCTCAGCACACTACTTTCAAGCATCGTTAATCAACCATTTAGCTGCTTTTTCGGACGCTAAATGCAGCGACTGAACGCTACAACAAGCTGATGTTTGAATGCCCGTCGCTGTTTTAGTCGCTGAAACACAATGCAACATAAATACACACTAAATCACGTGTTTTTGATACTCCTAAAACGGTATCATGTCAATAATATATTTAACCTTTCATTACCTTACTTATTCGTTTATTTATTTACTCATGCGAATGTCTTGAATTATCTGTTGTTTGAAATATTTTATAAATAAACTTAACAACCGTCATCACTTAATCATTCGTTCTTCCGTTGCGACAATGCCACTAATATACATTTTCTCACTGAATATTTTCTCTTCTTTTTAGCGTACGAGGTAGTTCGTCGCACGTGTACCTCGCAGCTCCAAATCAATTTGTTTATGGTCGACCACGTTTGTATGATGGAAAGTACTGGCACAGGCCACATGTGCTTCTGCGAGGAGGACATGTGTAACGGCGCGGGCGCGCTCGGCTCGGCGCTGCTTCTAACACTGATGCTCGCATGTGCATGCCTGAGGTGAAGTAGATTAGACGAATGACTCGGTCGACCGATCTGACATTCGTTCAGTGCACGGCGGTGAGTGAACCTTCCACTGCCAACCTTTTTGGCGGGAATTTCCGATTCTAAATTCAAATTGTTTTAGAAAACGGAAGAGTTTGAATGTTGTTTTGTTTGTAATTTAAGCTTTAGCTCCAGGGTTTTGAAAGTACAATTCAATATTTTAAAAATGCAATTTACAGATTCACTAAGATTGTTCTATTTATTTGTGTGATAATTTCAATTCCTGATTCGATAAAAACATGTTTTTACAAGTTTAAATAGCGTTGGTAATGGAGGGAAATTTTGCTCAACATTTTGTCGCCTCACTATCATTTTAATAACTTTCAGGGACTATATAAAAGTTATGTGAAGTTATGGATATAGAAGGGATGTGAATGTTGGATATAGAAGGGATGTGAATGTTAGAAATTTATCGATAAACATATTTTTGTCGATAATTGAATAAAATTTATACTTAGCAACGAAAAGTATTTAAAAAAATATAGAAAAATATTCATAACTTTACAATTACAGTTAGTAAAAAGACAGATATCGAAGTTAAATAAGCATTACTAGGAGTCTTCTAACTCACAATTTCTTCCGTATGCATTAATATGGTAGAAAAATATATTTGTAACGTTAATTTGAAGAACTGAACGATGTTGAGACTAAAAATCATTTGTCTACCTTTAAAAAGTTTTCTAGTCATGCTTATTCACATGAAAAAATGAAAGTGCACTAAATCAACATTAAATCGATCGACTGACTCTAAGAAGTACTTCCCTAGTTGGGACTTAAATTATAATCTTCGTCCAATAGTAGCTGTAGAATAGTAACATAAAAGTGTGCTTAAAAATTTATAAAACAATTTTCATTTATCATATTCTTAGCAATAACCAATGAGATAAACCTCTTAAGTTTTTTTTATAAAAAATTAAGCACACTTTTTTCATCTAAGACAGTTTTCACGTTCAACATTTCGCTCTTAATAAACTCTTGAATAATTAAAACTAGCAATATCGATAAAGGTTTTCCAAGATTTCAATACCTACCTAGCATGTATATAAGAGCTCAGTCACATAGTGATGCGTAAAAAACGTTTATAATATCGATAAATCGATTGAATAAGCTTTGACAATTTTTCACTCAGCGACGCTTTACTGATTGGTCCAAATCTAGACCAAGTTGGATTTGCTCATAGATGCACTTTTAAATAGATGTGGGCACATTAGATAGTGGTCGATATGAAATGACTAGCGCGAACTGCCGTTTCTGTAGACGGAAAAGTAATTATAATTCTTTAATAAAAGTAGGATAGGTGCCTAATACTTAAAGGCAATAATGTCGCCATACGAATGATGCATTGCGATAAAAAATAAAACGGTTGTGTTTTTCATTGTACGTTTTGTATGTAGTTTTGACAGGACAGAGGTCATTTTGATTGATAAACTATCTTGTCCTTCTTTAATAAAGGTGTAGAACGACAAGACATAGTGTTGAAGTTAGAATGACCAATATGATAGAAGCACATAGTTACCTGAAAGTTTTGATAAAATTAATAATGTTCACATTAAATAAAATAGGTGAAACTGTCCAAATATTGAAGCCTGTAGTACAGAGGTAGTAATCAGTATAGGGATACGAATCCTTAATTTTATAGAATTCAATGATAGATTGATTAATAGCAATGACAGGTAAAGTACTCTATCTGATTGTGATGTGAAATTCATTCTTAGATTGTTTAAGAATGTACTAAGGACTTTCGTTTTAAGGTCCTGCCCTATTTTAATTGGTTGACAAATTTAAGCAATTGTCAATTATTTGCTTGATCATTCTTAACAATGTCTATTTGTGTATAGGTAATACTAAATAATACCTATACTAGAAAAAATCGTCTGGTCACCAGATCATTTTCTCAGGCGGGAATCGAACCCGCGACTTTTGGAAGTCCAGTCCAATGCTCTTCCAAGTGAGCTACCGAGTCACTCAGTTGGAAAAGCATTGGGCCGGACTTCCAAAGGTAGCGGGTTCAATTCCCGCCTGAGAAAATGAGCTGGTGATGAATCGAATTTTTTCTAGTATATTATTTAGTAGTATTAAATAAAATGGCATTGTGAATTCTAAAATCTCAATGACTATTTGATTGGTCGCATGCGGTTTTCATTGACTAAATTTCAATGTAATTATATTCTTTTGAGTGTGGTTTGCTTACGGGTGAAATAATTTTAAGGGAGACAAAATTAAAAGCTAGATTGTAGATGATTACGCGATAATGATACCTCGATATTAAGAATAGAGTAATATTTAATCTACGAAAATAAACACCAAATAAATTTTAATGTAAAGTTTTAATTGTTAAGTTTTCTGCTTAGATTTGATAATGATTATTAGCTATGTTCACGAGGATTTTGGCATCGGTGGTAGGTACAATTTTTTTATTTGTTTCTTCAGCTGTAGGTAGATTTTGAAACAACAACAAAGACTGTTATATTTTAACGGAGTGATCTCGGACACAAATACAGAAATATTTTGTATAGAAAACGAACAACCAAGTGACCTTGTTCATTGATACGCATAATTATTAAGAATAATTATTATCAATAGAGCTAAAATAATAATTATAAATATAACGAAATTGTTATACGGCCACAGTATATAATATAATCATTGTCTTAAAAATTATTACTAAATAATTAGCTGAACTGACCTCCTATGTAATTGGACGATCTTAAATATCCACCTTTTTTCATTTTAATCACAACTTTTTGATTGCGTTGTATTTTCGACCCTAAATGTGCTGCGTTCTGATTATAATTTCTGTAGGTACTGTAAAAAAGGTATTACCCATCACGATAAATACTTTTTACCAAGTCCTTCTATACTCCTAACAGTCTTTGCTGATTTGTTTTTAAGGTTTCTATTTAATTAACTGGCTTTATGTTATTCCATAATATTTCCAATACCTTCTTACTAAAGAAAAATATTACCAAAAGCATATATGTACTAAATTGACATACGTTATGCATAATAGCTAATATCGCAAGCCCAGATCAACACATAATAACCTTCTGGTACTATTAAATAGTAATAAAATAATATTAAGCTGATCAACAACTTTGAAACTAAACCAAATCGCTTCTTTTTTTTCTATGAAAATTACCGAGCTTAAGCTCTGTGTCGCCAGTTAATTTAATTTAAACTTCCAAATAGTAGTTTTAAATCATACGATGGTAGTTCCTTTAACAAATACAAGATTTATTATTAGTTAGGCATGGTGCAATAATATCATAAAAAATACAGTTGGTGCCTGGTCTTTTACAAGCAGGCTTTACTATAAGTCCATTTATTTTTTGCTTTAATCCTTGTATATATAGATATATAATGAGTGCAAAGCATATAATAGGTTATTTGATATGTAAAATAGTTATGAAAAATATAGATAAATATAATAATATCATATAGAAATAATCTTCCTAATAATTGTTATTAATTATTTAGTTATATCTAATCTTTACCGACACGACCGTGTCACTCATTTTTGGGTATACATACTTACATTAATAATTAAAAATACCTTTTTTGGTTTATTGGAAATATCGCTCAACATATTGAATTATTTGCTTCAAATGTTGTTTCAAAATAATGTGTGATATTTCGAGTATACCGAACAAAGAGGTGTACTTATACCATTTCAAAAAACTATCACATTCATCGCATGTGGTAATATTACAGTTTAAGGCTAGCAACAATGATATGGTATAGGTGGTCTGGCATGAGTCACAGCACAGTAGTTGGGCTTTACACCAAGCCAAACACCTTGGAATGCTAAGGCCCTTTGAAATCTACCAAAGAGTTGAGATAGCCAGCGCTAAAATTCACAAAACTACCAAAAACATATCGTCAACTTAGCAAAAACAATTCAATATTTGACCACTAGAGTTGGCTGTCTCAAATCTGTATTGTATCTAGATTTTTATTATGGAAAGCTATTTAAGACATAAGAATTAAATTTTACCCTATTCGCTTTAATTTAATATAGACTAATTAATAAAAAAATGTAAATGTAGTGTTGAAATACATTTTTTACATTCTATAAAATGTTCGTCTCAGTATATTAAGAGTAAATGAAAACAATGTATTTCAACACATTTATTTAAATTAAATACTTCTTTCTTCACCTTTCTAAATACCGCATATCACGCATAGAATGTCTAGTTGTTCTGAAAAAATAAACTTGCCTAGTCAATTAGAGTTTTTGACATATCTACGCGATTTGGGCTTAAAATTGTTGACCTCACATTTGGTCCTTTCCGTAGGGATAATGCCCCGCATGTACTTATTTTCTAATAAAACTAATTGTTTGGATAAAACAACCACTGACGTCATAGATATTAATAAAAAAAATTGAACCAAAATATTGCATCCCAAAACCCAATATAAATAGACACTATCCATCTTATATTAAATTGTTTCCATTGGCTACTGAAACAATAGCTAAATACAATATTTTACAAAATACCAGGGGTCGAAACTGGTTGCAGTGTCAAAAATACAGATTTTACTGACTGTAGGACTCAAAAATACTGACCAATTACTGACTATATTTCTACGTGAAAATGTGTATTAGTGAGTATAAAAAGAGTGGTTCACAATTTTTTATTGAGATTTTTAGCATTTACAATATTATTTTAAAATATAATTCTAAAGTACCTACTTGAAAAAATCGACCTGCCATTAAATGGTCCAATATGTTAGATGAGGTACCATGCATACAACACACAACCCCGGAAAAAAATTAAACCGAGAAAATCGCCACTTTTCCGAAAAAAAAGTTTTTCCTTTATAATAAATACACTGAATAGTGGCTAGAACCTAGATCAAAATTTTTAGTCAGTTTCATCTTGTAATCTCGCCTGCCTTTTGTAAAAAACGGCCGCGCAGCGCGATTTTTAGTGAGATTAATCCACTAATCTTGTAATTTTGCCTGTTTACTGTAAAAAAACGGTAATAATAAAAGTGTATAAAAATTAACGTAGGTAGCTAAAAAACTGACTTTACTGACCATTTTTTGAAAAAACTGACTTTTACTGACCGAAGCCAAAAAAACTGACTTTACTGACCAGTTTCGACCCCTGAAATACAATAAACAAAATTTATCGATAATTCTTCGACAATGGAACGTCTCTAGTGGCGAAAGTGGAGTTGTTTTGTCCAAAATAAATTGAAAAATGTACTAAAAATATTTGCACCTTGGTTTTTACTCCACTAATCAGCTAATCGCTTCACGGGTCAACGGCCCGAGTCTACCGCTAGCCAACCTCTGTGTGGGGCCACGAAACCAGCGTTTTAAAGCCATATTAAATCTTTTTATAAGGAATATAAAAATATTCTCCTAATGGACTCATGAAATTATTTAACAAGATTGATAAATAAAAGTGTAACCGCCTTATTCATAAAAACGAGCAGTTACAGGAGGCTTATAAAGTGTTTTGTTTCTTTTACTCTTTTGATATAAGTATGATAAAGATAAAACATATTTTAATGATGTAATAGCTAAAATTAAATTATTAGGCGTTTATGGATAAGGCAGGTATGTATCTTTTTGCTTTCAATGAAAAGATCAATCAAATCTGTGCTCTGTTTAAATTCAATCGACTCCATATGTAATGATACTTGTTACTTTTCGATTCTGTTCACAAATTGGATAGGTAATTTTAAGACTCATTTTTTTATTTCAAAGAAAATGTAATTTTTCACGTACTTATTGAGGGAAAACGCTTCACAAAACGCTGGTTTGATGGCCACACACGTCAGAACATGTGGCCTGTTTGTCAGACTTGTTCACATGTCATTCATGGTTCGATTCTAAAAATGTATTAATTTAAGATCTTTGTCCAATACATGATAATGTTTTTCCTGGAAAATTTATAGGTACAACGTGTTAATGAATGAACCAAAAATAAGAAAATAGATTCTTCGAACCATCAAACTGTACAACTTTTACTATGGGACCAACTCTGTAATCGCGAATGAAATGTTACTTCATACAAAATGTATGGAACAGCAGATTTTTTTCGTGTTTTCAGAGTTGGTCCCATAGTAAAAGTTGTTCAGTTTGATGGTCCCTATCTACCATATTCGGCATTTGGGGTTGTTTTTTAACACGTTGTTGTATAAACCTACTATTATGAATAAAAATTTGTTGTGTTGTATTGAAAAGCCGAAAGCGTTATAATGGCTGTAAGATTTAAGACTACCAAATCATATCTTTTTATTGTAAATTTGTTAAAAGCTCAATGGCTGTACAACCCGCGCAGATAAAGAATGAGATTAGAAATGGCGTCGTTCATATTTACTTCTCGCTCGCACACTAAACTCCACACCTATCGCTCTTTCAGTCACACTCGTTGTGGTACAGTAAGAGGCATATAACTTGAAATCGGGTGGGGATTGCGCGAAACGCGTATTTTGGGTATGCGTAGCGGTGAGGGGCGCGCGCAATTGGTCGCTCACAAGACCACATGTGCGAACTTATCCCCACTCCGTCGAAAAAATTTCAAGATACGTGCCTAAAAAGTACTGTAAGCGCGGTGAACCGCTATTTTCAATCCCATTCTTAATCTGCACGGGTCGTATATGTACAATGTGATTAATCTGACAATGTACCAGTGTGGCGTCATCCTACGAATAATATTACATAATAAATAATACTAAATAATATTACAGTACTAGCGTACAGAAGTTGCACTCCACAAAATCGTTTAAATAAATTTCGACTCTTTGTTCCGACACAATAAAGTGCAATTCAGCTCGCACAGCGCTCCCTTCGCTCCAAAACATGCAGTAGTTGCCTTTCTTTCTATTGCGTAGGTCTTATCTTTTCTGACGTATGAAATGTGTCCTCTTAGGGTCCCCCCAGACCTACCGGTTTCGTTTCTTTGCTTTGCTGTTCTACTTGCTGTTTAGACCGCCGGCCAACCAAGGTCATTTTCAATCTATCGCATATTTGGACCAGACCAAATTGGCAAGATAGCCATTGGGTTGTGAAGTAGGAAGCTTCTGGGAGATATACCACCCTGAACATGGTCTCCGATTGCTAAAAATAAATCGATCGCATATTTATATAAATTATGAACAGGGTTGTGGGTGTCATCATTACCTATCTGTTTTCATAACGATCGTTTAAGGAACAAAGCTCACAAAAACATTATTATATGTGAAATGTACTTAGATTGAAAATATGCGATAGATTGAAAATGAGCCTCTTGGCCGGCGGTCCATTGCCGAACAGCAAAGCAAAGAACGGAAACCGGTAGGCCTGGGGGGACCCTTAGTGGACGCCGAGCGCTTCATACTCGCGCGCGGAATGACAGAGCCCTGGTAAGAGGCAAACATCTTGAAATCGGGTGGGGATTGCGCAGAACGCGTATTTTGTGTATGCGTAGCGGTGAGGGGCGCGGGCGGCGGGAGAGGGGCGCGCGCTATTGGTCGCTCACAAGTGCACATGCGCGAACTTATCCCCACTCCGTCGAAAAAGTGTCAAGATGTTTGCCTCGTACTGTACCAATTTATTACTTTCGTAGGATGACGTCATGCGGTACACTGTGTGTACAGTAAGTGCCTAATTAGTCCGAGCATTCAAAGTTACCAAAATAGCTAATCATTTGACAAAAATCAATCAAGACATTAAGAGTCCGTACACATTTTGCCGCTGACCGCCGCTCTCTCGCTCGCACATTTCATGTTTTCTCAAGATTTCTTAAATCTGAGTGCGTAATTGAAAAATGTGTCTTGGCCACTTTTCGCAATAAAAGATTACGGACATTTTAAAATATATTTCATTTTTTTGTTGCTAAAGTACAAAAAGTTGTCGTTTCTAACAGTTATTTGAACTGGCAAGAACGATAACTTTTTGTACTTCAGCAACTCGAAACTGAAATATATGTTGAAATGTCTGTAATCTTATATTGCGAAAAGTGGCCGAGACAAATTTTTCAATTACGCACTTAGATTTAAGAAATCTTGAGAAAACATGATATGTGCGAGCGAGAGAGCGGCAGTCGGCGGCAAAATGTGTCAGGTGCAATTTCATTTGTTGTCTGAGAATAAACGAAGGTGCACCTTAATGTTTCGAGATAAGGTTGCTTTTTGTCAAATCATTTGGTATTTTTGAATGTTCAGAAG
Source organism: Agriphila geniculea (assembly GCA_943789525.1). Lineage (NCBI taxonomy): Eukaryota > Metazoa > Arthropoda > Insecta > Lepidoptera > Crambidae > Agriphila > Agriphila geniculea. Next base: position 5,672,441 of record OX038897.1, read on the forward strand.
ATTTTGCCGATGACTGTATCTACATACAAATTGATGATAATTCTAAATTGATTAGATGCCAAGAAGTTAGCAACTCATGCTGTCCTTTTCATTCTTTACCGGTGTAAAAAGTATAGTAAAAAGAGTTATCTTCATATTTCTAATTGGTCGCCATTTAAAATTGTATTGGAAGATTGACGAAATTCAAGTGTTTTCTTCGTATTCTAATCTGAAAAAATAAAATTGGCTGATATTCTTTATAAGGTAGGAATAAGCTCCCTTTCTTATTAATAAAAAAAAAATCGGGTTGCACACCGGGAGTGCCAGCAGAAGTGAAAACTTAAATATTAACGTTGTGCATTTTTGATATTTTGAAATTAGCGGCAAAGGATTATAATTATTTCTTTCCTATTACTATACAGTCACACAATTCAATCAGTTTGTAATTAGAGAAAAATTCTAAAGATTTCGCGCCAGTGGCCTTTTTAATTTCTACGTGCACGCGTTCTACGATTTAAACTTATAGTCAGAGTATTAATAAGTCTATGATTTCACCGAAGAGATCGCTGCTATTAGTTCCATTTTCAAAATTAGCGCAAGAGTTTACGTTTTAAAATGACGCGCCGCCATTTTCAACGCGCCCAGTAGAAAGAGAGGGGGATACTTCCGCCGCCAGCTGTCTACTCTCCATCCGTCACGTCCGTCACGCATTTTCGATCAGCCACGTGATTCTTACTGACGCGAGTTTAACATTTTTTCCCCATATCAAAAGCGTACAACGCCGCTAAAGAAGTTTTCACTTCAAAAAAGTGACTGAGAAGTGACATTTCCGCATAGCTATTTTTTATGTCAAAGTGCGAACAATTTTTTTTTTTTAATTTTCCATGCAACCAAAAATTCAGAAACTTTTTTCTATTAATAAGGGAGCTTAAGCTTATTTCTATGTATTTGAAAATAGCCTTATAAAGCCGAATATGGTAGATAAGAACCATCAAACTGAACAACTTTTACTACAGGACCAAATCTGAAATTGCGAAAAAAAAATCAGCTGTTTCATAATTTTGATATTTTTGTTGTATGAAACAGCCGATTTTTTTTCGCGATTTCAGAGTTAGCCCCATAGTAAAAGTTGTTCAGTTTGATTGACCTTGTGAATAAAAAAATATTTAAATAGCCAATTTGATTTTTTTAGACATTGTAATTTGGTCGCTGTTTATTTTAATATTGTATAGGAATATAACCGTTATTAAAATGAATTAAATTAATGTAAACCGAAGGTTTTACCTTTTACATCCGACAATAAAAAAACAGTATTATTTAAAAAAAAGGTGGTATCAAAAAATTGTTTAAATTTTATTCGACTTTGCAGTAATATTTGTACCCATTTAAAAGCAACTAAACACTAAGATATGGAAATCAGTACTGACCTTAAGGTCAAAAAAAGTACATTATTTTTGTTTATAATATTTTTAGTTGCAAAATATTTTAAAAAATCTGCAGTGGTCCCGCCATGTCGACGGTGATAATATTAGTTATATCACTGTATTCATTCCAGCAGGCTAATAGCTGAATCATCGATTGCCATAGAGTACATTTTAACCATGAAAAGTAAAAAAAAATAACATCATTAATAAATAGGTTTTCATACATAGTTAAAATGTACATATACGTTGGTGATCGATGACTTAACGATTGGCTCGCTGGAATGCACCCACTGTCATTTAAGTAACGCGGGAAACTCGCACTTTTTTAATCTAAATTTATGGCTCTGAAACTCTTCCTTTGAGTCAGAATTGTTTTTTTATTCATAATGCCGTAGAAACCGAGTTTTCCTTACTCTCATATAGCTTCGAACCTAAGGTACCTAATAAAGCAAGTGTTTTGTCAAAAATATTGAAGTGCCATAATTATAGAATATTGTTATAAAATATTGCATTTTTATTTTCCCCTTTTTAGAAACCTTAAATACTTGAGGGCAACAAAGTGTGGTAAGTATGTAAATTTTTAAATAAATAACTAATTAAATTTGTCAGGAAGCAAAAAAAATAATTGTTTTATCTCTCATTGCCTAGCCACGCGAAATAGCGAACGGCGATGCGACAAGCGCATACTTCGCATCAGTCATCCGCATGACATTAGGATTACGCTCGCCGCTTCGCTGTTCGCCGTTACGCATGGTCTGGCTGTGAAGCGGGCTCACTAAAATAAAAAGTTGATTGTAATAATTTAAAAATTTATTACAAATTATCGAATACCATTTTCAATAGTTAATAACAAGATAATTCTCAATATCTTACAATTTGAAATATTAAATTACTTAAACCGAAATTAAAATATATTAAATTAAATAAAACGGCACAATTTCTTAAAATTGTTTGTCAAAAAGGGCTCTTATTACTATTATAGTTACAAATTGATTTTTGTAAAATTAACATAATATTATTCACCATTAATAATTATTTTATGGAAAATTGTAAGAAAGCATTACATAACATAGCATATTTTTATATTAATATAATAATATATTAAAGCCAAACTAAAGCATTATAATCATATTAATATTATGGTGTCCAGAGAAACTGAATTATGTAAATGCTTTTTGAAAGAATAAAACAAAAAGTAATTTCATTATAAACATGTTTTGACAAAACAGGAACTAAATTAATAGTAAATTATCGCAAATAAATAAATAAAACAATTATAGTTAGAATATAGGACGAGATCATTGAAGTTTTAGCTAAAAGTATTAAAATATCGGTGTTTTGTCTATTCTAGCAATACACCGTTAATTTTTAAGTATATTTAAAAATTAAATGGGGATATCCAACGAACAAAAATCTATGGAAGTCTAATTGCAAATAAATATTGCTTAAAAAATGGCACCACGGGGCCGAAGAAGTACAACCCGCTCAGCTTTAGTCGACTCGTGCCAGCCACGCACCCGGTGACTGACGTTAGCGTTCTTTTCAATAAATTGCAGTTTATATTGTAGAGAAAAGATAGAAAGGGAGAGTTTATTAGAAATGACGTCCTTTATAGTCAAATGGTGTAAAAGATGCACAGAAGGCAGTAAAAAGATGCAGAAAAATCGTGTCTTATTTTTTCGTTTAAGTACAGAAAAGATCTATAAGTATACAAATTATGGTCGCTAATAAGCAACCAGTGTTCAGAACAGGGCTTTAACGGTATTTGACTAATTTTTAACGGTATTTGAAGCCCTGGTTCAGACGCTTTGTGCTGCATAATTAAATGCCAGCATTTTAGCTCCATCCACTTAGTTGTACTTTTCGTGTGGTGCCATTTTTTTGAGCAGAATGCTTGTTCCATAGCTTTAGTTCGCTGGGGATATCAGTTTCTGAATATGAAGGTGCAGTTTAAAGTTAAAAATGAATAGGTAGTTAGAAAATATCCGAAAATTTTTTTGATTAATCGGCAAACTCACAAAAATAGCAAGACACGTGCGTAGATTCATTCTTTTTTTTATTTTATTATTTACGTAGGTAAACAAGATAGTCTTTAGTTTTAATAACGCGCGTGTAATTCTATGAATAAGCTCTAAATCCAGAAATCAGTGAAATTTTGGGACATAAACAAACCTCAATATGTAGTGGTGTAAGCTTAATATACAACCATTGTAATAGGTAATGTTTTTTCAGTAATAAACTGGCCGTCTCACTAAACTGTCGTTTGCATCATTTATCGTCCCCGCTACCCCCGCACGGCACCTTATGGCGACCATGCCAGCGCGGGCGTTAGGTGTCCGTGGCGTACGTGACTAAAACTGCAGCGCGTGCACATTAATTGGATTACTGGACTAACCATGGCGTCTTTTGTGTGCGAGCGAGCGCGCTTACGATTCGGTGTGCGAACGGAAAATTACTTATTATTTTGTGTCAACAGCAAGCAGTGTGCAAATTTTATACAAAAATGGGGAAACCTCAGTCCAAATCTGAGCCTAAAGAAATTATAATTGCGCAGAGTGTCGTAGGGAAAGCTGACGCAGAAGCTGCTCAGCACACCTGGGTCAACAATATATTACTCTCAACGGTGTTGACGATTGCAATAGCGGCGTTTGGTTACCTGGCTTACCGGCAGTACAAGAAATGCCACAAAAAGCTTATCCATAAGGAGATGCGTGCCGACGTGTTCCGGAGGGTGCGAATGAGACTATCGGGACGAGCCAAGGACGGAGCAGACGAGTCAGTTGTGTGACCATGACCAGTTTCGGTTCCAGATATGAGTGAGACGGTCTACTTGACCAATTATTAAATATTGAAACTTTTAACTGTACATACTCGATTAGAATAGGGAAGAGATACATTCATTTCATTATTAGATATATTTAAAAATTAACCGTGTATAATAGAGTCTGAAAAGTTCGCGGCCATTTTGATGCATGAATTTGGCGAGTTATATTTCTGGCAATACTAAACTTGGCGGAAATGTAATATACTGTTGGACAGCTGACTTCTGGTAATAGCGGTAAATTTAAAACAAATTGATAATTGTCTTGCTTTTTCATATTTTTAATAATTTTTATTAGATACGTTTTGCAATTTTTTGTCGATAAGTGTTCAGACACCAAAGAAATGAATACTGCTAGTGCTCAAAGAAAGATTAAAGGTCTCTGTCCACTACACCGTACCATACCATGACCGTGCTAGGAACGTATCTGGCAAAAAAACATTCTTTTATTTTGAAAAGTTTATATTGAAAAGTTTGACACTATTCCCACTAGACCGTTCCGTCACCGGCCATGCACGTAGCGCACATACGGTGCGTCAACAATGGGGAAGGCCACTGTCAAAATGGCGCTGCGTACGCTTGTTCCACGAGAACTATCAAAACAAAGGACTTTTACTTTGAAAATCATTTTTATAGCTTTAAAATGATCAAATTCTCTTGGCACTTACAAATTTCAAAAAAATCTGGATATTAAAAAAAAGAGAATAAATTCTGTAAGAATAAAAACGTCTTCATTTGGCTTTCAGTTCCGGCACTTGCATGTAGAATAGTCTTTTATATCCATTTTGGGTCAATGGGTCTTTTTCGGTAAAAAATATACCACAAAATACCTATTTTCCCATACATTTGTTCTGAACGTCTACTGTCTTGAGAACAAGCGTACGCAGCGACATCTACAATTAGCTTTGCGTTGCCAACCCCATTGTCGGCGAGAATATTTAACCGGTGCTGACACGCTCTGTGCGTGACACGTGACGTATACGGGTTGTAACCGCGTATGATGACCGGTATAAAAGCAAAATGAAACGGATCTATCGCTTTGGATGTTGCATACGGGCACCATACGGGTTGTAAACAGATACAGAACGCCGTCGATCCGTTTCAGTGGGCATAGTAGATGGACCGTCGGCCAAGGAGCTCATTTTCAAACTATCGCATATTGGGACCAGACCACATTGATAAGATAGCCATAAGTTTGGTGTTATCAAATATTGTCGTCTGGGTTGCGAAGTAGGAAGCTTCTGGAAGATGTGCCACCCTGAACATATGGCCTCCCATACAATGATCTCAAATCGCAAAAAATAATCGATCGAATATTGATATAAATGTTGAACAGGGTCGTAGATGGCATCATTACAAACATGTTAGACATCGGCTTGGTTAGTTTTTAGGAAGCAAGCGCGCGGCTAGGGTAGAAACATAGAGACTTTTTCCAAAAAATAATCGACTACATATTGGCATGTAATTACATTCAATTGGTGAGGCAGGTCCCAGGCGTATATAAAACCACAGTCTTGCGTCGCTTTCAGGAAGCGTCTAGGAGGTCAGGCCAGGTAAGTACATTTCAAATATGCTCTTGTGATCCTTGTTCCTTATTCGATCGATATGAAAACACAAAAATTAGTTAAGGTAATGATGCCACCCACGATCCTGTTCACCGTTTATGTAAATATGCGGTCGATATTTTTTTAGCGATGGGTGACCATGTTCAGGGTGGCATATCTCCCAGAAGCTTCCTACTTCGCAACCCAGATGATATTTGATAACACCAAGCTAATGGCTATCTTGCGAATTTGGTATGATGCTAATATGCGATAGATCGAAAATGACCCTGGTTAGCCGACGGTCCAAGAGCGTATGGTGGTGCTTTTCGTGTCTGATACGTTCCTAGCACAGTCATGATTTGGCACGGTGTAGTGGGTGTAGTAGTTAATGTTTATGGAGAAGATGCTTTGCCGAATACTACTGCAAAAAAATGGTTCAGCAACATCAGGTCTGGTAATTTTGATGATAAAGATGTCCATCGCTGTGGTATCTTTATTATTTTTAGTACAAAAAAGGTCGCGAACTTTTCCGACTACTAATATCTAGTCGCTCTGTTAGACAGATGACGCACTACCACGCTTCACGCTGCGTTTTACGGATTCAGAAAAAAACGTTGATGCGTTGTAGGGTCCGCACCACGAAAGAATTCATACTGAATTTTAAAGGAACCAAATTATACTATGTCTATTGGAATAAGGCTTATTTTCCAATGACTTAAGCGATACCAGCGACTTATCTAAAGCTTTGTCCAGGCTAGTAAAATTTGAGTGTATCAGATCACCGTCGCGTATCATCGACGTGTATCATTTGGCTAGTTTGGACGCAAAACGATACGCGATCATGCTACGCATCGTATCTGATACACCCCGATCCTTATGTAACCGTGTATCAAACAAGGCTTTCCGCCTTGTTTACACTTGCGTATCGGAGTCGTGTATCATGATCGGCAGTATTACGTAGTGTAGACGCATTTTGATACTGTATCATGATACGACTATGTAATTTGATACGACGATACACCGCGATCCATCTCGAGGCGGTTTTTGCCCGATCATCAAAGGGGATACGCAATGCCGCTACACGATTTTGACAAGTTTGTATGTACGTGTTTATATACATTTTCGCACTCTCCTCCGCTGGTTGATGACATACATTTTTGTTGCTCGCGTTTTTTTGTTGACTAGGGAAAGATACGAGGAAAATGTACGCGTCCACATTCACGACACGCGTTGTTGATACGCTGACAAGATACAGTATCCTAAGTGTGGACGTGGTTATTAAGTCCATTTTGGGCTAATGGAGATAGTGATACGATGCAGGCGAAATGAGCGTCCACACTTAGGATACGAATACTTGATACGATACGGCTGATTTTGATCGTCAAGATGATACAAGTCTGGACAAAGCTTAAGGGACTTGTGTCGTGCGTGGCGCCCACTGTAGATGTTTTAAACCAATCACCATCCGTGATTTCTGAAAACTTTGCACTTTAAGTACAACTTGAAAAACTGCAGACACCGTGCCGTAGACTACAGACTTTCTATTGGCCGATAGTTGGTTTTGTATGAAGAATTGGCCGATACCAAATCGTTGTAGTGTGCGCACTTGCATTCTTCTTCATACTCATTCCAACTATCGGCCGACAGTTTGGTCTGTAGTTTGCGGGGTCTCTTAAGCCCGGCCACAGACTACATACGGAATTCCGAGATGGAATTATTGCGAACGCAGCTAATGAAAATCTATGCCTACCACACACATGCGGTAATATTGCCGTCCGGAATTTTCATACATTATCGATATTCCGTTTCGGAATTGCGAAACAGGCGCCGTACCGGCTAACGCTCTGAGCCTCGGCAAGTCTGCCGGGCTTCAAATTATAACAGATCCGAGCCCCAATCAGGCCAAAATGGCGACCCCAATTCATGATGTCACACGAACATTGATATCTTCCAAATAACTTCGCCAAATAGTAAGTAGGTACAATACGAAATTCCTTACTTCGATTTATCTATGTTACAGTAAAAACCCGTTTAAAGGCCTTTGTTGCAACTAGTATAATTACTGCTGCTCAATAAATATTACCAGTTAAAACTAGTTTTGACTAGTCAAAACGCATTTTAACTAGGTAAAACTAGTTCTTACAAAGGCACTTAGTTCAAACTAGTTTATACTAGGGAAAACGCGTTTTAACTAAAAATGACAAAAATGCTTTTTTGCTACAGCCGTCCCGTGACCAACCCAAAAAACCAACAAATCAAAACTAAATAATTCTAAAATAACATCTGAATTAACCAATATACGCGCGCTATACGTAATCCGTAAGTGTTTTATTTCGATTTATCTGTTTTGAGTTGAAACCCGGCAGACCCGCCGAAATTCGAAAAGTTAGCCGGTAGGGTCCCAGATTCCGTCTTTATGTGCCCGCGCTAATGCAGCGTGATGCGTACGGTGTGGCCACGAGAAGGTGCGACCGACGGCGAGCGACGCGACGAGCGAATTCCTAATAGGAGTGTAGGAAAGGAAGGTAGTGGATCCCCACAGTAAATCCTCGGTAGACAAAACTTTACAGTATGATAAAGTATCATAAATGAAACATATTTTTTTGAATTATCCAAATCGATTTTTTTTTGTTTTTGGATATATGTACATAGGTTTTGGCTCATACTAAAGCCGATGAAACTTTGCAGGGATATTAGATCCCTGCAAAGTTTCATCGACTGAGGATTTAAGCTTCGTACAGACTGAGGCGAATTCCGCGCGAAATTCGCGAGTGCGATCACGTAACTCAAAGCGATAGCCATAGCCATAGCCATTGTCAAAGAAATTGCTATGACAATGGCTATGGCTATGGCTATTGCTTTGAGTTACGTGATCAAAATCTGTCAAAATGAGCGACGCGCGCGATTCGCTCGCGTCGGTTTGTCCGGAGCTTTAATGTTGGGGTCTCCATACAAAACATCGCTTCATTTCCTACTACTTCACTATAAAGCGTAGGCTACATTGGGAACCAAACGACTCTCGTTTTGGGTCGTTAATGTCACCAGGGGCTTTTCACTTAGTACTTGACTCACTACTAAGAAAGCGCGGCTTAAGATTTTAGTTACATCCTGATTTGCTAGATGGCGTACATTTTTCGTTTCTCAAACAGTCGATAGATGTCGCTATCCCGTGCTGAATCGCGGTATCGTGTGGATTTCACAGTATTATAATAGTCAAAGCTGATTTGCAATATATCGAATAAATTAACATTTACTTTAAGAAATTGACAAATATAGCCATTACCTCCCTAAAATATTAGAAGTCAAGATATATTATAGAAATAGAAACCTACTAGTACCTTTATAGTATACTAGCGGCCGCCCGCGACTTCGTCTGCGTGGAAAGTTTTATTGCTATCCCTCAGGAACTAAAATTTTTTTCGGGATAGAAAGTACCCTATGTCCATCTCTGTACCCCTAACAACGTGTATGCAAAATTTCATGATGATCAGTTCAGTACTTAACACGTGAAGGCGTAACAAACAAACAAACGGACTTTCGCATTTATAATATTAGTAAGGATAGTATATAGTATAGTATATAGTAAGGAGTAAGGAAGGATAGTAAGGACTAGCGGCCGCCCGCGACTTCATCTGCGTGGAAAGTTTATTTGCTTTCCCTCGGGAACAATTCATTTTTTCGGGATGAAAGGTACCCTATGTCCTTCTCTGTACCCCTGAGAACGTGTATGCAAAATTTCATGATGATCGGTTCAGTAGTTAAGACGTGAAGGCGTAACAAACAAACAAACGGACTTTCGCATTTATAATATTAGTAAGGATGGTACACATTTTGTCACATTTCGCTACATGGCGTTGATCATTAGGTCTGACTGATAACTCTATCTATAGTATAATAATGTACTTTATGCATGTCACTACTGCGTCTTTTCAAACTTGAGAACACCACGAACTATAGACTTCTTTACATAAAGAGCGAAGCCAAGATAGTTTCGTTTCGCCGCTCCCAGTGTGGCCTGCGCTTAAAGCATAACTTGCGATGCCAATATTAATCACTATGTACTAAACGGTTCGACCAAGCAATGAAGAGAGAATTCGCGTGTCGCATTGCCTTTCGCCCCTTCGCGTGGCCAGGCCATGACAGAGATCCGCATTATTGCTATTATAAAATTAACTATTTCTATAGTGACATTATGCCATTTGACACCTCTCAGATATTTAAAGATGTCTGTGCAAGACGTTCCTGCGCAGTCCCTGAAAGAAACATAGAAAAGCTACAAAAATTTCTCTAGGGTACTCGAGAATACTCTCGCATGCGAACTTCAACTCTATTCGAATCAGTTAAGGTTGATATTTGATTATTGAAAAATTTTTGCCACTCAGCTGACATATAACTCTCTATAATATTCGGAAAAGTATGCTAGTATGCACTTAATAGAACAGTTTCGTTCTGCCTCTTAATCTAACCGAATGCTTCGGGTGTACCCCAGGGTTCACACCTACGTCCTCTTTTTTATTACAACTATAGTATTTTTTCCCAACAAGAATTATAAGTAAAATTAAATTAACTTACTCAAATCATCTGCATTGGGGCATTTTCTCATATGTTCAGTGATGAGTATTTTCAGGAGAGCTTTCTCCGCGTTCAGTCTTTGGTTTGTTTCCTTTAGTTGCTTTATTTCATTCACTTGCCTTCTCATTGTTTCTCGTAATCGTACTCTGAAAATGTCATTATTATTTTCACTTACGAGTCAAAGAAGTTTATGTAAAATCCTAGTTTCGGATTTCCATAAAAAAAGTGCTTTAGTTATTTGCTTTGGAATCAGAGCAACATGTGATGTGTCCATATTTGTATGATATTTTTAGTACCTAAAGTAGACCATAATTCAAAAGGACTATTGATAGAAAAACACAAACAACCGAAACAAGAAGATTACCAAGTCATTTAGAAGAATTAAATGTTCTTTTTTAGTAAATGTACTAAGCTCACCTATAACGTCTCGATGCCGCAACTCTACTATCTAAATCTTCTTTGCTTCGTTTCTTCGCAGATACATCTTCGACTATCACACAGTCATCTTCTTGAGAATCATCAGTTTTCTTACTAACGTTAATCTTCTCAACATTGTTAACAACTTTTCTTTTCACATTCTTCTTAAACTCTTGGCTCGGTTTCGGTACATGATTTAAAGGTGCTATAGGTATTTTGTGAGCAGTTAGAGCAGTAGGATTTATTATAGTAATCGGTATTAGTGTACCAGTAGCTATTGGAAGAATGCCTTGTATTGGTGCAACACTAGACAGTCTTTGTAAGTTCTTTTGCGTTACTTTATTATTGATAGCTAGTTTTAATTTCTCTTTAGTGTTATTTTCTAATTTATTTTTATTGGTAGTTTCTTCTACTGCTTTCATCCTAACTTGTTTACCATTCGGAAGTTTGATTATAACTTCGTAATCTTCTGTACTTTTATCTGTATTAATTTTTGTATTTTCAGTATTTACTTTTTCGATAGTATTAATAATAGGATCAACAGCAACGATTTTAGGTAAAGATTTTATCGTTTTACGATCCTTAATCTTTACTTCTGGCTTACTATTTTGACATATATCTGAAGTTAGACTGTCTACGACGAAATCAAGTGATTTTTGACTCATCATCGGTGGGACTTTATCAATATTGTCAGTTAGTAAAACGTCTTTTGTCATAATACTGTTTGCATCTTTTGCTATAGAGTCATAAGTGATTTTGTTGGCTGGAAGGCTTTTCATTTCAACATTTATAAGGTTGTCTTTCCTTATTTCTATATTATTGTGTATTTTTATTACATTATTTGTGTATGATACGGAAGTTTCGTTGTGTATATCTCTTTGCCTTATTTGGTCGTCGGGTTTGTGTGTATCGTCTGTGTTTTTGTCAAGAATGTCATGTTTGTTTACTACTCGACTGATTTTTGTGACCTGATTGGTTAGTTTTGATATTGTTGTCGTTTCATATTCTTTTATTGTTCCAGATTCATCGCTTGATGACCTATGATAAAGATAATTGTTTACTTAATATAAGGGCTTTATTTATAATGTCTGCATTATCTATGAAATAGTTTCAGCAATTAGTAAAAACAATGGGACCTTTACTAAGCTCCGTTTGAAAGAACTGCATGGCCGCGTTATCCACGTTATCCGCAGTTAGGGTGCCCACATAACAAAGCAGGTTACAGGTCGGTACAGATCTGTACCAATCGGTACAGGTAAAGTAGCCCCACACTTTTCTATGGGAGGCCGCATAAAGAAAACAGGTTGCCGGTACCGGTTTGCGCATACATCCGCGGCGCAACAGACCTGTACCGAACTGTAACCTGCTATGTTATGCAGGCACCCTTATCCACGTTTCGACCGTGTGGCCACTTTCTGAATATTGGATCTACGAATTTGCGACTTTCATTATTACTTTTCTACAAATTAACAGTAGTACAAAATAATAGTAGGTACTTGTAGCTTTAGTAATTAATAGCTTTTGCTTTTGAGATTCTTTTTTTCATATAAATGAGATAGATTACCTGCTAATAGTAATGTTCTTCTGATTGTTGGTGTACAGAGTAGCGTCTCCAGGATCAAGGGGGAACACCATTTGGGGAGTGTGGAGGTCATCAGATGTGGAAGTTGGTACAGAGTTCTCAAGAGAGAGGAGTCCATGCCTGGCAGGGAAGAAATCATAATTTTATTAAAGCAGTGGTTCTTGATCAGTGGTCTACGGAGCATTGGTAGTCCCTGGAAGCACAAGAAGTGGTCCGCAAAGCTATTTTATAATAATAATAATAAATGCTTGGATAATTTCACGCAGCGCCATCTAGCCCCAAATTAAGCAAAGTTTGTAATATGGGTGCTAGACAACTGATATACTACTTATATACTTTTTAAAATATATACTTATTATACATAGTAACACCCAGCCCCATCACAGAAATTAAAATTCATCATTTAAATTTTTCCCAGACTGGGAATCGAACCCGGGACCTCTTGCGTGGTAGGCGGCATGTTGGCCACAGCACCAATGAGGTCGTCAAATCCTAAAAAAATTCCTAAAAAACATTTACTCACATTTAGTCTATTTTACCTCCAATCCAAACAGTGGGTGATTCATGGCAAGACAGACATTTTGTCAAAAGGTCCCTCATCATTAAAATGTTAAGAAATGTAATAACTAATTGTGTTAGAAAAGTGCAGTTACCAAATAGAGAGAATTTTGCCATAGAATTGACAGAATGCATGCTGCAAATATTGTCACTAAGACAGGACAACGTCTGTCGGGTCAGCTAGTTTAATCATATTTACAGCTATAGAACTTACTTGCATGTCTCCATTGCTCTCTTGAACCCTTCTTCGAACGGGTTAACATTCTGCAGGTCTTGGAATAAACCGACTTCTTCACAGTTTCGTATGAATCGGGTCGGTGTAGGGGTCTGATCGGCTGAAAATTAACAGTGTATGTATGAGAACAAGGTTTTATTTGGTTTTTACAACAAGACCTGCAATCTCAACATTAGATAAAAATTATTTAGATAACAAAGTCGGTCAATTTATCATCCAATGAATGAGGACTTTTCAAAATGACAAAAACTGAAGGCTTGATAGATGGCATTGATAAACAGGCAAGTGTCAAAAGAGAGAAGGAGAGTTTATGGCTAACTGCACACACGCAAAATTTATGGGCAATAATTTGCATATTGACAATAATATTGTGTATTTGTGGGCGGTATTGACGATTATGTCAGTATTAAATCATATTGTTCAATATTATTGTTGTCAATATTATTGCGTGTCTGCGGCTAGCCAATTAGAAATGACATCCTGTATAGTGAAATGGTGTAAAAGATGCAAAGAAGGCACTAAAAATATGAAGAAATAATGAATCATATTTTTTCATTTAAGTATAGAAAATATCTATGAGTTTACAAATTATGGTCGCTAATAAGCAACGAACACTTGATATACATATTATAGTGGTGGACGGATAATTAGAAACACCAGTTGATTTTCATACAAACGAGGTAACATTGAAGCCTTGGTTCTTGCCAGGGATTGACCTAGCTGTGATCTGATGACGGCCATCCAGGGAGTGAATGGAGAAGATTCAGATCGCTATACACACCCAATTGATTTGATGAGCATTCTCAATAGCGATAATTGGATTGAAAATAATATCCAAGTATCAGTCATCGGCTTATTATAGCAAACTTTACTAAATTAAATTACAAGATTTACCAACAAATGCTGCCTTTTGCTCCAAACCAAACTGTAGACACATGTCGTGTTTCTTCGTGTGTACTGTCAAATGATCTTCATTGGTAAAAGTCATTCCACAATCTGGTATGTTACACGCAAATGGTTTTTCTGGTTCAACCATTATTAAACACCCAGCTTTTGTTTGGAAAATGTATAGGTAAGTAAAATAAGGATTTTATTCAGTAACTATTTTTATCAAGGGATCTTTTTAACTATCAGCTTAGCAACATTAACTTTCTTTAGATTAAACAAAATAACATCAAACCACACCACCACTACACTAACAAAACACTAGCATTTATTACAATTCCATTGTTTCTTTTTCATATCATAATACTGTAATTGAGTCTAGGTACTCGAATAATGTTACCTATTTTTTATAGAAAACAGATTATTAATTGAAAAATCCTACAACTAAAGCTACGAAAAATAGGCTAATAAAAAATGAGATTTGCCTTGACAGTGACAGTCACACATCAGTCACAGAACCAGTGCTGCCTACTAGTCTGAGCGAAAACGCGCTGTCAACGCTGTAAAAAAGCGCTAAATTGCGCTAAAATGGCATTTAAAAAAAAGCGCAAGATTCCGCGCTAACCACCAATGGTTTTACTATTTATTTGCTCTTTGCAAGAGCGTCGCCGACCCCCCCCCTAGAGGTTAAAAAAAATGAAGTAGGTAAAAGAGAAAAATGAGAATTATCTATTAGAATGCTTGGTGTACCATAAAAACAACGAACTAAAATCTATGGAAGCGTAATTGCAAACAAATATTGCTTAAAAAATGGCACCACGGGGCCGAAAAAGTACAACCCGCTCAGCTTTAGTCGTGCCAGCCACGCACCCGGTGACTGACGTTAATGTTTTTTTCAATTAATTGCAGTTTGTAATGTAGAGAAAAGATAGAAAGAGAGAGTTTATTAGAAATGACGTCCTTTATAGTCAAATGGTGTAAAAGATGCAAAGAAGGCAGTAAAAAGATGCAGAAAAAACGTATCTTATTTTTTCGTTTAAGTATGGAAAATATCTATAAGTATACAAATTATGGTCCCTAATAAGCAACCAGTGTTCAGACGCTTTGTGCTGCATAGTTAAATGCCAGCATTTTTAGCTCTATCCACTTAGTTGTACTTTTCATGTGGTGCCATTTTTTGAGCAGAATGCTTATTCCATAGTTTTAGTTCGCTGCATAAAAATACTAATTAAGTATAAAATTTGTATAATTTTAATAGATTCACCAAGCATTCAACCAAATAAATGCAGCAGTCCAGCAGGTAAATACTTAATCTAATAAGATCTAAAAAAGCGCTAGATTTAGCGCTAGGCGCTAAAACGCGCTTCGAGACAAAAAAAAGCGCTAGATCTGGCGCGAAACACGCTAAGTTGGCAGCACTGCACAGAACAGAACACTACTTAGGGGAGGTGACAGTAGAGTTGACATTTGACAAATGACGATGACGGAAGGAAGTGAGTTCTCAACGTAATAGCGAAGTTATGTATTCAATTGAACATTCAATTGATTCAGATTATCTTAAATTATTATTTTATTATTACAGCTTGACAATAGATTTAGGAAATTGAGTGCGCCACTATCTATGCAAACACGTCAAAATCCCAAGTAACTTGGCACCACTGACCGACTATATCTGGGCCCTATTTAATAAACGTGACAATCCGAAAATTTTGTCAGTTTTCGACAAATAAGTCAATTATCTTTACAGGTGCTATTTAATAAAAATGACAATTATGTCCCGAATGCGACAGGAAATCAGTGACAAAATTGTAGTTCTAAAAATACGTTTAAAAAAGTTTAAAATTGTCAATTACAATAGTCGAGTTGTTGTAGCTTATTGACAAATTTATTACAACATTGGATGTATTCAAGAAGCTTAAATTCATAATGTGTAATTCAAGAGGCTCATATTCATATTAACTTCTTGGGTGCATTTTAGCAGACTAATTACTATAGTTATTACTATTGCTAGTTGTGTCCTATTGCACACAAATGGCAGATCACCCGCGGGGAAAGAGGTAGGTGGGCCAAAATGTGTTACGGAAGTGAAACACGAGGGCGCGCTACAGTGATGTCGCGCCCGTTGTGTGATAAGTCATCGACTACGAAGTCACACGACGTTTATTGATGGACAACGAACGTAATTCCCTCCTTTTTATTTCCTTATTTTTATTGAGACAGAGAGACATTCGTTGGCTCGGTGTGAACATAGCCTTTGAAACGCATTGAAACTCAGAACATGAGAAGACGAGGGTTGTTTTTGCTTTTCTTTAGAAGCGTGGTTGTATTTTCAACTAAATAACCATTTTAGGCATTATCCAAGAAAATATGTTTTGACAAATTTATTTAAAAGTCGTCGTACGATTTATACCAATTATTCCTCATTATTATACTACTACTATCCGTTAAAGTGATTATTAAGCTCCTGTCCCTATTCCAAGCCTTTAATTGAGATGGCAACCCTGTCTGTAACGCGCGAACACGCCACCAAAGCGCCCCCTAGCGGTCGTTTCCCTCGAAGTTCTCCCTCCGGTTCCGCCTTCCCACCCCACCGAGCAAGCAGCAGCCGTGCGCCGGAGGCGCGCTGGCCTCATAGGCGTTTCTTGTCTGGAAGAAGCAACACGTCTAAATTAATTGCTGCACTGCGCCATATTGAAAATTTTAGTGGCTTGCTTTTGACTTCCGGTTATGGAAGAATTAAAGTTAAATTCTAATTTGACGGAAAATGGTGCAGCAATTAATGTTAAAGTTAACAATAGTGCCCCCGAATTAGGTGAACAGGATTCTTCGTGGTCATCGGCGTCATCGATTTCGTCTACCGACTCCGAGCGCAGGCGACGCCGCCGGCGACGCCGTCGGCGCCATGATGGCGCCAACAGTCGTTTGAGCAAACTGGAAAAAGCGGTAAAAGATCTTGCCGCGTCGGTGAGTGCTTTGCATGCTCGTAAGCCAGCTGAGTTAGACAGTGATACGGACGCTATTTCGATTTTTGCACCCGATGACTTAGATATTTCTGATCCACCTAAAACAGATAGTGCAAATATTAGTTTTAAACAGGAAACTACCCTCAAATCATCGAGTGCAAAAACATCTGATGCGCACGCGGATATGTTGCTCAAGTTACAACATTTTAATACTGCGGATTGGTGTCAAGTTCGTTACGCAGAAGCCCAAAAATCTTATTTGGCCAGTCCTGGTTTTGTCGAGTTGGAAAGCAACGACATGTTAAAACGATTCGATCGTAGTAAAACGTTAGCCGCTACGGAAAAGACGTTAGCAGCGATTTGTCACGCGTTAATAATTCAAAACGAAAAATTACAAGAAGGCTTTTTATCTTTAGTTTCGTGGATGAGTTCTCATCAAGAAATCACAACTGAAAGTGTTACTGCAAAAATTAATGAAATTTTTTCGGGTGATTACACAAAAACTAACCTAGATTTATTGCAAATGGTATGCGGGCGCCGTGCAGATATAATACAGCAGCGTCGTGACGCTCTTTTGCACTATGTTAAAGATAAATGTGTTAAAGAAAGTTTAAGGAAAATTCCTCCAACCTTGCATCATCTTTTTGATGATCAAAGGTTTTCGGAATGTGTTACCAAGAATGGTGGTATTGATAAAGTTTTTGTACAGGCGGTGAACTTTCCTGTCGGCGCTGGTGTTTCCAGGAGGCCTCTTGCGCAAAGAGGTTCTCAAAGAGGGTCCAAGAGAGAATACAACCTGTCGTCCAATCGTTCGAATACGGCGACAACGGCAGCGGGACCTTCGGGCTCCGCAAGCTACGCTCCCCCTGCGCAAGGGCGTAAGCGTAAGTCGGACTCCTTTCGCATCAGCCAAGGCGACAAGTATTATAGGAACCGCCAAGGTAAGCGTTCCCAACGTCGGTACGACTGACTATGCAAGTTTTCATGCGGGCCAATTAAAAAAATATGTAGACCGTTGGAGAAAGTGGGGGGCACCGAACCATGTTTCGAAAATTATAACGGGGTACAAGATTCCTTTTTCAAAAAAGCCTCCTTTAGTACACCCATCTCGAATATCAAAATCGTTCCATACTCGGGAATCATTAGCGTTAACAGAACAAATAATAGAGATGCGACGCCAGGGGGTATTGGAAAAGGCACCTTTAACACCCAGCTTTGTTTCAAATATTTTTCTGGTGCCGAAAGCAAACGGCACACAACGGCCAGTGTTCAATTTAAAGCGTTTAAACGAATATGTTTACACCAGCAAGTTTCAGTTGGCCAACATGTTTCGGGTCCCCGATTTTCTCCAACCAAACGATTGGCTAGTGAAGCTAAATCTCCACAACGCTTATTTTCACGTACCTATCAAAGTGGAGCACCGACGCTTCTTAAGAATCATTCTGCCAAATTGTTTCAACCAGCTATGGCAAATGACCTGCTTGCCATTCGGGTTATCAACAGCGCCGAAGGCGTTTGCCACCCTGACAAATTGGATCGCGGATATTTTGAGGAACAGGGGGATAAGAGTCCTGGTTTATCTGGACGACTTCTGCCTGGTTCACCAGAACAGAGAGGTCTTACAACAGCAGGTAAGTTTTACAATCAATCTTTTTCGCGAGTTGGGCCTAACAATCAACTTTCAGAAGTCTGTTCTCACTCCACAACGATCTCTAGAGTTCCTGGGAATTCTGTGGAAGCCTTGGGTCAACAAAAAATGTTTACCTTTGGTAAAGGTACAAAAACTCCGACAGGTGAGCCGCAAGCTTTTGTTGCGGAAAAAGGCGTCTTTGAGACAAATTCAGTCTTATTTAGGCCTTTACAACTTCGCGAGCTTTGTTGTTCCGAGGGGTCGCCTCAATACCAGGCCTCTCTTGCTCTACAGCCAACAACGCTTACACGACAGTCCTTCAACGGAAAGGACTTTACCGAACTTCCTTTTTCCCGTTCTGAAATGGTGGATAACGCATGCTCATTTACAGACTCCCCTGCATGTTCCTGTTCCTCAGGTTTTTCTGACCACAGATGCCAGTGCTCAAGGATGGGGAGCACAGCTGAACGACCTCCAACTGTCAGGGTCATGGCGAGAACAGGAAATGGGCCTGCACTGCAATCTTCTGGAAATGATGGCGATAGAGAAGGTAATAATTTCTCAGAAATCATTTCTTGTCGGAAAATCGGTTCAAATTTTGTCAGACAATCGAACAGTAGTTTCTTATCTTCGAAACGAGGGGGGGACGAGATCATTACCGATGCTCAAAATAACGTTTCGCCTATTGAATCTCTTAGACAAACTCCAAATTCAAATGACGGTGAATTACCTCCCAGGTCGTTACAACACAGTAGCGGACAGTCTATCGAGGTCCCGGGCTCAAGCGGAATGGCATTTGTTGGAGAATATCACCCGACAGATATTCAATTTTTGGGGAACACCCGAGATCGATTTGTTCGCTTCTCAAAGAGCCCACGTGGTTCCCAGGTATGTAACTCTCGACCACACCGATCCTCATGCAGTGTTCGTGAACGCCTTCAGTCGGGATTGGAAGTTTCAAATAGCGTGGGTATTTCCCCCTCCGAATCTCGTCCCTCGTGTGTTAGCTCACTTAAACAAGGCAGTAGGTGTATATCTGTTAGTGGTACCGAGTTGGACAAAGGTCTTTTGGCGAGGCGACCTGAGGAATCGAGCGTCAGAGCCGCCGATTGTGATAGACGATCTCCACCAGGTGCTGGTAGATGTTCATACTCAGTGTCCACCCCCGAATGTCAGGCAGATGACTTTAGAAGTTTGGAGAATACAGGGTGGAGTTCCATGTTAGACGCGTGGGATGACGATCAGAAGCGTTTGCTGTCGAGTAGTTGGAGGAAGTCTACCTTGAAAACTTATAGGCCTGCATGGATAAGATGGTGTAGATGGGCTGATAATAATGGAGTCCTCAAAAATAATCCAAGTCCTCAGCAATTGGCTAGGTTTTTGTCAGACCTGTGTCTAAAAGAACGGTTATCATATAGTTCCATTGCTCTTCACAGATCTGTTGTGTCGATGTTCTGTCCTCAGCAGCCTCCACTAAGTTCTCATACTATAGTAAAGCAAACTCTAAAAGCTATCGCTCTGCGCAAACCCAAGCCACCACGTACTCCTATTTGGGATGTTAAAATTTTATGTGATTATCTTGTAAACAATGAACCTATTAGTGATAGTTTATATGAAATTTCAAAGAGATGTTCTATATTACTATTATTGTGTTCTGGTCGCAGGGTACATGATTTGACCCTTTTGAAAATCAGTAGGCAAAATTGTGAATTTAATGACAACCATATCATATTTTGGCCGGCTTATGGCTCTAAGACTGATACAGCTAATTATCGTCAGTCAGGTTGGCGTTTGCTTAAATGTTCATTCAACCAAAACATCGACCCTGTGTTCTGGGTAAATAAATTAATTTCGATATCGGGTTCTAGACGGGGTAGTTTGGACAGTCTTTTCATTACAACGACTGGCGAGGTTAAGCCAGCTACACGTACGATCATAGGTCACTGGGTAAAGGATGTTCTCAAGGATGCTGGAATAGATAGTTCTCCTGGTAGTGTTAGATCCGCTGTTGCGTCTGCTAGTTGGTTAGATAATCATAATATAAATGAAGTATTGTCTAGAGGTAACTGGAGAAGTGCGACTACATTCCACAGATTTTATAAGAAAGAGATTTTAACTAGGAATAGGTTTAATTGTAACCCAGTATCTGATTGCTTCCAACCTTTGTCATAAATTGTAATTTTTAATTTTCTTATAATTTTTGTTATGTACAATATATAATATAAGTACACTTGTGATTTCTAGGTCCATGATCTTGTTAATTTATATTATTTTTATAGGCAATTAAATGAAACAAAGAAGGTAATAATTACAATAATGTATTTCTTTGCTTTGATTATATAATATTTTTATCACATTGGCGTTTTTCCTTAGCATAATTCTTCAGCAGCCGATAACAAACACATCTCAATTAAAGGCTTGGAATAGGGACAGGAGCTTAATAGAAAAATTTTACCTGAAAATAAAATTTAGATTAAGCTACTTACCTATTCCAAGCCTTATTTTTATTGCTGTCTGCTGAGTAGGTGATCTACATCACTTAGGTAAGTACCTACATACCTTTTAAATAATCTGCATGATACTGACGCTTCATAAATTTTTAATTTAACAGGTTTTTACAGGTCCCGTTCATTGTAAGTCCCACCTTGCTCTAGGATTATTAACTGCGTCAACTCTACACCTAGCAGTTATGACCATTTCTGACCACCAGTACATACCATACTGTGGATCAGACTAGGCATACGAGTCCTTGCCTACTCGACTCGTATGCCCTCGAATCAGAGCAATAAAAATAGTGAGATCCAATGAGGCCAGCGCGCCTCCGGCGCACGGCTGCTGCTTGCTCGGTGGGGTGGGAAGGCGGAACCGGAGGGAGAACTTCGAGGGAAACGACCGCTAGGGGGCGCTTTGGTGGCGTGTTCGCGCGTTACAGACAGGGTTGCCATCTCAATTAAAGGCTTGGAATAGGTAAGTAGCTTAATCAAAATTTTATTTTCAGGTAAAATTTTTCTATTTATTTAATTTTTCGTAAAATGTACTGCCTTGACATTGGGTGAGGTTGCCTGTCGAAAATCTCTGACAATTTACAAATATGTCATCCTGTCCTGAGAATTTAGTATTTAACAAAGCAAATTTGACAAGTTTTTCCCGACAAATTTGTCACCAGTCACCTGTCAAAAGAAAATGTTTATTAAACAGAAATATGTCAAATTGTCACGACAAGTCGATATATTTGTAAATTTTTCACCATGACAAATTTGTCAGTGGTAATCTTTATTAAACGAAAAATTTACAAATTGATGGATTGTTACCTGTCATTGTTACGTTTATTAAATAAGGGCCTGGTACTGAATTTTAGTTCCATTTTAATGCCTTCTAAACGACATGATTTCATTGGCAACTAAATTGTGTAGTAGTCAGATTTGATATCCACACGACGTCCAATTTAATTGGCAACTGAATAAAATTGGCTGTCCACACGACACCCAATTTCATTAACTTTTCATCTCAATTCAAAACAAACACCGTTAAAATTAAACTTGAAAACACAATGTCGTTCACGCGAAGCTCTATCATAGACTAGCGTCTATAAATTAGCAATCGTTATCCACATCATACAATAAATTTGATCGGTCTGACTGGAATCGGTTGGTCTCGACCCGACCACCCGATGACCTTCAATTTAGATTTATTGTCAACTTCCCACTGCATGGTATGATTTAATTTAAAATTCGGGTAAATTGCCAATGAAATTGGCATACGCTTCGCGTCTGCTTTTTTTTACTTGCTTTTATTTCACTTTAATCCACTAAATCCACTTTAATTAATTTCTACTCTTCCTGGCAAAGTTGTATCTATATTATTTGATAGGTATTATAATGCTATATCCAGCATGTCTCATGCCTTATAAAGCCGAATATGGTAGATAGATAAGGACCATCAAACTGATGGGGCCAACTCTGAAATCACGAAAAAAATTTGGCTTTTTAAAAAAAATGATATTAATTTTTTGTATGAAACAGCAGATTTTTATCGTGATTTCAGAGTTGATCCCATAGTAAAAGTTGTTCAGTTTGACGGCACCTATCTACCATATTCGGTTTTATAAAGCTATTTCCAAACACCTTGTAGTTGGCAGTTATCAAAACTGTCATAAATTTTAAATTTATTTTGAACTTTACAATCTACATATTTAAGTTGCAAATCGATTGAAACTGATTACCCTGCTGTGGTAGCCCAGAAGCATGCCATTGACTGTACTCTTTTTTAACCAGATTTAAAAGCTGATTTAAAAGTAAGTAAACTTGCACATAGCCAGAATGAACGAGCCTTTAAAACATATAGTATATTTATTAACAAATTCTTAAAATTCTTATTGACAACAAAAACATGTTAGAAACATAAACATTCATATAATAACAATTGAGAAATGCAGTGATTCACCAAAAAATATGCTATTTATAAATAGATACAATAAACATTTTTATATAATATTCACACAGCCCCTAAAACCAGACTTGATGCGTTTTGGTTTGGAGATCTTTGACAGTATTTGAGAAGTAAGATGTGTATCTTTCAGGAGAATACCCTATGACTTTGCCGTGACGGGGTTGGTGAGAACCTGATTCCCTTGACAATCCCCTATCGAAGAGTGGATAAACTGTGGATCGCTTCTTCCTTGGTGAATCTTGCATCTGCTGTGTAGGGTAGGGGTCTACATATCTTCTTCCATTAATATCGTTGCCATCCGCTGTCGGGAATATCGTTGGCTATTAATAAAATATGGACATTATGAGACTCTCTCTTGTTAGTCATTAGATAAATAAATACAAAACAAAAATAAAGAGACAGTTCGAAAGATTACTAAGTAGGAAACAATAACATTGTACCTAATTTAAATTTAATCATACAAAATGGTTGATGAATACCTACATTGAACATAGTGTTGATGCAATAAGTAAAATAATTATATTAAAATAGTTTATGATTACAAAAAAGTCTCTCATCAATTACCCACACACACAGACACACACACACAATTTGAATATGAAATTATTCCCCACTGATTGTCATTATAGCATAACTTTGTCATGTTAATCAGCAGCTAATAATTCTCTTGCTTGCCTGCGCCACGGCTGTTGAAGATACCAGGGGAAGGTTGAACTTGGGGTTCTCCACCAACTGGGTTCTGCGGGATACCACCCATACCGACTACAGCTGGATTAGGCTCGTTTTGTTGTCCCTTCCAAGGCCTTGAACAATTGAGAATTTTTAATATTATCATGGTAAACAGTTCATTCATAAGGCTACTATCAATATAACAAACAAAAATACTCGCATGCTCTACTCTATTTTGTAATATAATATACTTATTATGTATAAAATTATAAGTTGTCTGTATTTATTATTATAACGCAGTTCTGATAAATAAGTTTCTATTTAGATTTTAAATTTGTAATACTTATAGTAAACCATTGGGTTTACTTGGTGTTATTGTAATGCATCTTTCTATTGAATAAACGTTATTATTGTATTATTATTATTTTACTTTATGTAACCTTCATTGATATTTGTTTCCTAAAGGTTGACTGGTAGAGAATGCTTTTAGCGTTAATTCCATCGCTCGTAATGTTGTAACATTTGTTTAGTAAATGTACAATAAATTTTGTTAGATAAATAAATACACTTACTTGTCGGGAAACAGTTCACCAGGCTGTCCTCTAGTTTGAACAATTCTTTCACCGTTAAGTTCAACTACGCATCTCAAACGAGCGCAACATGTTGGAAACTCTACAAACACAATAATCATTTAAAACGAATACTATAGAATGATAAATCAATCAAACCAAATACGTACCAACGTTTTCATCTTCAATATATTCGTGACATTCTAAAGCATTCTCTGGAATTTTTGGCTTTCGACAGCTGAAATGTTGTAGATGTTATCCACATTACTTTTGTAATTAAGATCTACAGTAATATAATCAAGAAATCTCCGAAAATTACTCTTATTTTATCGAAATCCCTATTAGTGTGTCTACACCGAGTAGCTTTTCGTTTTCCATATTTTTGAGATAGAGCATGCCTCTGATGAAAGTGCAAGAGGAAAGGGAAAGCGACGGGGTGAAGACAGAGCCTATGATGATGTTATAATAAGCTGCAGATATTAAATTAAATAAATAAAGGGGTTTACCCAACAGCTGCAATGAAATACTTTCCATCGCGTATCTCACATCTATATCGGTGGCAAGTGTAATGATCCGACCACTCTTGCCAAGGCTGGTATCCTTTCCTTGAGTACTTATCAACGCACGCTTGGTCTGAAATATTTTATTTTATTGGCTAGGTTTTGACTTAAACTTAATCTATTCATTTATCTAGTTTAGTATGAAAAAATCAATAGTTTCTCATATTTTGCAATTATATTTGCTTTGAGTATATTAAAATCTCACTTACAGCTTACATCTTCCGCAAATAAAGCTGGTACTACTAGGTAGACAAAAAATAACAATGCACTGAGCTGCATTTTTACGGTAATAACCGTACCTGCAACAATTTTTAAAAACTCTACTTTATCTTTCTAATGTTCCTTCATCGAACACAAAACTCGTACTGCAAAAGTGTGACGATTTTTCGGCTAGAAATACAGTTTCACTGGTTTGTTATTTCATAAACACGGATATGTGATATCCGTGGGCAAGGAAAAGAAGGTTAAATATTATGCGAATCTCACAGATATCCGCTTCAAATGTTCACAAACAAATGAAGTTGCACTTCTTTTATCCACATTTAATAAGAATGATTCAGATGTGGTACAATTAAATTAATATCAATAAAATACCAAGCAACTTTTATAAAATAAATATAAAAATAAGGGTTTATTACAATATTCGTTTGTGGAGAGAAGAACGAACGTAATGAATATGAAAGTAAGTGAATACTTTATACTTTTCAACAGATTGAGAAAACTTAACTCAGTTTGTTAAATCTACTTAAGAGATAGTATTCTTTTACACAGTAAAGAAATTAGAATTAGTGTCCAACCAAAACTGGAATTCTAGCAGCTGAAACCGAAACCAAAATCGAGCTTTCGGCCCTGGTTCCAGTTTTGGCCGAAACCGAAACTTTTTTTCACATATTAAACTGATGTTGTTATTATAAAGCTCCGTACAAACCGACGCGACGCGAGCGAATCGCGCGCGTCGCTCATTTTGACAGATTTTGATCACGTAAGTCAAGGCAATAGCCATAGCCATAGCCATTGCCATAGCAATTTCTTTGACAATGGCTATTGCTATGGCTATCGCTTTGAGTTACGTGATCGCACTCGCGAATTTCGCGCGGAATTCACCTCAGTCTGTACGAAGCTTTACACGTATCTACATGGTTGGTGGTAGGGTTTGTTTCAAGCCCGCCAGTGGTGATGGCCGAATAATTAGATTGTCGTAGCTGAAATCTGATGATGTCTATGGAGTTAAAATGGAGGAGATCCAGATCGCTATACACACCCAACTCATATAAACAGCATATACAGCATTCTAAGAGATGTTTGGATAATTTAAAAAACACAAAAATCACATTAAATGTACGGAAATCTTGAAACTGAGAACTCTGATCCTTATTGCTCTTAGAATGTTTATCAGATCAGTTGTGTGTGCATAGCGACTTGGATCTTCTTTTTATTCCCTGATAGCAATCATTAGAATTCAGCTCGAATACACATTAAACCACGTAACCTCAACTTAACGAGTTTTTAGACCGAAACTGTGGCCGAAACTGCGCTCGGTCACTAATTACAATACTATTTCTTCTGTGGTTATATAATAAAATGACGATGGTTATAAGATTAGTCAGTTATCCGTATCAATCGCCTGAAAAGCGCTTTAACACGTTCAGGCTACTACAAACAGTCCTTCCTTTATACGGTTAAGGCTTGGTTATGCGGAAACATTTGTTTCTGTCTTTTTTTACGTGTAAAGAGTATGGAAAATAACCTCACTTCTGCACTTTTTCGATGTTTTCCTTTGTTTTTTCATCATTATATTTAGCACAATTACCTTTCTTGAAAAAAGTTATTGGCGCAACTACACAGTACCAAGTGTATTTTGATGTAGAATGCAATACGTTTCCGCTATTAATTACGCCAAAAATATGACACGCGACAAGCGCTTTTGATGATGTTCTGATTTTTTTACAATCATCTGTGAGGTCCACTAGATAATCTCTTTAGCTTGTCGTATGTTTTTGTGGCTACAACTTTACGTTTTCTCTATAAAATATGGCCCGTGTAAACCATGTTTTCCTATCGTGGACCTTTAAAGCTAAAAGTCTCTGCAATAACCTATTGCGAGAAATCGGCCAGAATCCTTTGATGTTTTAAGGACAAAGTTGAACAACGAAATCATAGTTTTCAACAACTAAGTACCTAGATAACTCATTGTATAATTAGTATAATATGTTATGTTTCTATTAATTGTAATCTTGCCGGCACACTGCCTCTGGTAATACTTAACCTTTGTATTGTAACAAAGGTTTGTCTGGAAGAAATCGCTT
The DNA here is from genome assembly GCA_943789525.1 of Agriphila geniculea. Taxonomy (NCBI): domain Eukaryota; kingdom Metazoa; phylum Arthropoda; class Insecta; order Lepidoptera; family Crambidae; genus Agriphila; species Agriphila geniculea. Next base: position 5,699,604 of record OX038897.1, read on the forward strand.
TTAGCGATAAGGTATAGCCTACTGTAGTTTTAATGATTTTACTATTATTTTTTTCTTTTAATATTCACACATTTGCAAGAACGAGTTTCATCAATCTACTTGTATTATATCTAAACATATTAATTATTATATTGATAATTTAATATGAAAAAAACACTTACCCATTTTAAATGAATGAATTTATAAATCACTCAACACAACACAAGGCACTTCAATCAAATGGCAATAGAATCCAAGGTGTTATAACTCAGTCAATGCTTACCATTCATGAGGTATATTCTAAGAAATTCGTTGTTGTTGATACTTTGTTATCGTAATGCTTTCTTTGACTGGTTGCTGTTGTTCAGTTTCACAGTACCTACCTACTTGCCATTGAAACTCTCGCAGGTTATACTTAAAATTACGTACTAGTTACTTTGATTTCCGACCAAGTAAGTATTTACTTTAATATGTAAATAAGTATTTAAAATACTTAACGAAATATTTTTGAGTGAAATCGCATTTTATTTGAATTGGTGAGGGATAAACAATCTGAGATAGTCAAATAATAATCGATTTATTTTTTTGTATTCAATTGGAAGTATTATTTGAAATAATAGAACATAAACAAAACGCAATGATAAACAAACTGTAGGTATTGTATAATACTCACTCACACTGATCGAACGAAACGTCATTTGACATCTGACATAAAGACAAGACAACAGTTTTTAACTTTTGTGGGTGTTTGTAAAAAAATATAAAATTTTAATTTAAATTACATTGTTTTCTACATACCCGATTATGAATAAGTATTTTAAACGATCTTAGCTATGAGGTGAGTAAATATAATCTTATAATTACGGCCCAAAATATTACAAAAAAGGATATGTAAAATTAGCATTTGTGTGTCGATATTATTGTTGTTTTAAGGTTTTAGCTGATATAAATATGTTAATTACAGATCTGGTTTTGAATTATGAACTTTCTTTAGTTGTATGCAGTTCTGTATCTGACTATAACCACCCTTCAATGGGTCATGGTCAAATAATTGTTTTTCTATAGCATTAAAGCGCCAATGTCAAAAATCGCTTAATTAATGTTCTCACTGCACATTCAATTAAATAATAATACAAGCGGTCCCACAATTGTTTAAATACCTACCAAATATTTGAGAAAAACTAAATAATTTTAAAATAACAATAATAGACACACTACCCAGGCGCGGTCCGAGGGGGGGGGTCACAGGGGACATGACCCCCCCCAAAATCGTACATGTCACATAGAAAAAGCATCTAAAAATTTACAAAAAAGCAATTATTATTATTAGTGACCCCCCCCAAAATTTCAGGCTGCGACCGCGCCTGACACTACCAGTGTTAGCTGAGAAAAAAAACTAACAAAATAATAATAATTTTTAAAATGTGTTTATTTTCCATTACACTATGATTGGTTACACAAAGTACTTAACTTACTGATAATAACAAAAAAATAAAGAAGCCATTATGTGAGGACTGATGTGATGCCCGAGATAGGTTTCCAAAAAACCTGTATTACAGGTCAGCGGTGTCCCCAACATGGTTATATTCATTTTAATTTATAAGAGTTGGGTAGTGATGGGCCGATACCACTATTTTTGGTATTCAAGTATTTTGGTATTCGTTAAAAAAAATCGAATCCGTATTCAAGTCCAGGCACTCGCTTTGGGTATTCAAGTACTGAGACTAGTATTCAAATACTCAATTTGACTCAAATACTGTTTGACACTTGTGAAACGTGCATTTACATTGTTCCACATAACAGTTCAAAAAGTAAGTATTACTACTTTGTCTACCCGCTTTGGTATTCGCATAATTTTAATACTCGAATTCTCTATTAGAGTACTTTTGTATCCGAATACTGTATTTTCGGTACTCGAGTATGCGAGTACCAAGAAGGTATTCAAATTAGTATTTGAGTCGGCCTTGTCTCAGCCCATCGCTAGAGTTGGGTAGTTAATGTGAGAGTTGTGTTTGTGTGGATATTGTGTGGTGAGTGAATAGTAACAGCCAGTTAATAAAATCAATAAAACGAGTGAATATTATATACAGCCTTGGCCAAATGTATTAGCCATCCCAATGTTTAGCATTTATGAAATAAAACTGGTAGATCAGACTTTCCGTGAACTGAAGAAGCCGTGGCTATCAGAACCAAACAAGAAAGCACGAATTGCCCTGGGCTACTAAACACCAGCAGTTTACAGAGGAGGATTGGTCCAATGTGCTTTGGTCTGATGAATCCAATTTTCGTTCGTTCGTTCGGTGTTTGGTACCCCTGGTGCGACCTACGTGAGGCGTCGAAAGGGCGAATAATTCTTGCCGGAGTGCGTGGTGCCTACTGTCAAGCATGGAGGAGGCAGCATAATGGTATGGGGATGCATGGCTGCAGATGGAGTGGGCGAAATGTTCATTGGTGAAAGTCACATGAACTCGCAAAAGTACATCAATGTTCTTGAAACCTCTCTCTTAAACCGTTGATTTCGAATATTTTCGGTGATACGAATTACAACGACGTAAAGTTTCAGCAAGATAATGCTTTATATTGGTTTGGTTTAATTTGAAATAACATCGTTTAAAATAGTAAGTAGGAAAAAAATGTAGAGTGGCTAATACATTTAGCCAAGGCTGTATGGCTATTTATTTATTTTTGATGTGAAAACTTCTTTAGTGGTGTTGTACACTTTTCTTATTTGCAAAATAGTTGGGCAAATGTCATCTTAAACTATTCCAAATTTCAAGTTGATACCATTAGTAAATCTTGAGATATCCAGCTGTGACAGACAGACAGACTGAGTCACACCATAAGGGTTCCTTTTTAGGGTTCCGTAGCCTAAATGGCAAAAAACGGAACCCTTATAGATTCGTCATGTCTGTCTGTCTGTCTGTCTGTCTGTCTGTCTGTCTGTCTGTCTGTCTGTCTGTCTGTCTGTCTGTCTGTCTGTCTGTCTGTCTGTCCGTATGTCACAGCCACTTTATGCCGAAAGTATTAAGACTACACAGTTGAAACTTGGTAGGTAGATGTATTCTGTTAACCGCTTAACGAATTTAATACAAAAATAAGAAAAATAAAAGATTAAGGGGGGGCTCCCCATACATGGAACTGAAACTGAAAAAAAATTTTTTCTTCAAACCAACACGTGTTGGGTGTCTATAGATAGGTCTTTAAAAATGACATTGAGGTTCGTAAAACAACTTTTTCTCAAAGTCAACCGTTTGAAAGATATTCACCGCCAAAGTGGTAAAATGTGTGTCCTCCCCCCTTTAACTTTTGAAATAAGAGAGTGAAAAATCTAAAAAAAATATATGATGTAGATCTTAATAAACACTTTCAACCAAAATTGGTTTGAACGAGATATAGTAATAATTTTTTGAGATATAGCACATTTTCCAAAACCGCAAATATAACTTTGTCATTCATACCAACACTGTGAAAAACAAAGTTATTTTTACAGACGAAAAATTATAGGTGGTATTAAATATGGTATGGTATAAGGTAACTACGGAACCCTATGGCGCGTGGCCCGACACGCACTTGGCCGGTTTTTTTACCATTTTGGTACGGAACCCTAAAAACCATAAATTGGATAAAAAATCTTTTATAAAACCATATTAGTCTTCCTAAAATATAGACCGACGTGACGTTCTGGTGCACATCGCGGTGCGCCGCTGTATGCGGGCAGCGCAGGACCGATTGTCGTGGAGATCCTTGGGGGAGGCCTACACCCAGCAGTGGGTGTCGTGCGGTCTCTATCTCATTAACCGTGATAGCTAGACAGCTTGAAATTTTCACAGATCATGTATTTCTGGTGCTGCTATAACACAATACTAAAAACAGAATAAAATAAATATTTAAGGGGGCTCCCATACGTTTTTTGGTACGGAACCCTTCGTGCGCGAGTCCGACTCGCACTTGGCCGGTTTTTTTTTACACCATACACCAAACGTGATTTTTTTGCCGTATTTTGCTCGATATTAATAACGACAACAGGTATAATAACAAATACTAAAAACAGAATAAAATAAATATTTAAGGGGGGCTCCCATACAACAAACGTGATTTTTTTTGCCGTATTTTGCTCGATATTAATAACGACAACAGGTAGACAGTTGAAATTTTCACAGATGATGTATTTCTGTTGCCGCTATAATAACAAATACTAAAAACAGAATAAATATTTAAGGGGGGCTCCCATACAACAAACGTGATTTTCTTTGTCGTTTTTTGGTACGGAACCCTTCGTGCGCGAGTCCGACTCGCATTTGGCTGGTTTTTTTCATCTTAAATTAGGTAAATCTTGATACAATTTTCATTGAAGTGTGGTGCGATATCGTGTTTCTGTAATTATGCTAATGGGAGCAGACTGACATTTAGATTCGAAAGCAGTTAAACAACGTGTGTAATCGGGCCATAAGACTACGCATACTCAAACACAATGAATAATAATAAGTTTAATTGCGAAAACAATACTTTCTTTCAACCTAAAATGTCGGGAAACGAAAGCGCGAAGTGTCGATCAGACGGCTTTGTATATACTTTCACTTTTAAACGCAGTTAAAGTTGGATCCACACTTGTATCATTTTAGCGTGTCAGATACCGTATCTTTAGCATACATCGCTAGTTTGGGTGGACGTGGGTTGGAGTAATGCTTTATCAAAGAGACGACGTATGATAAAGATACTGTGATCTGACACGCCAAAATGATACAAGTCAGGTTAAAACTAGCCAACTATTTTGCAAATAAGAAATAAAATTGTACGAAAACTTGATTCGATAGGAATAAGAAGAATTCCACTGAAGCTTCTGACGGACTATTTGCAGGACAGGAGGCAGAGGGTAAAGGTAGATGACTGTTTGAGTAAGGACTCGGATGTCTCTTTTGGCGTTCCTCAAGGGAGCGTACTCGGCCCTACCTTATTCTTGATATATATTAACGATTTAACCAACCTTAATATAAAAAATGGGCGAGTATTCTCCTATGCTGATTGGTGCATTGGTGTTTACAGGGCGGGACTGGAATTCAGTTTTTAACAGTGCTAAACGGGGACTTGCAGTTGTCACCAATTGACTGCAAGCGAATCTTTTAACTTTAAATACAGAAAAGACGAATTATATATGCTTTACCATCAATAGTAAAACGCAACCGTGTAGCACATTAGTTTTGAAAATACACCAGTGCGAGAAATCTGTATCTAAAACTTGTACATGTACTGTAGTTGAGAGAGTTAAAACAGCAAAGTACCTAGGGATTATTTTAGATCAACATTTGAATTGGCACTCTCATATAGATTCAATGTGCTGTAGAGTTCGGAAGCTAATGTGGATTTTTAGGAAGTTGAGATATGTCACCACTAAGAAACTTATCAATCAAATATATGTTGCTTTGGCTCAATCCTTGATAGGATATTGCATTTCGGTATGGGGAGGTGCACACAAGACTAAATTTCTGGAATTAGAAAGAAGTCAGCGATGTCTACTCAAGGTCATGCATTTTAAACCATTTAGGTTTCCTACTAACGACCTTTATCACTTTTCTGAACTCCTCTCGGTCAGAAGGCTGTACATTCTCTCAGCAACTTTAAAGATATACAAATCCTTGCCATTTAAAGCCAATGTAACGAGTAAAAGGAGAAGTGATAAACCTGCTAAATTACTAAAATCTAGAACCGATTTCGCTAAACATCAATACGAAAGGCAATCAGCACATATGTACAATAAATTAAATGATGATCTTAATATTCATGAATTGAACTTAAGAAGGCGTAAGGAAATGGTATCAAAGTGGCTATTACCAAAATCTTACGATGAAACTAAGGCATTTTTGCAGTATATGAAGTAATATATCCAATTAATTATCATTATTATTGACTAATAATATTGAATAATAAAATTATACTTTAAACTACGCATGGCTATACTTAATTCACACCCTCACACATCCATACACACACACACGCATCCACACACACGCACGCACACACACACACACACACACACACACACACACACACACACACACACACACACACACATAACTTACCTATACATTGTAAAATTAGGTGTTAAATTGTTTTGTTATTATTTTTTGTAATTATAATTGTAAAAGATAAAGTCTTAAGTTACTGGCATTAAGTTAGGAAGAGCGGGACCTCCTGACACAAGTGTTTTCAAATACTTAATAGGTCGTTCCAACCCCTTGTATTAATATTTTTAGACTTTATATTGAATAAATAATTTTTCATTTTCATTTTCATTGTCATTATTCTTCTCTGCAGTGTGGTTTGATGGTGCAATTATGATGGCACGGAACCCTCGGTGCGCGAGTCCGACTCGCTCTTAACCGGTTTTTTTTTGTATCAGCTGTTATGCGACTTTTGTTTTTCCTGTCATTTACAGAAATTAGGTCAATAGGGTTAGAATTGAAATCGGATTTAATTCCTACAAAAGGTTTTATTATTTTAATAGCTTCATTTGTTGCCAAATATGACTGTCCTAGGTCCTGGAAAATGATCTTGGAAAATGAGCTATATCTCTAAAACTGCTAATTATATCTCGTTCAAACTAATTTTCGTTAACGTTTACAGCATATGTATATATTTTTTTTGATTTTTCACTCTCTTATTTCAAAAGTTAGACGTGGGGGACACACGGGAAATTTTGGTTAAAATCGTGTAACTTAAAAATTGGCCTAATTTCGAAAAGCTGTGTCTCCAAAACTATCGCTCGGATCTAAACCTGTTCTACCCTCAAATTGTTTCAAATTTAACCAACTTTAAAACCTTCTTACACAATCTTGATGAACAACCAGTCCTTCCGGGTCAAATCCTCAAATCCCCTTTTGTTGTACATGTTTTACCCCCCACCACTTATATTAGTGCCTGGCCTATTGCGCCAAAGGTATCGGGATCGAGGGGAGGGGGTGAAAAATCTGACTGGGATTTTTGAAGTGAAAACTTTTTTAGCGGCGTTGTACGCTTTTTTGCTTAGAGCAGGTTAAATGCTCTAAGCTTTTTTGTAATGGGGAAAAAATGTTGAACTCGCGTCAGTCAGTCAGGATCACGTGACCCTGATCAAAAATTCGTAAGAATATGTAAACACTTGTGTCATCATAGCAACGCGCTAATTTTTTAATTCAATGTCAAAACTCTAGATTTACTGTCAAGCTATGGATAAGACCTTCGTACAATACTGTTCTGTATTCGTAAATTCAAATGCAGAGTAAATTCGTAAGACGGCAATTCGTGCAAAAAGTTTTCACTTCTGCCGGCGCTCCCGGAGTGCAACCTGTTTTTTTTTAAATGCACAACGGGATAGTGCTTGGCCTTCACCTCACCTGATGTTAAGTGAGGATAAGGCCGAAGGTAGCGAACATTGCGGGCTTGAAATAAACCACCACCAACCAAACCGAGTCCGAGACCAAATTGCTAAAAAGATCTCAAACACGCGATCTTTGAATTCTTACAAAAATAGCATCATCACTAACTGGTAATTGTAATTTGAAACGCTAGTTCAAGTGAAATTGAAAGTAATATAACACTTTTAGTTTCTATTTTGCATAGACAAATGACTAATTGATTATTCTTCTAAATAATGATTATTCCACAGCATAACTTTATCGCTGTGCTCCAAAATCAAGAGTAACTAACGATGATATTTTTTAAAGATAAAAAAAAACTAACATTTATTCTTTTGTCCCAATCTAGTTTCAAGTCACCCCGGCTGAATGACGAAGACATCCTTTCGCCGTCATCCGACGAAAAGATGGATACCGGCTCGGAATCATTTCGTTCTCAGGACACTCCTAACTCTATTCTATCATCAGACTTCGAAGATAACCCCGAACAAAACGTCCTGCGTCTTCAAAACCCTGAGAACGAACGAACAAATGAAGTCCTGAGACTCACTGAGCCTGAGACGAACCATAACGTTAAAACACCCATCACTAAACTTAAGCAAGAATTAAACGATAGTTTGGTCTTTAAAATGTCTTCTTTGAACATAAACTCTGTCGAGAAGCGTCCTAAAAACCTCGGCATAAGCCCACCAAGACTCAGTTCTACTCTAACCTTGACGACCAATCATCCCTTGATGGGTCTCACAAGCCCAGAAGAGAATTATCCCGACGTGATCCCAAAGAAGTTGCACAAAATCGAGGATGATAAAGACTTAAGTCTATCCAGCATAGAAGAAGACCGTCCAGATACAAACGGCTTTTATAGCCCACAGCGTAATACTTCAAAAAATAATCTGTATTTCACCGAGAATTTCGTGACAGCCGATAGTCAGCTGTTAAGTGAATCAAGGTTGGACTCTACTAGAAATTCAGAGAAGCCTGAACGGCGAAGGATTGTACCCCGATTGAATGATTTGAAGGTGGAAATGACTCCTCCGCAAAGGGTCCCACGTGCAGATAATGGGATAGATGATAGTGCCATAAGAGAGTTTATGGAGAGAAATAAATGTTCTAGTCAATCCACGCCTAAGAGTCATAACGTTGATATTCCTGAGCCCGAAGTATTCCACAGTGGTGTAAGTATTTTTTTCTTAATTTTAGTGTTCAATTTGAGTTCGTTGCAGTACGTTTTTTTTTTCATGTTGTTTCTCACACATTTGAGACTGTAGCACAGTTCCGCCGCGAAACACCGCTGTAGGTTCCGCCATAACTTCTCAGTTCTACAACAAGCGAAACAAATGCGACACAGCCTGTTCTAATGTATAGATAACCATGATGCATGCGGTCTTTTTCACGCGCGATTCCGCTCGATCCTGATCCGATTCCGATTCCTGACCTCCGCCGCGAGATAATGACGCGAAACCGCTACGTAACGTAGATGTGATCGTTATATATCGTCGTCGATAGGAGACAAGTCGTGGCGGGAACTACTGCGTTTTCGCTGGTATTGTTTCGGGGCGGAGGTGTGCTATAGGGGTTACTTACTGCGGTCTTTGTACCTCTCGATCCATTAAAATTGAAGTTCTAATCCTTAAGATAATTATGTTTCATCCTTTTTCCTGACATGTCCACACTTTTCTAGCCAAACGTTAGTTTCAACTTTTCAATCATTGGTGCCATTTTTATTAAATTTTCACTTATCTAACATAGCTATTTCATTATCGTTATTGCGTAGGTGTAAGCTGTAAAGAAAATCCCACCAAAATCATTTCATGAATAATGTTGCCAAGACCTCGAACTGTCAAAAAGTTATCAGACCTCATGTAGAGCCAAGCTTCTAACTCTACGCGCCCTAACTCTGCAAGCCCTAACTTCAAAAACTCTACACCTTAGTTAAAATATGTGGCATTTTTTTGTTGTTTGTGTCCTAATACTAGCTTACATACCAAATTTCAGCTTTCTAGGACTTCTGGAAGTACCCTTTGAATTTTGATGATCATGAGTGAGTCAGTGACGAAATCGGGGTTTTTTAGATATCAATAAAATCTATATTATAAAAGCTATACAATTCAAACTTTATATATTTAATAAATTTGCTACTGACATCACATTCCGAGAATTTTGTTTATCTAGTATACTCCAAACCCAAGAAATGAGGGTTCAAAAAAACGACGAAGCGCTTCGAGAAAAGGTAGGTAGTGCCCTTGCGCTTCGCTTCCTCGTCTTGGCGGGGGCACTGCCGTGCCCCCAGATATGACACACTTTCAAAAGAACAGTGTCTTATTAAACTAAAGAACTATGTTCTTAAATACTGGATGACACGTCCAGCTAGAAACGTGCATTGCAAAATGAATATAATGTATTAAATTAAATAATTTGTGATAACATTTGTTATTGCACATCACGTACGAACATAATAAGAGGTTCTTTCCATACTTTTCTACGATCTATCTTTAGAAATATTCCAGTTATCATTAGTTTTAAATGATAACATAATTTGTATATTTTTTCTATATTGAGTCAATTTCAATATGCTCGCTCATGCTCACGAGATCTTTAACATTTTTGAGATACAAAATATGCCCATTTCTGACCTGTCAAAATGTCAGATTTACAGTATAGAGAAGTTATATGTATAGCTCATAAAATTGCGTTTTTGTTTTTATTTATAAATTGCTAACTAAAATAAAAATCGGCAAGATACAAATAGAAAAAATTAATAATAAAAATTATCAATAATTTCAAATAATTTACCATTACTCACATATTTTTCTGATTGCCAAATTGAAATTCAATAAATATTAGATCGTAGCAACTATTCAAATATAATTTTATTATCATTATAGATCAACTTTTTTTAAAAAAGCAATTTGACAGGTCAACGCTTGTATGGGAAGATTTGGAAATGGTCATTGTTCTTTGGACATTGAGACTAAAAATTGTTTAAAATAACAGGGTCCTAATTTACAGAAGTGACAATAGTAAATTACAATGACAATTTGATGTACGTTGCGTTGTCTGTGAGTTGTTTGACCAGTATATTTTCTTAATTAGTTTTGTCCCGGGTTCGATTCCCAGGGGGGTACAATTTGTACTCGGATTGGTTGGTGATAGGGCTTATTTCAAGTCCGCCTGGCTAGCTACCACCATCTTACCTAAGTCTGACGCCATAATAACAACAATTAAAAATTGTTGTGTTCCTGCAGTTAGAGGTAAGATAACCAATGGGTCTATTGCCCAAGTGTCGTCGACTTCGCCGTCGGCTTCATTTGACAGATGGATGAGATACATTGCTACTTCTTTACCATCTGTCAAATGAAGCCGACGGCGAAGTCGACGACACTTGGGCAATAGACCCATTGTTCCTCAGTAATGATGATTCCGGGTGTAGTGCACTTCCACCTTCGGCCTTATCGTCATTTAACATCAGGTGAGTTGAAGGCAAAGCACTACCCTGTTGTGCATTAAAAAAAAAACAAATTAGCTGACGCCATGGACACCAAATTGTCATTGTCATTTACAATTGTTACTTCTGTGCCCTCTTAGTCTAAGTCCTAGTTTACAAAAATTCAGTCTCTTAGAGACTAAGAGACTGACTTTTTTAAAACCGATAGCTAGCGAGGTGTTAAAGTATTTTTTTTTTATTTTTTTTTTATTTTATAAACATACATGCAGGCTTACAGACTAGGAAATCCAAAACACCAGCAAGTTAGAAAACATGACAGAATCATACCAAAGCAAAGTAAAATTAAACATCTTATACAATAGACATTATTTACATATAACAAACATAAGAACTTATTATGTATTTAAAGTTTTTTTAACATGGTCTGGACAAATATGATACTAATTTATTAATAAGACAAGCTAGGCTATCAGTGAATACATCAGCATCTTTAATCTTCTTTAAAAACCAGTTAATCAGACTGATCGCGCGCGCTGTGGGACAGTTATTACCGTAACATGTACGAAATCTAAGGGAAACGAACAATTGGTGCTGCCGCCGACCTGCACCACGCATGTAGTTTTGTGGAACATAGAACCCTAAACGTACTAGAGTAGCCGGATTGTCAATTTTGTTCCGTAAAAGTAAGCAGTAATGAACCAAGAGGTGCAAATTCCTTCTGAGTTGCAGGGTTTCTACATTAATCTTTGAATTGGCAGGTGGCGGAGTGGTGTGAGTCGCCGTCGCATTTGAGGGCGATGCCTAACTTCGAGCTGCCCATCGAAATGTCTAGCAGCATAGGAATGCATAACGTAAGTACTGACTTACTGATCATTTATAAATTACATCAATATAATAAGTAGGTGTATTAATATTAGGTCCTTACTGAAGTTGGCGTTTTGTATGGAGAATTTTTAACTAATTGCATTTTGTATGGGTACGTATCAGAATGTCTAAAGTTAGAATGTCTAAACTTAAAATGGCAAAGTTCAAAATGTCAAAAATTTGAATGTCTAACGATTAAAATGTAAAACGTTCAAAATGTCAAAAACGAAAATGTCAAACGGTCAGATAGTCCTAAATTAAAATGTCTAAGTTTAAATGATCAAAACTTAAAATGTCTAATAATCAAATTACCAATTCATAATAAATTCCAATTACATTTTTTCATACAAAACTGTAAATCGCAATAATTTTTGTTTGGTTTGGTATTTTGGATTTTTTATATAGTTAAATATTACTAAATAAATAATGTCTTTCTTTATCCAATTAATAACATCAGAAAAAAAGTTAATTATGGTTAAATTGCGAATCATTTTGGTGTTATGTTAATACTTTGTATGGGAAGCTCACGGTTCGCCGGAGTAACGGATACTAGTGCGGTTTTCTTGCGGTTTTATTAAAAGTAGTTTGATAATTAGTTAGTATTTGGTTTGATTTTGGATTTTCCTGACGTTTCAGCATAGCCATAGTCAAGGGTTACTTTGAAAATTGTTGTGTTCCGGCAGTAAGAGGTAAGCCAGTACCTCAGTGGTGAGGATTAAATATGTTCCAATCGCAAATCATTTTGGTATTACCTACCACAGATAATTATGTATTACGTTTGTATGGAAAGCTCACTGTTTGCCGGAGTCTTTTTTCATGGAGGGGATCGCTTATTCTCCTGCTTTAATGTTTGGTGATAAGTGTAGCAGTCTAAATTGAAGTTGAGAAAGTGTGATTTGAATAAGTTAAGAAATAATAACAACTTGATTACGACAACGTCAGCGCGTGCACAACACGGGCGCGGCGCATTGGTCGAGTGGCGTGCGCTCCGCGTCTCGTGGTGGCTAGTCTTGACTGGTGATCTCGGCGAGTGCATCCAATTGATATATTGCAATGAATCAAAGAAATGCACACAAAAAACTGGAGGACAATAGGCGCACGTTAAGGTGGGTACTCACTTAGGTTCGCGAACCTGCAGCAAAAACAAATATTATCCTGTGCTGAAAATAGTTTGCCATAGTGTGTACGTATGCGAACTTGATTCGCACAGGTACATACTATAGCAATAGTGAAAATAAAAGGGAACAAAATTTTCTGTTACCTAAGTTTAGATGTGTCACTAATCTGCAATACCCTAATAATAATATCTATCTCCAAGAAATATATTAGTTACCATATTTACCAAAACTGTCTCTAAAGTATAAATCATCGGATTAATGTAAATATGTATCTTAAATTATAGTTTGATCACTTTTTTCTATAGCCTGAATATACCTAAGATCTATGCTTTAAAAAGTAAGTTACGGGCAGGAATAATACACCTACCTAAAATAATAAACCTGTCACTATAAATCTAATCATCTAACTATTAGCATCGATTAATTCGTTCAATTATCGAAATTATAGATCTGTTACCTAATTAATAGAAAAATTCCTAATAGGGGTGGAGTTTTTATAACGGAGTTTTTAAAACCATTTTGATATTGTTTGGTGATTCAATTTCAGTGACACTTTTATTATTTTGATATTTAGGTAATCGTTTTAACATTATTTGGTGATTCAATTTAGGTGAGAGATCTACTATTTTAGGAACAAATATTATTAACTAAGTCACTGAAAACGCATTTATTAAGTAATTGATAAAATCATGCCCTTAAAATAATAGAAAATAAATTTGATAAAGAGGTCAGAAAATCATCATTTATATTTACATCAGAATATAAAAGCTTTACATCTAAGTACCTAAATAATATTATAATAGTAAAAAAAAAACATTTTTTTACACAGTAGTGTAATAATGTTACATCTTAGGTAAAAATTCACAAATTTCGAAAACGTAAGTATACCCTCCTCCATGTTACAATTTAAAAATTACTAGAAACTACAAAGAATTGCTCACAAAATTTTGCAAGGCGATAAATGAAAAAAAAAGGCGAATTGTTGTTTTCATATCATTGTAAACCTTTGACTTATGGACCATTGATATTTTAACTAGTTTGATGTTTGAACCGTTTGACATTTTGAATTTTGCTATTATGAATTTATACATAATGATTTTTGACATTTTAAACCATTTGCATTTTGATTTTTGACATTTTGAACTTTGCCATTTTAACTTTAGACATTTTAACTTTAGACATTCTGATACGTACCCTTTTGTATTGCATGTTATATCCAGCAACTGTTAAATATTTTTCAACACACTTGCTCGTAAAGTGAACCCTAATACATCGCTTTTAGGACCATAAACCGAGCTATAACAAACGCGTGCAATAATATATAAAACACTAGTTGGTTATATAATTATCCCAACGAAGTTAAATTAGTACCTTACTGCAAGTTCTATGCGAGTAAACAGAGCATTCCCAATTTAACCGGGTAATACAGTTATTTTTTTAGTAACAACAAAGAGGTTGTATGTCGCTGCAAATTCATATACATTTTTGGAATAAATAAATGTGTACGTCCTTAATTAAGTCAAACAAATATTTATTATTATCAAATTATTCATAATTTACAATATTTTATCAATAAAAAATATAATTTTGAAGTAGGCTGAATGCTCACTCACCCCTTTGTTCGAAAAATATTCTTGCATTGGGCGTGTGAAAAAAACAAAAACAACCTGCGCGCCTTTTCCCATCATAATTATGATATTTTGGTTTTGTCGTATTTGTTGCTGTGTGGTAAATTACTTTTCAACACACTTGCTCGTAAAGTGAGCCCTAATACATCGCTTTTAGGGCCATAAACCGAACTATAACAAACGCGTGCAATAATATATAAAACACTAGTTGGTTATAGAATTATCCCTACAAAGTTAAAAAGGTATCTTACTGCAAGTTCTATGCGAGTAAACAGAGCATTTTCAATTTAACTGGGTAATACAGTTATTTTTTTAGTAACACCAAAGAGGTTTTATGCCGCTGAAAATTCATTTGCATTTTTGGAATAAATAAATGCGTAGGTCCTTAATTAAGTCAAACAAATATTTATTACTATCAAATTATTCCTAATTTACAATATTTTGTTAAAAAATATTAAAATATTAGCATTTTATCACCTAATTTTATAATTTTGAAGTAGGCTGAATGCTCACTAACCCCTTTGTTCGCAAAATATTCTTGCATTGGGCGTGTGAAAAAAACAAAAAAAAACCTGCGCGCCTTTTCTCATCATGATTATCATTTTGTTTTTGTCGTATTTGTTGATGTGTGGTAAATTACTTTGTTTTTTCCTCGCAAATGTGTTGAAAAACGTCGTATGAAACTCGTGAGCTCTTACTTATTGCACACTCGGCTGAGTTACGCCCTCGCCTGCGGCTCGGGCTGCAACCCACAGCCTTGTGTGCAATAAGCAACCTAACCTAACTTGTATCATAATGTACTATTATAACATATTTGCTCGTAAAGGGTCTCTTATTACACCAATTTCAATATCGTATTGTATCTCATTACGAACTTGTGCGGTAATGTAAAGTAAAACGCACGGTTTCCTTGATAAACCGTGCGTTTTACTTTACATTACCGCACGGTTTATCAAGATACTTCGTCTAAAACGAACAGTACTTTTTTAAATCTTAGCAAAGAGTTTTTATGTCAGAAAAGAGGTCAACATTTTATGGATAAAATTAACTTTGGGAGATAAAATATAATAAATAAACATTTAATTATTCAATTTAATTAATGTTGACAATAAATTACAACCATTTATCTATAAGAAAAACACAAAAATATTAATTTACTTTATTAGTAATACTGGCTGTTTTTATGCCTTTGCCTTAAAAAAAGCGCTGATGCGCGCGCATTGCTATTTTTTTTTTGCTGTATTGTTTTTATTTGAAAATGTCGTCAAGTACTGATGAATTTATTAATTCAACACCGCCAGAAGTCTCAGAGGCAGCGAAAAAGGCTACTCCAAGCCACTTGCTCGAAAAATTGACCGATAAGATACTTACAAGCGTATCAAAATTTAATCATATGGAAAACAAGCAAAGGTGCAAAGTCCAAGTTTTATTTATTTTCTCGCAAATATGTTATAAAACGTCGTATGACATTCGTGCGCTTTGATAATTACAGCCTCTGCTTTCTTGTAGCCCTCGCCTACGGCTCGGGCTAGCAATATCGCCTCGGCTGTAATTTTCAACGTACCGCACTTATATCATAATGTACTATTGTTTTTTCCACGCAAATGTGTTGAAAAACGTCGTATGAAACTCGTGAGCTCTTGCGTATTGCACACTCGGCTGAGTTACGCCCTCGCCTGCGGCTCGGGCTGCAACCCACAGCCTTGTGTGCAATGAGCAACCTAAGCTAACTTGTCTCATAATCTAAAAATATAAAAGAAGACTCTGAGTGACTGACTGACTGACTGACTGACATATCAACGCACAGCCCAAACCGCTGGGTCTAGAAACACCAAATTAGGCACATAGGTTCCTTATGAGGTCTAGGGGTGCACTAAGAAAGGATTTTTCAAAACTCACCCCCCAAGGGGGGAAACGGGGGTCCAAAGTTTGTATGAAAGTCCCTCAGTTTTAAAGCTAGGATCTTCAAATTTTGTGTTTAGGCTGATAATTGAATATTAGTATACACGTGTCTCAGCGTTTTTGATAATTTCACCCACGAAGGGGTGAAAAGGGGGAAGAAGTTGTGTATAGAAAATCCTTTATTTTTTGAATTAAATATCGCTAAATTTAATATTTAGGCTTATGAATGGAAATCTAACACAATGTAAATTATTATTGGTAATATTTCAACCCCTATGGGGATGAAATAGGGGTGAAATGGGGTAAAAAAACCTTTATAGGTTTTTTATTTTTATTTATATAAATATGGATGTTGTTATTGGGGTTTTCTGGGATGACGATTGCGAAAATGACATTTATTTTGAAGTCCAACACGGTGGGCATGATTAAACCCTTAAAGGGGTGAAAATGGGGTTTAAATTTTGTATGGAAAAATAATATAAAGTAGACATCACAACTTCAAACTTCGTAGGAGCACGTCTAAAAATAAATATAGGCAAATACTTATTTTGTGATTTTGAAAGTTCTTGCGGTTTTATGGGATGGTGATTGCGAAAATGACATTTATGTTGAAGTCGAACACAGTGGACTCAGCCCCAAGGGACGGGGACGGGAACGGGAACGGGAACGGGAACGGGAACGGGAACGGGAACGGGAACGGGAACGGGAACGGAACCGCCCGCGACTTCGTCCGCGTGGATATTAGAGAAAATCCTTAGGGAACCTTCAACCAGGATTCGACCAGCCGTTATTAAGCGATTAGGCGGATCCCCACCAAGCAAGCAGCCTCGTGCGAGGCTCACCGTCACCACACGCGGCAAACGTCTTGCCTAGCGAGGCGGCGCGCTTGGTGGGGCCGCCTAATCGCGTAAAAACGGCTGGTCCTGGCTGGTCGGAACCTGGTTGAAGGTTCCCTAAGGATTTTCTCTCATATCCACGCGGACGAAGTCGCGGGCGGAAGCTAGTATACTATTAAATCACAGATGTTATGAGGTTCTCTGTATATGAGAAAATAACACCAATTTCATAGGTAAGGACCCAATAATATTATACCTACCTACTTATACAGTGTGTTTTTTTGAACAGTGATCAAATTTTGTGGTGTGGCTATTAGACCATCAAACTGAACAACTTTGTCTATGGGACCAACTTAATCAGATCATAAAATAATCAGCTGTTCCATACATTTTGGTCGAGTAGATGTTGATGATTTCTATGGAACAGCTGAATTTTTTTTGATCTGATTAAGTTGGTCCCATAGACAAAGTTGTTCAGTTTGATGGTCTAAGCCATACCACAAAATGTGATCACTGTTCAAAAAAACACATTGTATAAAATAATTAGACCTCTCTAAAATAATTTTATTGCTTATAAGTTTTTTTTATGAAACATCAATTTTATTATACTTATTTTTGTGACTGGCTTAATTCTTAGAACGAAAGCACGCTTTCATCAATAAATAAATGTATTTTCCTTGCTTTAAAATACTTCATATTAAAAAATAGGAAGGAAGAATATATTTTTGTAGGTTTATTTGAATACAACTTGTTTATATATATATATATATCAGTTGTCTAGCACCCATATTACAAGCTTTGCTTAGTTTGGGGCTAGATGGCGCTGTGTGAAATTGTTCAAGCATTTATTTATTTATTTATCTTTGCCCAGGACCTTAACTCGCCAGACGTAGTATCATCATCAACCCAAGAAGACAGATCCGCCTACCAAGCATTGCTAGATCCATACACAGGCAGCGTTGCATTACGGCACACTCCTGCTAAGAGTCCAGCCAATACGACACGGCGAAGGATACAACTTGTAAGTAAATAATGATTAAATTGCAAAATAAACTTTGTACTATGTTTGGTCCGTGTACCAGACCCTAGTACATCCTTACGCAAATATCGTTGCATTACGTTTCGTTTTGACATACGCCTGCTAAGAATTCAGCCAATACCACACGGCGAAGGATACAACTTGTAATTAAATAATGATTAAATTGCAAATAAAAACTTTGTGCCATATTGGACCGTGTACCAGACCCTACTAAATCCTTACATAGGCATCGTTACGTTACGGCATACGCCGTACAATTTGTACTCGGATTGGTTGGTGGTAGGGCTTATTTCAACTCCGCCTAGCTAGCTACCACCATCTTACCTAAGTCTGACGCCATAACAACAATTTAAAAATTGTTGTGTCCGACAGTTAAAGGTAAGATAGCCAGTTCCTCAGTGATGAGGATTCCGGGTGTAGTGCGCTTCCACCTTCGCCTTATCGTCACTTAACATCAGGTGAGGTGAAGGCCGAGCACTATTCCGTTGTGCATAAAAAAAAATCAGGTTGCACTCCGGGAGTGCCGGCAGAAGTGAAAACTTGAATATTAACGTTGTGCATTATTGATATTTTGGAATGGTCAGGGAATAATTTTGCACGAATTGCTGTCTTACGAATTTACTCTGCATTTGAATTTGCGAATACATAACAGTATTGTACGAAAGTCTTATCCATAGTTTGACAGAAAATCTAGAGTTTTGACATTGAATTAAAAAAATTGCGCGTTGCTATGGTGACACAAGGTGTTCACGTCTTGAAATGACTCGCCGCCATTTTCACCGCGCCCCGTAGAAATAGAGGGGGATACTTCCGCCGCCAGCTGTCTACTCTCCATCCGTCACATCCGTCTTACGCATTTTCGATCAGCCACGTGATTCTTACTGACGCGAGTTTAGCATTTTTTCCCCATTACAAAAAATAAAAACCCGGTCAAGAGCGAGTCGGACTCGCGCACCGAGGGTTCCGTACAATCATAAATATATTTAGATATATATTTTAGAACAGTCTTTAAAAAAGTAGGATAAACGGCAAACAGGTAGAAGGGCGAACAGGCGGACAGTTAATTTACAAATGCTGCTTATGGTGACTGAAAAACGTTTCAGCCACTCCACATTGCAAAATGTTTATATTACTAGTCCATCAGCCATTTTAATGTCCCCACTGCTGGGGCACAGGCCTTCCTTATGGGTGGATAAGGAGGACGGGCCATAACCCACCACGCGGGCACAATGCGGATTGGTGGGTGTTAACGACTGCAAATGCAGCCGGGACCAACGGCTTAACGTGCCTTCCGAAGCACGGAGGAGCTCGAGATAATAAATTTTTGGTCACCCATCCCATGACCGAACCTTGCGAACGTTGCTTAACCTCCGCAATCGCTGGTCCAGGCGCTAAACCACTGCGCCACCGAGCTCCTCGTTATTATTATATTACTATATTACTAAGTAGGAACTTATTCTTCGTTTATTCGTACGGCAAATAGTAGGTAATTATATTAGAACCAGCCACCAATTTATTATTGTAGTGTTAGGTTGCGCCATCTCTTGACCGATAGTGGAACTATTTTTGTCCCTTAGGTTAGCATGCTTAGGACAGCGCCATCTGTTGACTGGTAGTGAAACTAAGAAAATTTTGTTTGTTTTTTGAATTTCTAAAAAAGTGTGTTATATTGAGACATCGTTTTATTTTTCCTGTAATCTTTACATAAACTACTATCACATAGAATTATTTCAGATTTTTCTCTTTGTAAACTTCGGAGATAAGGGGGGGGGAACGGTATTTTTTTTTACATTTTTCATCATAAGTCGAAAACTATGCGGCCTAAGAAAAAAAGAAAAATTGTTTCAAAATGTGCAAATAGCGCTCTTTCATATGATACCCCACATGCCCTAGTCACCTAACTTAAAATTTTTAAGACCCCTTTTCAGTCCCTATTGTAAAAAAAAATATTAATTTTATTATTTCTTTCTTATTTGCAAAATAGTTGGCCAAATGTCATCTTAAACTGTTCCAAATTTCAAGTTGATACCATTAGTAGTTCTCGAGATATCCAGCTGTGACAGACAGACAGACAGGCAGACAGACAGACAGACAGACAGACAGACTGAGTCATACCATAAGGGTTCCTTTTTTACCATTTTGGTACGGAACCCTAAAAAGCGTACAACGCCGCTAAAGAAGTTTTCACTTCAAAAAGATGTCAAATGTGATCTATTTAACTGGCCCTACTGTAGCTCAGAAAATGGGAGTTAACCATTTGGTGTACAGAAAATAGTCTTATTCACATTTCAATTGAAACGAAATCGATTCTGGCACAAAAACTATGCTTTTCTTGCGACCGATGTGTCAGTTTGTAAACACTATCGTGCGAATATCAGCCGGCAACTTCGCACAATGGGGTGCTTATGTTAGTCATTGGAAAAAATGGCTTACATTACTTGGTTCGTGTTGCGTGGGCTAAAGATCACGTTGCATTTATGACTTCTATTACGAAATTACAACTGATTGGGTTACGGAAATACATAGTAATACGTTATACAAGGTTATTTTTAGTATATACGAAACCTGAAAACTGTTCAAAATCAGTAATAGAATCGATTTCAATATTTTTTATATCATGTTATATTTTGACTGAATAATATTTACAAAACCATAATTAGCGCACGTCTTACTAAAATGTCTCGCGTGCATAATACAAAAAGCTTGTACGGCATATGAGTTGGCAAGAGAAAAATGAGACAAAAGATGCGCTGAGTTTACTGTTTGTGGCTACTGCGCATATTTTGTCTCATCTTTACCTTACTAAGTTATGTGCCGGACGGTACAGTGCGAGGCACGTAACTTGAAATTTTTTCGACGGAGTGGGGATCAGATCGCGCATGTGCTCTTGTGAGCGATCAATAGCGCGCGCCCCTCTCCCGCCGCCCGCGCCCCTCACCGCTACGTATACCCAAAATATGCGTTCCGTGCAATCCCCACCCGATTTCAAGTTACATGCCTCGTACTGTATTACTTCGTGTGTTTTTAAGGTATCAATATCATTTTTAGGGTTCCGTACCAAAATGGTAAAAAAGGAACCCTCATGGTGTGACTCAGTCTGTCTGTCTGTCTGTCACAGCTGGATATCTCGAGAACTACTAATGGTATCAACTTGAAATTTGGAATACTTTAAGATGACATTTGCCCAGCTATTTTTGAAATAAGAAATAAATAAAAAAATAAATATCTTTTTTACAACAGGGCCTGAAAAGGGGTCTTAAAAATTTGAAGTGGAGCTACTAGGGCATGTGGGCATCATATGAAAGAGCGCCGTTTGCACGTATTCAATCATTTTTTCTTTTTTTTCTAGACCGCATAGTTTTCGACTTAAGATGAAAAATGTAAAAAAAAAAATACCGTCCCCCCCCCCCCCCTTATCTCCGAAGTTTGCAATGAGAAAAATCTGAAATAATTCTATGTGATTGCAGTTTATATAAAGATTACAGGAAAAATAAAACGATGTCTCAATGTCTCAAAGTGTGCTATACACTTTTTATGAAATTATCAAATTTCTAAAAAAGTTAACATTAGTTCGACTATCGGTCAAGAGATGGCGCTGACCTAAAACTGCAATACTTATTTTATTATTCTACTCTGCAGTGTGGTTTGATGGTGCAATTATGATAGTACGGAACCCTCGGTGCGCGAGTCCGACTCGCTCTTGACCGTTTTTTTTTATACTGATTCTGAAAATAAAATATGTGACCCGTGTTTCGGCTTTCGTATATACAAAAAACCAGTCAAGAGCGAGTCTAACTCGCGCACCGAGGGTTCCGTACCATCATAATTGCACCATCAAACCCCACTGCAGAGTAAAATAATAAAATTAGTATTGCAGTTTTATGTCAGCGCCATCTCTTGACCGATAGTGGAACTAACGTTAACATTTTTAGAAATTTGATAATTTCTGAAAAAGTGTGCTATATTGAGACATCGTTTTATTTTTCCTGTAATCTTTATATAAACTGCTATCACATAGAATTATTTCAGATTTTTCTCTTTGCAAAGTTCGGAGATAAGAGGGGTGGGAACGGTCATTTTTTTACATTTTTCATCATAAATCGAAAACTATGCGGCTTAAAACAAAAAGAAAAAATGATTAAAAACGTGCAAACGGCGCTCTTTCATATGATACCCCACATGCCCTAGTCACCTCACTTCAAATTTTTAAGACCTGTTGTAAAAAAGATATTTTTTTTTTATTAATTTCTTTTTTGCAAAATAGTTGGGCAAATGTCATCTTAAACTATTCTAAATTTCAAGTTGATAGCATTAGTAGTTCTCGAGATATCCCGCTGTGACAGACAGACAGACAGACAGACTGAGTCACACCATAAGGGTTCCTTTTTTACCATTTTGGTACGGAACCCTAAAAAATATGTTGTATATAACTGATAAAATAGGGTGGCCATATAGCCAATCAAAATATAAACAATTTTACTTGGTTGAAAACTAATTGCAACCAATAAAATAATTTATATAAATATCACATCACCCATCATGTTTATTACGACCAATTTTATCCAGTTTATGCCTTCATGTTTGGTGCCAAATCCAAAATCGATTGAGCAAATTGTCATGATTTGTGTCTGTTTATCTGCTTTTTCCAGAACTTTCGGTGATTATAGTTCGCGCAATATAACTTGAACCATAGACAATGAGGCTTGTGCAAATATTGCTACTGCGCAAGTCACGTGGTACGAAAATTTGGGTCGTATTTTTTTTCACCTCACCTGATGTTAAGTGACGATAACGCCAAAGGTAGAAGCGCACTACACCCGGAATCCTCACCACTGAGGAACTGACTATCTTACCTCTAACTGCCGGAACACAACAATTTTTAGATTGTTTTTATGGCGTCAGACTTAGGTAAGATCCAGGCGGACTTGAAATGAGCCTTACCACCAACTGAATTTTGCATCTACAGTAATACTCATGAAATTTTAATCATTTGGTTCCCGCAGTGGGGTGGTACCACTCATGATTACAAGCAAATTTTACAATGGGACCAACTCTGATATCGCGAATAAAGAAATCTGCTGTTCCATACATTAAAATCGAGTAGATATTGCGTTTCTGTATGGAACAGCAGTTTTTTTTCGCGATATTTGGTCCCATAGTAAAAGTTGCTTGTAATCATGGATGGAACTACCCCACTGCGGGAACCAAATTATAAAAATTTCAGCGTGTACAGCTGTCCCTTTTGTTCTGTAGCCGCCAGAAGAAGACAGATGTAGTTTAGACAGCGTCAGTGCGTGTTCCATGGAGTCTGAGGAGGAGCCTCTGCCCCCGGAGCCCCAACCCGGGGCGCCGCCCAGCGACGACGAGGAGACCAAGAGGTTCGTTAGTATTAGCACAGAATAATTATAATTACATATCAGCCGCACGACACCCACTGCTGTGTATAGGCCTCCCCCAAGGATCTCCACGTCGCTCGGTCCTGGGGCCATACCGGCTAACGAATCGATTATCGAAAAGTCTGCCGGGTTTCAAATTAAAACAGATAAATCGAGCCCCAATTGGGCCAAAATGGCGAACCCCAATTCATGATGTCACACGAACATCGATATCTTCCAAATTACGTCAACAGAAAGTACAAGACGAAATTCCTTACTTTAATTTTTCTGTTTTAAGTTGAAACTCGGTAGACTTTTCGATAATCGATGCGTTAGCCGGTACGGCCCTTGCTTGGCCCGCATCCAGCGCACGTCGGTCCACCTTGTGGGGGCCTACCCACGGAGCGTCGTCCGGTGCGCGTAGGGTTACTGTCTGACCGGATAAATACGGTCTTGACCGGATTTTATGAGCTCAGACCGGACTCCGCCCGTATTTCATTCGTGACCGGATTTTTAATTGTGCTGGGTCAAAATCATTACACCATCATTGATTATAATGATTTTGTGTAAACAATCATCGCCGCACAGCACGGAGCGCGCGGCGCGCTACGCACGCCGCGATTAGGCTCTACGAATGGGTGGTTTCCTGAAAGATGCCCATAATTTTCTTCTAAGAAACCACCCACTTGAGTAAAATTTTACAAAAAAAAGTTTTAAGCTGTTGCCAGCAGATAATAATAAAAGTTGTTCCTAAATCCTAATGTAAATGGCCAACATTTTTTTTAATTGAGTAAAAGACGACTTTTGTCCAAAAATCAGGATTTTCAACCTCTTGCAACCGGATTTCCGAATTTTAGTCCTAGTAACCCTAGGTGCGCGTGAGCCATTCCAATACGGCCTTGCCCCAACGGTCCCTTTCCGCCCCAACGGCCACCACCTTCGGTGGTACCACCACCACATACCACCATTAGGTTAAGCGAAAAAAAAAAAGTTTTGGCTAAGTTAAAACAAAACGGCCAAGTGCGTGTCGGGCCACGCGCATTAGGGTTCTGTAGTTACCTTATACCATACCATATTTAATAGCACTTATCATTTTTAGTCTGCAAAAATAACTTTGTTTTCACAGTGTTTGTATGAATGACAAAGATTTTTTACTTTCTTATTTTAAAAGTTAGGGGTCGGAGGGGGGGGGAGGGGGGACGACGACGACACACATATTTTACCACCTTGGCAGTGTCTAGGCAAAAAATAGTCTTTGAAACCTCAATGTCATACACCAAAAACCTCGCAGGAGTACATTAGTAACATCATATACAACAAATTGTTCTATGACTTTTCCAAAAACAGACAAAAAAAATCGACTCTCCATACAAATGTTCGAACAGCTTATCGAGTTTTGTATGAAAAGTCGTTTTTAGGGTTCCGTAGCCTAAATGGCAAAAAACGGAACCCTTATAGATTCGTCATGTCTGTCTGTCTGTCTGTATGTTACAGCCACTTTGTTCCGAAAGCATTAAGATTACACAGTTGAAACTTGGTAAGTAGATGTATTCTGTTAACCGCTTAAAGAATTTAACTTAAAAATAAAAAAAATAAAAGATTAAGGGGGGCTCCCCATACATGGAACTGAAACTGAAAAATTTTTTTTTCATCAAACTGTAGATAGATAGGTCTTTAAAAATGACATTGAGGTTTTTAAGACATTTTTTTCATAAAATCTACCGTTTGAAAGACCCTTTGACTTTTGAAATAATAGAGTGAAAAATCTAAAAATATAATACTATAGGTCTTAATAAACACTTCGAAAATTGGTTTGAACGAGATACAGTAATGAGTTTTTGAGATATAGCACATTTTCTAAAACCGTAAATATAACTTTGTCATTCATACCAACACTGTGATAAACAAAGTTATTTTTGGAGATGAAAAAATGATAGGTGGTATTAAATATGGTATGGTATAAGGTAACTACGGAATCCTACAGCGCGTGGCCCGACACGCACTTGGCTGGTTTTTAGGGTTCCGTACCCAAAGGGTAAAAACGGGACCCTATTACTAACCCTCCGCTGTCCGTCTATCTGTCTGTCTGTCTGTCCGTCTGTCTGTCTGTCTGTCTGTCTGTCTGTCACCAGGCTGTATCTCATGAACCGTGATAGCTAGACAGCTGAAATTTTCACAGATGATGTATTTCTGTTGCTGCTACAACAACAAATACTAAAAACAAAATAAAATAAATATTTAAGGGGGGCTCCCATACAACAAACGTGGTTTTTTTGCCGTTTTTTGCTCGATATTAATAACGACAACAGGTAGACAGTTGAAATTTTCACAGATGATGTATTTCTGATGCCGTTATAATAATAAATACTAAAATCAGAATAAAATAAATACTTAAGGGGGGCTCCCATACAACAAACGTGTTCTTTTTGCCGTTTTTTGGTACGGAACCCTTTGTGCGTGAGTCCGACTCGCACTTTGCCAGTTTTTTTTGTCTGTTCTACTATCTAGTCTGCGAGGTTGTTGGTGTTTTAGAAATAACCGTGTACAGACACCGCGCACGTATTAGTTTGATGAAAAACATTTTTGTAGAGTTTCAGTTCCATGTATAAGGAGCCCCCCCTTAATCTTTTTAGGGTTCGTACCAAAATGGTAAAAAAGGAACCCTTATGGTGTGACTCAGTCTGTCTGTCACAGCTGGATATCTCGAGAACTACTAATGGTATCAACTTGAAATTTAGAATAGTTTGAGATGACATTTGCACAATTATTTTGTAAATAAGAAAGAAATATAAAAATAAGTATCTTTTTTACACCAGGGACTGAAAAGGGGTCTTAAAAATTTGAAGTGGAGCTACTAGGGCATGTGGGGTATCATATGAAAGAGCGCCGCCCGTTTGCACGGTTTTAATATTTTTTCTTTTTGTTTTAGGCGCATAATTTTTGATTTATAATGAAAAATGTAAAAGACTGCACTTATAATTTTATTATTCTACTCTGCAGTGTATTTATTATGATGGTACGGAACCCTCGATGCGTGAGTCCTACTCGCTCTTGACCGGTTTTTTTTTATCTAGGACTCAGTCAACGAACACAGCATCAGAGTGCAGCGATCCGATCCCGGAATACTCCGCGGCCGAGGAGTTGTCCAACGAGAGGTGCTGGGTCAGCGTGCCGAAGGGGCACGGGCATGCCGTCTGTGATATGAAGGTAATTATGGAACATTTACACGGGTTGATTTTCCGAGCGACTCGCTAGGCGACATTAAACCGTGTTGACACGATCAAAGTATACTTGGACCCAGCGAACTAAAGCTATGGAATAAGCATTCCGCTCAAAAAATGGCACCACATGAAAAGTACAACTAAGTGGATAGAGCTAAAAATGCTGGCATTTAATAATGCAGCACCGTCTGAACACTGGTTGCTTATTAGCGACCATAATTTGTATACTTATAGATCTTTTCTGTACTTAATCGAAAAATAAGATACGTTATTTCTGCATCTTTTTACTGCCTTTTTTGCATCTTTTACACCATTTGACTATAAAGGACGTCATTTCTAATAAATTCTCCCATTCTATTTTTTCTTTACAAAACAAACTGCAATTTATTGAAAAGAACACTAACGTCAGTCACCGGGTGCGTGGCTGGCCCGACTAAAGCTGAGCGGGTTGTACTTTTTTCGGCCCCGTGGTGCCATTTTTAAGCAAAATTTGTTTGCAATTACACTTCCATAGATTTTAGTTCGCTGCTTGGACCGAGTAACTTGGACAAAGTAGCTTTGATCAAAGTTTTCCTTGGATACCTGTTGACACGACGTGCCGGACTACAGCTGGGCCACAAAAAAAAAAGTTGGAAATCTGACTTTTTAACTATGCCATGATGAAGACGATAGTTTGTCGGAATTTGTCGCCGAAAACCAGAATTTGTCGGGCTTGCGTTTAGGAGATACGTAAGGCGCAGCTGTAGAGACGTCTCTACAGCTGAGCCACACAGATCTCGCAAACGGAAGGTCGTAGCGAAAATCTGATTACTCGTATGTGTAGCCAGTAGTTTGTCCGTTTGTTTGTAGTATTAGTTAAAATTTTGATCCAAGTGCGCTTTGATTACTCGTTTACATGATTCAAGTAGTCATCGAAACTACTTGGTTCAAGTATACATTGATCATGTCAACGCTGCTTTAGTCAAATATGGGTTTTTATCGACAATCGCTTGTAAAATCGAATCGCCACCTCATTGAAATTACGTTTGCGGATCGATTTTAAAAACGATTGTCTATAAAAAGCCCTAGTCAAGTAAAATCGCATGGCAAGTGGCTCGGAAAATCGATCCATGTAAATGCCACATTAGGTTAAAACAATATTATTCGTTAGAGCGAGGCCCCATGAGTGCGTTGCGTCGCGTCGTCGCAACGGAACAACGCATTGTATGCCACACCTGCGTTGCGCGACAACGCAACGCAAGAGGGTACGCTCGGATCACTGGCCGTACGACGCAGCCATCACCCTCCCTCCCGTTTCGTCTCTTCTCCGTCGATCCGTTGAAACGTCGCGCGCGACGACGCATCGGTCTAATGGGGCATGTCATAAAAAATATATGGAAAACGACGCAGCGACGACGCAACGCAGCGCAATGCACTAATGGGGCCTCGCCCTTAATCTTGTTATACTTTTCCTTTATACTAACCATAATTTGGACTATGTATATATCTGTGATATATAGGTAAAGTTGCAACTTGACCGCTGCTGGGCAAAAGAATAGGGGTCGAAATACGAGTTAAACATATTTTCGAATACTAACGCGGTTTTATTAAATAAGTAGAACCCTAGGGAACTTTTGACCAGATTAAAAAGTAGCTTAAATGTTAATTTAGGTGATAAACTATCTGTGCGCCAAATTTCATCCTAACCCGTTCAGCCGTTTTTGCGTGATTGAGTAACAACAGTAACAAACATCCAAACTTTCATATTTATAAAACTAGCTTCCGCCCGCGACCTCGTTCCCGTGGACATTCGGAAACTCCCTAGGGCACCTTTGACCGGAATTAAAAATATCCTGTTTTAATTTCATCACAATCAGATCAGCCGTTTGTACCTGATTAATATTGAAATCTCGATCGTCTCAGCACGCGTAGCATGACCAACATCGAGATAAGATTCGACTCACAGAACAATGGCTTGTCTACACCGAAATGTCACTTTTGTCGGGTTGAGATCGAGATACTCATGCTCGCATTTAACAACTAGTAGACTCGTATTGTTCTTTGTCGTGGCCTAATGTCAAAAGTCGACAAACACGAGCTTTTCTCTTCAACTGACATTAATTTGACAGTTGAATCAGAGAAACTTGTCTACCACCCTTTGAGTAGTCGAGAAGATCGAGAGAGAGTTCACAGACTAATAAGAAGATTCGAAATAGTTTTCTACGTATTTTATTTTATATGAATCTAAATTTCGCAATAAAAATAAATCTAAATTGTCCGTGCTTATATTTTATTCCTTAAAAACTTAAATTAAAATTATTTTCATACGTTGATTTCAATATTTCGTAATTTTCTCGTCATTTTACACAGACTACTAAATTAACAATTTCGTTAGTAGTCTGTGTTATCTTTTCAAAATACTCTAAATAAAAGAAAGGCAAACGAATTTATATCCATACAGCTATATTTAATTAGTTTTAAGAGTTTAGCGTTGTGAAATCTATAGAAAGGAACGGTGCTTTATGAGAAATAAAGTAACTATTTTCTACTGGCAATATTATTCTTCTCGAGCTCGAGAGAGCTTGTCTACGGAAGAGAACGCTTTCTTGAGTGCCTCTTTATCTTAGAACTTATAAAAAAAATGAGAATCATGTTTAAACTAAATTATTTCGGATCATTTCAGATAATTTTGACGTTTATTGGTGTTGAAATAAAAAGATTACCTTTAAAATTCACTTTTTTTATTAAATGACATTAAAAGGTTTCGAAATTCTGAGAACGAGTCCCACCTGTCTGTCAAACTGTGCTCAGCAGTCGAGAAGGTCGAGACGACAAGTCTTCGTAGACAAGAGTCCCGTTTGCTCATGCTACGCGTGCAGGTTTTATCCTCCTTTGTGTAAATATCTCAATTTATTTTTGTGTAACTTTTTATGAATGCAATAAAAAGTATAATAGGCGGGTCTTCGCCAAGCGCGCTGCCCCCTTTTCCTCTCTTTCTTTCCCCTCCCCTCACTCCCCTCCCCTCTCACTCCCCTATCCCCCACCCCACACTCTCCCCTCACTCTCACTCTTCCTTCTCTTCTCTTTTTAGGATTCCGTACCCAAAGGGTAAAAACGGGAACCTATTACTAAAACTCCGCTGTCCGTCTGTCTGTCTGTCAGATCAGGCTGTATCTCATGAACCGTGATAGCTAGAAAGTTGAAATTTTCACAGATGATGTATTTCTGTTGCCGCTATAACGACAAATACTAAAAACAGAATAAAATTAATATTTAAAGGGGGCTCCCATACAACACACGTGATTTTTTTAGCCGTTTTTTGGTACGGAACGCTTCGTGCGTGAGTCCGACTCGCACTTGGCCGGTTTTTTAATGAGCGGGCGATTTTTTAGTAAATCAAAATCAAAGTCAAATAAGCTTTATCCAAATAAACTTAATTATTAAGTACTTTTGAATAGTCTATATTTTCCTACCACCCGTTCAAGACTTTTTTAGCTGACAAGAAGAACGGGCGGAAGAAACTTATCAGCTGTAACAGTCATAAGTAACAAAATTTACAAACTGTAATATATCTTATCGTAATAATAGTACATTTTTGCAAAGGCAGCGAAATAGGCAATTGCTATTTCGGCCGAGACATATATAGTGCTTTTCTTAAAAAAATGCAAGGAAATAAAAAAGGGCCTTTTACATAATAAATTTAATTAATATTAAATAATTATATGAACATACATTTCAGCATAGTATAAATCGCCCATAATGTAGACGGCTTTTTAGTTTTAGTAATTTCATTGAAATACGCCAAAAACACTGTTTCGAAGAAAAATTTTGTATTTTTCTCGTTTTTCCAGAACATGAAATTTTCATATAGTTTCATATATTTTTCTTTTGATTTCGCTGAAAGTAGGTTTTCCATTGCTCATTTAGCTTCCCTTTTCATTTTCATTCATTTTTTCATTTTCATTTTCGATCTTAAATCTGGTGGAGTGCAGTCAATGTTCATTTCATTTTTACTTTCAGAATCACCGGAACTCATTTTAATTATTTTTTATTAACAAAATAACAACGAACTCCGCTAATCCGCTTTACCGCCAATTTTTTATTTTATTTCACAGTTTGTGCCGAAAGGTAAACGCATCTGTGGCTATACAGCCACGAGAACGCAATGTGTACGATAGATGAAAGAGTTCTAAATACAAACAGCACACCGTTTCATACAACATTGCCGGCGCGCTCTTCGTTCCAAATTCAAAGAACCCGCCGGGAAGTGATTTAGGTTTTTCAGTCTACGTAAATATGATACTTCGCGTGTTCTTTATTCAAAAGTAATGACAATATTTCCGCGCATGTTTAAGAAAAGTCCATTTAATTGAACCAGGTGATAGAGCCGTTCAAGCGCGTGATATCGCACGGTGGGTACGAGTCGCGCGGCGCCGCCGTCATAGTGTTCAGCGCGTGCCACCTACCCGACGCGGCTCGAGCCGACTACAGATACGTCATGGACAACTTGTTCCTGTGAGTACCTACCATAGACACACTTAATATACTCACTTAGAAAAAATAATAAGAAACAGGAAAAGAACAATAAGAACTAGGTGATAGAACCGTAGCTATAGTGTTCAGCGCGTGCCATCTACCCGACGCGGCTCGAGCCGACTACAGATACGTCATGGACAACTTGTTCCTGTGAGTACCTACCATAGACACACTTAATATACTCACTTAGAAAAAATAATAAGAAACAGGAAAAGAACAATAAGAACTAGGTGATAGAACCGTAGCTATAGTGTTCAGCGCGTGCCATCTACCCGACGCGGCTCGAGCCGACTACAGATACGTCATGGACAACTTGTTCCTGTGAGTACCTACCATAGACACACTCAATATACTCACTTAGAAAAAATAATAAGAAACAGGAAAAGAACAATAAGAACTAGGTGATAGAACCGTAGCTATAGTGTTCAGCGCGTGCCATCTACCCGACGCGGCTCGAGCCGACTACAGATACGTCATGGACAACTTGTTCCTGTGAGTACCTACCATAGACACACTTAATATACTCACTTAGAAAAAATAATAAGAAACAGGAAAAGAACAATAAGAACTAGGTGATAGAACCGTAGCTATAGTGTTCAGCGCGTGCCATCTACCCGACGCGGCTCGAGCCGACTACAGATACGTCATGGACAACTTGTTCCTGTGAGTACCTACCATAGACACACTCAATATACTCACTTAGAAAAAATAATAAGAAACAGGAAAAGAACAATAAGAACTAGGTGATAGAACCGTAGCTATAGTGTTCAGCGCGTGCCATCTACCCGACGCGGCTCGAGCCGACTACAGATACGTCATGGACAACTTGTTCCTGTGAGTACCTACCATAGACACACTTAATATACTCACTTAGAAAAAATAATAAGAAACAGGAAAAGAACAATAAGAACTAGGTGATAGAACCGTAGCTATAGTGTTCAGCGCGTGCCATCTACCCGACGCGGCTCGAGCCGACTACAGATACGTCATGGACAACTTGTTCCTGTGAGTACCTACCATAGACACACTCAATATACTCACTTAGAAAAAATAATAAGAAACAGGAAAAGAACAATAAGAACTAGGTGATAGAACCGTAGCTATAGTGTTCAGCGCGTGCCATCTACCCGACGCGGCTCGAGCCGACTACAGATACGTCATGGACAACTTGTTCCTGTGAGTACCTACCATAGACACACTTAATATACTCACTTAGAAAAAATAATAAGAAACAGGAAAAGAACAATAAGAACTAGGTGATAGAACCATAGCTATAGTGTTCAGCGCGTGCCATCTACCCGACGCGGCTCGAGCCGACTACAGATACGTCATGGACAACTTGTTCCTGTGAGTACCTACCATAGACACACTTAATATACTCACTTAGAAAAAATAATAAGAAACAGGAAAAGAACAATAAGAACTAGGTGATAGAACCGTAGCTATAGTGTTCAGCGCGTGCCATCTACCCGACGCGGCTCGAGCCGACTACAGATACGTCATGGACAACTTGTTCCTGTGAGTACCTACCATAGACACACTTAATATACTCACTTAGAAAAAATAATAAGAAACAGGAAAAGAACAATAAGAACTAGGTGATAGAACCATAGCTATAGTGTTCAGCGCGTGCCATCTACCCGACGCGGCTCGAGCCGACTACAGATACGTCATGGACAACTTGTTCCTGTGAGTACCTACCATAGACACACTTAATATACTCACTTAGAAAAAATAATAAGAAACAGGAAAAGAACAATAAGAACTAGGTGATAGAACCATAGCTATAGTGTTCAGCGCTTGCCATCTACCCGACGCGGCTCGAGCCGACTACAGATACGTCATGGACAACTTGTTCCTGTGAGTACCTACCATAGACACACTTAATATACTCACTTAGAAAAAATAATAAGAAACAGGAAAAGAACAATAAGAACTAGGTGATAGAATCATAGCTATAGTGTTCAGCGCGTGCCATCTACCCGACGCGGCTCGAGCCGACTACAGATACGTCATGGACAACTTGTTCCTGTGAGTACCTACCATAGACACACTTAATATACTCACTTAGAAAAAATAATAAGAAACAGGAAAAGAACAATAAGAACTAGGTGATAGAACCATAGCTATAGTGTTCAGCGCGTGCCATCTACCCGACGCGGCTCGAGCCGACTACAGATACGTCATGGACAACTTGTTCCTGTGAGTACCTACCATAGACACACTTAATATACTCACTTAGAAAAAATAATAAGAAACAGGAAAAGAACAATAAGAACTAGGTGATAGAACCATAGCTATAGTGTTCAGCGCGTGCCATCTACCCGACGCGGCTCGAGCCGACTACAGATACGTCATGGACAACTTGTTCCTGTGAGTACCTACCATAGACACACTTAGAAAAAATAATAAGAAACAGGAAAATAACAATAAGAACTAGGTGATAGAACCATAGCTATAGTGTTCAGCGCGTGCCATCTACCCGACGCGGCTCGAGCCGACTACAGATACGTCATGGACAACTTGTTCCTGTGAGTACCTACCATAGACACACTTAGAAAAAATAATAAGAAACAGGAAAAGAACAATAAGAACTGGGTGATAGAACCATAGCTATAGTGTTCAGCGCGTGCCATCTACCCGACGCGGCTCGAGCCGACTACAGATACGTCATGGACAACTTGTTCCTGTGAGTACCTACCATAGACACACTTAATATAGTTAAATAGAAAAATTAAAAGAAACAGGAAAAGAACAATAAGAACTAGGTGATAGAACCATAGCCATAGTGTTCAGCGCGTGCCATCTACCCGACGCGGCTCGAACCGACTACAGATACGTCATGGACAATCTGTTCCTGTGAGTACCTACCATAGACAAACTTAATATACTCACTTAGAAAAATTAAAAGAAACAGGAAAAGAACAATAAGAACTAGGTGATACAACCATAGCCATAGTGTTCAGCGCGTGCCATCTACCCGACGCGGCTCGAGCCGACTACAGATACGTCATGGACAATCTGTTCCTGTGAGTACCTACCATAGACACACTTAATATACTCACTTAGAAAAATTAAAAGAAACAGGAAAAGAACAATAAGAACTAGGTGATACAATCATAGCCATAGTGTTCAGCGCGTGCCATCTACCCGACGCGGCTCGAGCCGACTACAGATACGTCATGGACAATCTGTTCCTGTGAGTACCTACCATAGACACACTTAATATACTCACTTAGAAAAATTAAAAGAAACAGGAAAAGAACAATAAGAACTAGGTGATACAATCATAGCCATAGTGTTCAGCGCGTGCCATCTACCCGACGCGGCTCGAGCCGACTACAGATACGTCATGGACAATCTGTTCCTGTGAGTACCTACCATAGACACACTTAATATACTCACTTAGAAAAATTAAAAGAAACAGGAAAAGAACAATAAGAACTAGGTGATACAATCATAGCCATAGTGTTCAGCGCGTGCCATCTACCCGACGCGGCTCGAGCCGACTACAGATACGTCATGGACAATCTGTTCCTGTGAGTACCTACCATAGACACACTTAATATACTCACTTAGAAAAATTAAAAGAAACAGGAAAAGAACAATAAGAACTAGGTGATACAATCATAGCCATAGTGTTCAGCGCGTGCCATCTACCCGACGCGGCTCGAGCCGACTACAGATACGTCATGGACAATCTGTTCCTGTGAGTACCTACCATAGACACACTTAATATACTCACTTAGAAAAATTAAAAGAAACAGGAAAAGAACAATAAGAACTAGGTGATACAATCATAGCCATAGTGTTCAGCGCGTGCCATCTACCCGACGCGGCTCGAGCCGACTACAGATACGTCATGGACAATCTGTTCCTGTGAGTACCTACCATAGACACACTTAATATACTCACTTAGAAAAATTAAAAGAAACAGGAAAAGAACAATAAGAACTAGGTGATACAATCATAGCCATAGTGTTCAGCGCGTGCCATCTACCCGACGCGGCTCGAGCCGACTACAGATACGTCATGGACAATCTGTTCCTGTGAGTACCTACCATAGACACACTTAATATACTCACTTAGAAAAATTAAAAGAAACAGGAAAAGAACAATAAGAACTAGGTGATACAATCATAGCCATAGTGTTCAGCGCGTGCCATCTACCCGACGCGGCTCGAGCCGACTACAGATACGTCATGGACAATCTGTTCCTGTGAGTACCTACCATAGACACACTTAATATACTCACTTAGAAAAATTAAAAGAAACAGGAAAAGAACAATAAGAACTAGGTGATACAATCATAGCCATAGTGTTCAGCGCGTGCCATCTACCCGACGCGGCTCGAGCCGACTACAGATACGTCATGGACAATCTGTTCCTGTGAGTACCTACCATAGACACACTTAATATACTCACTTAGAAAAATTAAAAGAAACAGGAAAAGAACAATAAGAACTAGGTGATACAATCATAGCCATAGTGTTCAGCGCGTGCCATCTACCCGACGCGGCTCGAGCCGACTACAGATACGTCATGGACAATCTGTTCCTGTGAGTACCTACCATAGACACACTTAATATACTCACTTAGAAAAATTAAAAGAAACAGGAAAAGAACAATAAGAACTAGGTGATACAATCATAGCCATAGTGTTCAGCGCGTGCCATCTACCCGACGCGGCTCGAGCCGACTACAGATACGTCATGGACAATCTGTTCCTGTGAGTACCTACCATAGACACACTTAATATAGTTAAATAGAAAAATTAAAAGAAACAGGAAAAGAACAATAAGAACTAGGTGATAGAACCATAGCCATAGTGTTCAGCGCGTGCCATCTACCCGACGCGGCTCGAACCGACTACAGATACGTCATGGACAATCTGTTCCTGTGAGTACCTACCATAGACAAACTTAATATACTCACTTAGAAAAATTAAAAGAAACAGGAAAAGAACAATAAGAACTAGGTGATACAACCATAGCCATAGTGTTCAGCGCGTGCCATCTACCCGACGCGGCTCGAGCCGACTACAGATACGTCATGGACAATCTGTTCCTGTGAGTACCTACCATAGACACACTTAATATACTCACTTAGAAAAATTAAAAGAAACAGGAAAAGAACAATAAGAACTAGGTGATACAATCATAGCCATAGTGTTCAGCGCGTGCCATCTACCCGACGCGGCTCGAGCCGACTACAGATACGTCATGGACAATCTGTTCCTGTGAGTACCTACCATAGACACACTTAATATACTCACTTAGAAAAATTAAAAGAAACAGGAAAAGAACAATAAGAACTAGGTGATACAATCATAGCCATAGTGTTCAGCGCGTGCCATCTACCCGACGCGGCTCGAGCCGACAACAGATACGTCATGGACAATCTGTTCCTGTGAGTACCTACCATAGACACACTTAATATACTCACTTAGAAAAATTAAAAGAAACAGGAAAAGAACAATAAGAACTAGGTGATACAATCATAGCCATAGTGTTCAGCGCGTGCCATCTACCCGACGCGGCTCGAGCCGACTACAGATACGTCATGGACAACTTGTTCCTGTGAGTACCTACCATAGACACACTTAATATACTCACTTAGAAAAATTAAAAGAAACAGGAAAAGAACAATAAGAACTAGGTGATACAATCATAGCCATAGTGTTCAGCGCGTGCCATCTACCCGACGCGGCTCGAGCCGACTACAGATACGTCATGGACAATCTGTTCCTGTGAGTACCTACCATAGACACACTTAATATACTCACTTAGAAAAATTAAAAGAAACAGGAAAAGAACAATAAGAACTAGGTGATACAATCATAGCCATAGTGTTCAGCGCGTGCCATCTACCCGACGCGGCTCGAGCCGACTACAGATACGTCATGGACAATCTGTTCCTGTGAGTACCTACCATAGACACACTTAATATACTCACTTAGAAAAATTAAAAGAAACAGGAAAAGAACAATAAGAACTAGGTGATACAATCATAGCCATAGTGTTCAGCGCGTGCCATCTACCCGACGCGGCTCGAGCCGACTACAGATACGTCATGGACAATCTGTTCCTGTGAGTACCTACCATAGACACACTTAATATACTCACTTAGAAAAATTAAAAGAAACAGGAATAGAACAATAAGAACTAGGTGATACAATCATAGCCATAGTGTTCAGCGCGTGCCATCTACCCGACGCGGCTCGAGCCGACTACAGATACGTCATGGACAATCTGTTCCTGTGAGTACCTACCATAGACACACTTAATATACTCACTTAGAAAAATTAAAAGAAACAGGAAAAGAACAATAAGAACTAGGTGATACAATCATAGCCATAGTGTTCAGCGCGTGCCATCTACCCGACGCGGCTCGAGCCGACTACAGATACGTCATGGACAATCTGTTCCTGTGAGTACCTACCATAGACACACTTAATATACTCACTTAGAAAAATTAAAAGAAACAGGAAAAGAACAATAAGAACTAGGTGATACAATCATAGCCATAGTGTTCAGCGCGTGCCATCTACCCGACGCGGCTCGAGCCGACTACAGATACGTCATGGACAATCTGTTCCTGTGAGTACCTACCATAGACACACTTAATATACTCACTTAGAAAAATTAAAAGAAACAGGAAAAGAACAATAAGAACTAGGTGATACAATCATAGCCATAGTGTTCAGCGCGTGCCATCTACCCGACGCGGCTCGAGCCGACTACAGATACATCATGGACAATCTGTTCCTGTGAGTACCTACCATAGACACACTTAATATACTCACTTAGAAAAATTAAAAGAAACAGGAAAAGAACAATAAGAACTAGGTGATACAATCATAGCCATAGTGTTCAGCGCGTGCCATCTACCCGACGCGGCTCGAGCCGACTACAGATACGTCATGGACAATCTGTTCCTGTGAGTACCTACCATAGACACACTTAATATACTCACTTAGAAAAATTAAAAGAAACAGGAAAAGAACAATAAGAACTAGGTGATACAATCATAGCCATAGTGTTCAGCGCGTGCCATCTACCCGACGCGGCTCGAGCCGACTACAGATACGTCATGGACAATCTGTTCCTGTGAGTACCTACCATAGACACACTTAATATACTCACTTAGAAAAATTAAAAGAAACAGGAAAAGAACAATAAGAACTAGGTGATACAATCATAGCCATAGTGTTCAGCGCGTGCCATCTACCCGACGCGGCTCGAGCCGACTACAGATACGTCATGGACAATCTGTTCCTGTGAGTACCTACCATAGACACACTTAATATACTCACTTAGAAAAATTAAAAGAAACAGGAAAAGAACAATAAGAACTAGGTGATACAATCATAGCCATAGTGTTCAGCGCGTGCCATCTACCCGACGCGGCTCGAGCCGACTACAGATACGTCATGGACAATCTGTTCCTGTGAGTACCTACCATAGACACACTTAATATACTCACTTAGAAAAATTAAAAGAAACAGGAAAAGAACAATAAGAACTAGGTGATACAATCATAGCCATAGTGTTCAGCGCGTGCCATCTACCCGACGCGGCTCGAGCCGACTACAGATACGTCATGGACAATCTGTTCCTGTGAGTACCTACCATAGACACACTTAATATACTCACTTAGAAAAATTAAAAGAAACAGGAAAAGAACAATAAGAACTAGGTGATACAATCATAGCCATAGTGTTCAGCGCGTGCCATCTACCCGACGCGGCTCGAGCCGACTACAGATACGTCATGGACAATCTGTTCCTGTGAGTACCTACCATAGACACACTTAATATACTCACTTAGAAAAATTAAAAGAAACAGGAAAAGAACAATAAGAACTAGGTGATAGAACCATAGCTATAGTGTTCAGCGCGTGCCATCTACCCGACGCGGCTCGAGCCGACTACAGATACGTCATGGACAATCTGTTCCTGTGAGTACCTACCATAGACACACTTAATATACTCACTTAGAAAAATTAAAAGAAACAGGAAAAGAACAATAAGAACTAGGTGATACAATCATAGCCATAGTGTTCAGCGCGTGCCATCTACCCGACGCGGCTCGAGCCGACTACAGATACGTCATGGACAATCTGTTCCTGTGAGTACCTACCATAGACACACTTAATATACTCACTTAGAAAAATTAAAAGAAACAGGAAAAGAACAATAAGAACTAGGTGATACAATCATAGCCATAGTGTTCAGCGCGTGCCATCTACCCGACGCGGCTCGAGCCGACTACAGATACGTCATGGACAATCTGTTCCTGTGAGTACCTACCATAGACACACTTAATATACTCACTTAGAAAAATTAAAAGAAACAGGAAAAGATCATTAAGAACTAAAGTAGGGCCACTTTAATAGATCACATTTGACAACTGTCAGTCCATAGTGAGATTTGTCAAAGTAAATCATAAATTTGCTTTCTTTCGTGATTATTACAATAAATATGTATTATTAACTGAAAAAAGTTAAACATTTATGACTTGGAAGAAATAAATATTGTGTGCCTGCCGTTACAAGGTTCCGTTGTTGAGTTTTGATGAAGTGTCAAATGTGATTTATTAAAGTGGCCCTACTTTAGGTGATAGAACCGTAGTCATAGTGTTCAGCGCGTGCCATTTACCCGACGTGGCTCGAGCCGACTATAGATACGCTATGGATAAACTGTTCCTGTGAGTACCTACCATAGACACACTTAATATAGTTAGATAGAAAAAAAATTCAATAAAAAGGATAACCGTAGTCGCATGCCACTTTGTCCTATACACGTACGACACGAACAACAGGCTGGAGGTGGCATGCGACTACGGTTATCCTTTTTATTGAATTTTGGACTCGAATATTTTCTTGTTTCTTACTTTTTAGAGCACGATTTTTCCGTAGTCGGGTTTTAGTTTTAAAACTTCTTTTTTATTTTAAATATTTTGGAGTTGTCAAAGAGTGAAAGCAAGCAAAGCCACGGGCAAAAGCTAACAATATATACATATTTGAAAAGTGCTCATTAAGCCCTTTTATTTGGTACCCAACACGGCATTATTAAAAAATATTTTTTTTTTAGTTCATGTCTTTAACTCCTCTAGAGGGCGCCACATTCAATTTAATGTGACGTCATATTATAGCCTATGTTCATTGGACAATTTAGACGCTTCTAACGATACCTCATTTGTCAAATTATAACAAGTAGTTTAGAAGTTATGACGGAACAGATGAATTTACAAACATACATACATACATACATACATACATACATACAGGTCAAAATCATATACCCTCCGTTTTGGCTTCGCCGTAGTCGGGTAAAAAAACAATAAGAACTACCTAGGTGTATATTTTTTACAAATACATACTGTAATTTCTTCGAGTTTTCGCTGGTTTTGCTTATGTAATAGCACTAAAGTTTAGGTATACAACATTTTTCTAAGTAGGTAGGTGTAGGTACTATGGGCAACAGCGTCGCTTAACCAGTTTGCAACAAAATTCGTGTGCGCGCGTATCGCCCTTGCACGAACTAAACGTATGTGACAGCGCGCGCGGCGTGCAAGCGATTTTAACCTTAGCAGTGGTTAAGCGACGCTGTTGCCCATCGTACATACGTCATATTTACATAGTTTTATCTTAAGCTAATAAATTTAATAGAAAAAATCGACTCACCCGTTGCAGCTCAGACGGGACTCGAACCCGCACCCTTGGGATTCCGGCCCAATGCACTGACCAATTATGCTACCGAGTCGCTAGTGGGAGCGGCGAAATTTTCTAGTACTTTAGCATTGTGAATGCCTATAATCTAAAAAAATCAAAATTGTTTTTATCTTTCACTCGTCAGGTACGTAATCTGGACATTGGAGCGTCTAGTAACAGACGAGTACGTTCTAGTGTACTTGCACGGTAGCGCGGGCGCGCGGCGACTGCCCACATTCCACTGGCTACATGAGTGCTACAAGCTGATCGATAGGAGGTAAGATATCATTATAATAGCCCATTACAATCCACTGCAGGGTAGGTCTTTACCATTTGAGGATGTTGTCATATAAAGTGTGCAATATTTATTACTACGTTTAGTGATAAACGAGTACGTACTAGTGTACTTGCACGGTAGCGCGGGCGCGCGCCGACTGCCCACATTCCACTGGCTACATGAGTGCTACAAGCTGATCGATAGGAGGTAAGATATCATTATAATAGCCCATTACAATCCACTGCAGGGTAGGTCTTTACCATTTGAGGATGTTGTCATATAAAGTGTGCAATATTTATTACTACGTTTAGTGATAAACGAGTACGTACTAGTGTACTTGCACGGTAGCGCGGGCGCGCGCCGACTGCCCACATTCCACTGGCTACATGAGTGCTACAAGCTGATCGATAGGAGGTAAGATATCATTATAATAGCCCATTACAATCCACTGCAGGGTAGGTCTTTACCATTTGAGGATGTTGTCATATAAAGTGTGCAATATTTATTACTACGTTTAGTGATAAACGAGTACGTACTAGTGTACTTGCACGGTAGCGCGGGCGCGCGCCGACTGCCCACATTCCACTGGCTACATGAGTGCTACAAGCTGATCGATAGGAGGTAAGATATCATTATAATAGCCCATTACAATCCACTGCAGGGTAGGTCTTTACCATTTGAGGATGTTGTCATATAAAGTGTGCAATATTTATTACTACGTTTAGTGATAAACGAGTACGTACTAGTGTACTTGCACGGTAGCGCGGGCGCGCGCCGACTGCCCACATTCCACTGGCTACATGAGTGCTACAAGCTGATCGATAGGAGGTAAGATATCATTATAATAGCCCATTACAATCCACTGCAGGGTAGGTCTTTACCATTTGAGGATGTTGTCATATAAAGTGTGCAATATTTATTACTACGTTTAGTGATAAACGAGTACGTACTAGTGTACTTGCACGGTAGCGCGGGCGCGCGCCGACTGCCCACATTCCACTGGCTACATGAGTGCTACAAGCTGATCGATAGGAGGTAAGATATCATTATAATAGCCCATTACAATCCACTGCAGGGTAGGTCTTTACCATTTGAGGATGTTGTCATATAAAGTGTGCAATATTTATTACTACGTTTAGTGATAAACGAGTACGTACTAGTGTACTTGCACGGTAGCGCGGGCGCGCGCCGACTGCCCACATTCCACTGGCTACATGAGTGCTACAAGCTGATCGATAGGAGGTAAGATATCATTATAATAGCCCATTACAATCCACTGCAGGGTAGGTCTTTACCATTTGAGGATGTTGTCATATAAAGTGTGCAATATTTATTACTACGTTTAGTGATAAACGAGTACGTACTAGTGTACTTGCACGGTAGCGCGGGCGCGCGCCGACTGCCCACATTCCACTGGCTACATGAGTGCTACAAGCTGATCGATAGGAGGTAAGATATCATTATAATAGCCCATTACAATCCACTGCAGGGTACGCTTCTCCCATTTGAGAATGTTTCCATATAAAGTGCGTAATATTAATTAGTACGTCTAGTAACAGATGAGTACGTACGTACTAGTGTACTTGCACGGTAGCGCGGGCCACATTTCACTGGCTGCACGACTGTTACAAACTGATTGATAGGAGGTAAGATATCATTATTATAATAGCCCATTATAGTCCACTGCAGGGTAGGCATCTCCCATTTGAGGATGGTTGTCATATAAAGTGTGCAATATTAATTAGTACGTGTAGTCTACGATTAAGGCTGAGCAGTCTACAGGTCAACCTCGGCGAGACTGCGGTCATCGCCAACTTGGACTGTCTACAGCTTGTTAGATCTACCCAACGAGTATTATGTGCAGCACGAGTACGTTGTCTTACCCATGAGCGCCACTATTGTAGAAGATCCCCTTCTAGCCAGCTCATCGTTGGCATCGTCACCGTGTGATCCACTATGCCCTTTAATCCATCCATAACTTATATATATAGATACTGTGTATCGATCGATCGGAGATAAGATATTAATCATCATCATAACAGAAACAACACTACAGTTTAGCTATTGTTTCATAGACCACTTCCCATACCAAAAAGAACAGTCTCCATTGACATGATGTGGTAACCCAAGGTGCTATAAATTGGGATCCCTTGTTTCCGCATAATGGTTTTATACCTAATTTGATTTGGCATAACGGATTTTGCATATCTTTTTTGTCATAATAATACTTTGGCATAATTGGCATAATTGGCATAATTGTTACTATTTATATAAGCATAATAATCATTTAGACTAATTTGTTTTCGCATAATGTTAATCGGCATATTTTCTATTCGCATAATATTATTTAGACATAAAAATAAAAAACAATAAAAATAAATATTTTTACGTACTTATGTATTTTCTTGCAAAAGGGGTATGTATTAAATTGCCGAAAATTCATAACACATACGAATACGACCGAAATATCGACGCATAAAACACCTATTTTCAAAATACCAAAAATCCTGAATATCGATATCCGATATACCGTAACTTA
The DNA here is from genome assembly GCA_943789525.1 of Agriphila geniculea. Classification (NCBI taxonomy): domain Eukaryota; kingdom Metazoa; phylum Arthropoda; class Insecta; order Lepidoptera; family Crambidae; genus Agriphila; species Agriphila geniculea. The sequence continues at coordinate 5,743,447 of OX038897.1, forward strand.
AAAGATCGATTATTAAATGACCGATAGTTTGAAATCCCGAAAGTTAAAATGCCGATAGTTCAAATGCCCGAAAGTATGTTTAGGTCTATTAGGTGCGACGATAAACGAGCGTAGCGAGTGAGGAGGAGGTTAAGTTTCATTGCAACCTACAACGCACGAGCCGAGCGAGCGAAGCGAGCGTGACGCCGCAGCGGCCGGCAAAGTGCCAGAACCAACCTGCTGGCATGTAACCTTCAATTTACCTTCAGTTTTTTAAGCTTCGGGATTTTGTATTTTAGTTAAAATGTCCTTTCGTGATTTTAAACGTACGGCCAAACAACTGTTGGACTATTTGATTTTCAGTGTGTCGTCCATGGGTCTTGTAAAATTGTGTCTTTTCAACTTCGGCATTGTAAATACATACCCAGCCATGCATGTGATAAACAATATTTATATTTATTTCTAGTGTAAATTTTTAGCAATAGCTTTTAAATGTGCAAGTTTCGAAGTATATTTTGTTTATAAAAATACTAGCGGCCGCCCGCGACTTCGTCTGCGTGAAAAGGTTTTTTGCTCTCCCTCGGGAAAAAATCCTTTTTTTCGGAATGAAAGGTACCCTATGTCCTTTTCTGTGCCCCTGACAACGTGTATGCAAAATTTCATGATGATCGGTTCAGTAGTTAAGACGTGAAGGCGTAACAAACAAACAAACAAACGGACTTTCGCATTTATAATATTAGTAAGGATGCGTTAATAACATTATGCGTGTTTAAATTTATGCTAAAGAATATTATGCTTAAACATCATTATTCTTAAAGTAGTTATGCCTAAAAAAATTATGCATAAGCTGTTATGACTAAGTAATATTATGCGTAAACATCATTCGGCGAAATCATATTATGTTATGACATATTATGCCTTAAAATTTTATGCAAATACATAGGGAACCCTATAAATTACTGTACGGTCTACAACAAAAGTAGACTAACAAGTTAGTACTTTGGCGTATTTTGGTTTATTGTGAAACTGTGAGATGTCTTTAAAAAAGTTGCTATGACAAAGAACTAAAGTGTTAAGCTATTTTCGTTGCTGTTGAACAAACTGTTATTCGTTTGATACTAAATAATTTGTTCGTCTTCTCCTTTATTATGAAAAGGCTAAGTATTACTGTTTTTTTCTTCAGATTGCGCAAAAGCCTCAAACATTTGTACCTGGTGCATCCTACTTTCTGGCTTAAGTCCTTCGTGATAATTACTAAGCCTTTCGTAAGGTAAGTCTCTTACTTTTATATTTCCAATCTGTACCCTTAACACGAACATCTATCGAGAAAAAAAAATCGGGTTGCACTCCGGGAGTGCCGGCAGAAGTAAAAACTTGAATATTAACGTTGTGCATTTTTGATATTTTTAAATTAGCGGCAAAGGATTAAAATTATTTCTTTCCTATTACTATACAGTCACACAATTCAATCAGTTTGATAATTAGAGAAAAATTGTAAAGATTTCGCGCCAGTGGCCTTTTTAATTTCTACGTGCACGCGTTCAACGATTTAAACTTATAGTCACAGAGTATAAATAAGTCTATGATTTCACCGAAGAGATCGCTGCTATTAGTTCCATTTTCAAAATTAGCGCGTTGCTGGTGACACAAGTGTTTACGTCTTAAAATGACGCGCCGCCATTTTCAACGCGCCCCGTAGAAAGAGAGGGGGATACTTCCGCCGCCAGCTGTCTACTCTCCATCCGTCACATCCGTCTTACGCATTTTCGATCAGCCACGTGATTCTTACTGACGCGAGTTTAGCATTTTCTCCCCATTACAAAAAAGCGTACAACGCCGCTAAAGAAGTTTTCACTTCAAAAACGCGCGTAACTTGATAGAGTAATTATCTATGGAAAATGTCTTTTCGCTATTCAGCGGTAGATGGCGCTGTACAAAGTTCATTGGGCATATTTTACCTACTTAATGAAAGTTCGCGTACAGAAACTAAACCAGTTTTAAATTGAAGGATTCAATCCCACTTTTCAAAATATGTATTATATGTGTGAGTATATAAGGTCCTTCTGAAATAGTGCACAAAATTTTAAGGGGTCAATGTACTCATGTATATGTCGTGGGCTAATCGTTGAACTGGGCCGATCAAGATCTGCCTGGCCAGATCACGATGTGCCGGCATTTCATGATCTGGCCAATAATTTCATGATATGCCCAATCAAAAATTAGGCAGATCGATAAAAGCAACCTGTTCGTCGATTTGCCCTACTAGTACTTAGCCACATCGAGATATGGCTGGGCGCATCGTAATATACTTCCGTTTCGCGACGCTTGTGGCGCTGTAACGCTGTTTGTGCTCTGTCAGCTGTGTGTTTACGTACGAGCAAGATGGCGGCGTCACAAGAAATCGAAAATTGTGATAATAAAAACAATACGCTTTCAAGCGACATTTGTATAACGAACCACGTGTTAAGATGATAATAATGAGAATTTTAAGATGAGAATGATGATTTATAATAAACAAAATTAAAAAAATAATTAATGTACCTATATTATTTTCATTTTACTAATACTTTGGTCACTCTACAGATTATTTATCCCAGCATGATTGGTTTTATCTTTATTATCTAGTAAAATAATTATTTTCTAAACTTCATTTTATTTTCTTTTACTTTGGCCACCCCTCAGAATCGATTTGCCCAAGCATGGCCGGGCAAATCGTCAAACGTTATGCTTTGAACGATATGGCGGGTTTGACAAGGCAAATCAAGAAATGCCGGCGTATCGTATTTGCCCAGGCAGATCTCGATCGGCCCAATTCAATGATTGGCCCACGACATATACAAACAACTTTTACTATGGTACTAACATTGAATCGCGATTTCAATGTTGGTCCCATAGTAAAAGTTGTTTGTATTCATGAGTACATTGACCCCTTAAAATTTTGTGCACTATTTCAGAAGGACCTTATATGTTTAATGTTATTAAACTTTTGTTAATAAAACAGAAGTTTTTACTTCCAGCATTGTGAAAATTTTTCAAGCTTAATAAACGTTTGTATTGTCTTTATTTATTTATTTAATTTTATTTATTATTGAAATGCTATGATATAATGATAATAAATGAAACACGGCCTGCAAGAATGCGACCCATACCACTGAGTAGCAGATACATTTAGCTACATACCTAGCCCTATTTCGTTTGTGTACGCCGTAGCTCAAATGTTCGAACAAAATGCCCAATGACCTTTCCAATTCAAAATTACTCTATCGAATGTTTTTACGCGCGTTTTTTAGGGTTCCGTACAAAAATGGTAGAAAAGGAACCCTTATGGTGTGACTCAGTCTGTCTGTCTGTCACAACTAGATATCTCGAGAACTATTTATGGTATCAACTTGAAATTTGGAATAGTTTAAGATGACATTTGCCCAACTATTTTGCAAATAAGAAAGAAATAAAAAAATAAATATTCTTTGTACAACAGGGACTGAAAAGGAGTCTTAAAAATTTGAAGTGGGGCTACTAGGGCATGTGGGGTATCATATGAAAGAGCGCCGTTTGCACGTCTTTAATCATTTCGTTCTTTTTTTTAGGCCGCATAGTTTTCGACTTATGATGAAAAATGTAAAAGAAAAATACCGTTCCCCCCTTATCTCCGAATTTTGCAAAGAGAAAAATCTAAAATAATTGTGATAGCAGTTTATTTATATAAAGATTACAGGAAAAATAAAACGATGTCTCAATATAGCACACTTTTTTAGAAATTATCAAATTTCTAAAAACTATCGGTCAAGAGATGGTGCTGACCTAAAACTGCTATAATAATTGTATTATTCTACTCTGCAGTGTATCTATTATTATGGTACGGAGCCCTCGGTGCGCGAGTCCGGCTCGCCCTTGACCGGTTTTTTTTTCGATAGTTGTTCGTGCTAAGGGTACTGAAGGATTATCATCTCAATATTTATAAACAGGACAGCATTGTTTAGTTATAACAAGTAAATCAGTCTTTATGTATTTTCTGTTTGTTACATTGTCATTTGTATTTTTTTTATCAATGAACCAATTTTGCTGATTTTTGGTAAACAGATAGATTTGATTTTAGAGGTGGTTACTCATCCACGTTGCCCATTAGAGATGGATAAAAAGTACCTACTATTATATATATATATATATATATATATATATATAATAATAGTTAATAACTAAAAAGTTAAATTACAAGTGTCATTGCAGTCGGGGGACCTCTTTGATTAAAAATTGTACCACAAAACGGTCCTCCAACTAAAAAGTTGGTTTTTGGCAGGGCAGTCGTGTTTTTAATATATTTTTAATAAATTTATTTATTTTTATTTCACACATTTTAGTGTACCATTTCCATATACTTTTTGCCACCATGCGCGCGATCGATTAACGATACCCCAGCAAGTACTTTACACCCAGCGAATAGAAACTTTTCAAATCTCTCGAATATGGTGTTTCTTCTTAACTGTATTATATTTTTTAAAATCTAGTCTCATCTATTCCAGTTCAAAATTCTTCCGCAAATTAAGCTACGTACGGAGTTTAGAAGAGCTTTCCCGTTTGGTCCCAGTCGAGCCGAACGCGATACCGGAAATAGTGAAACAATACGACGCAGCTAAACGATAGTCGATACATGCATTTATATCGATACGAAATCGATTGTGGTCTCGATTCTGTTGTATTACTTACCAAATTTTTTTTTTGCTTTATTTTTTCTCTTAAGTCGCTTTCCTGACCGAAAGTGGCGCCGCGGTGAATTTTATTTAATATTGTAATTCTAATACACAATTTTAATAAAACTTCTCGTGGAATTTTTAGGGCCCATAGTCTAGTATTTTTAGACGGTATCATTACATTCTCTCGTAGTCACTGCTAGAAGTAGATAGCAAAACTGCTAAAAGTGGCCGTTTTTGACACATTTGCTATCTACTTCTACGAATGACTGCGAGGGAATGTAGTGATACCTTCTAAAAATACTTGACTATTTACCCCTAAAAATTCCACGAAAAGTTTTATTAAAATCCTTTTCTATTAAAAACTTATTAAATAAGAAGCTCTGATGGCGCCACGTTCGGTCTGAGAATTTCCTTAAGGCGAGGTGGTAGTGAAAGTGGCGCCGCCACTACATTTATTTTTATTACTCGTAAACCAAGTCAATATTTAAAAAAGCTCCAAGTTATAATCTCTTAAACTGTCTCTAATATTTTTTTAATAACTCTTCAACAGTTTTCATTCTTTCCGTAAGTTTTAAAATCCATTTTAGCTCAAAGTGGCCACTTTTGGCAATTATGGATTTTAAAACTTACAGAATAAATGATAACTGTTGAAGAGTTATTTAAAAATATTAGAGACAATTAAAGAGATTATTACTTGTGCTTTTTTTAAATATTGACTTGGTTTACGAGTAATAAAAATAAATGTAGTGGCGGCGCCACTTTCACTACCACCTCGCCTTAACACATTTTTTTTCTGTACGTTCCACTTAAAAACTTTTAGACAATACTAAGGTATAAAAATAAAAATCTTTCAACGACTTACAGTGCAAATATTAAAAAAAAAACAGATTTTTCAGCACCTTACATCCTGTGATAATAAAAATAAAATTATAAGCAATATGTACACTGGGCACTTATTTATATTAAATTCAAGCACAATCTAAGCATTTAGAATAAATAAATTGATCTGTAAAAAACTTTTAAGCTAATAACCGAATTTATAGAATCTCTTCAGTTTGATAAAAATAAGCTGATATATTTTTAATATAAGTATAATAAGAATATAATAATTGGTGTCTAAAGCAGTTTTTACATTTGCAAGAAAAAATCCCCGGGGATTTTTTTTTAAATAAGCATTGCCATGTTTTCGTAGGTTGAGCCAAAGTTAGTCTCATTACGAATACTTCAACATTCTTATAGAATAATAATCATCTTGTATAAACCTAAAAAGGGCTTTTCAAAATGACAAAAAGCTGTAGGCTCAATAGATGGCGTTGATAAAAATGTATGCGTCAATGTATTTTTTTTACTAAGATTCGAAGAGGTAGGCGCCTGCCTAGATGTAACCTTAAAATGTTTCTCTTTGGGCAGATGTCAGCCAGCGAGCGCTTACTTGCCTCTCTGGTACAGGCGGTTTATTATTTAAAGCCAATTTTGACACTATTCTTTCCATCAACGCCATCTAGTGAGGCAAATAGTTACTGTTTTTATTTTTTAAATGTCACTTTGAAAAGCCCTCATTGCAAAGTATTTTTTGCTGATTTTTTCTTGCAAGTGTAACCTTAGCTTTATAGTAAAATGTTGCCATTCCTATATCATAGTGTTCGTTAGCTTTAGTATTATTTAAGTATTACTAGCAGCAGGATAATATTCCATTAATTTTAGTTGTTAAGATTTTTTTTACAGTACAATTATTTTTTATAAATATCGGGTCATTTTGAACTTACCATCCAAATTTTGAGGATGTGTTCAGTCCATGAAACTGAACAACTTTCTCTAAGGAACACATGGTCAAATATGTAAAATAAAAATCGACTTTCCATACAAATCAAAGAGATCACGTGATGAATTTAGTATGGGACGACCAAAATTTTCTGGCGAAATTTGACACATGTTTCTTAGAGAAAGTTGTTTAGTTTCATGGACTGGACACATCCTTAAAATTTGGATGGTAAGTTTAAAATGACCCTGTATATCGGGTCATTTTGAACTTACTATCCAAATTTAAAGGATGTGTCCAGTACATGAAACTAAACAACTTTAAGAAACATAATTATGTCGAATTTCGCCACAAAATTTTGGTCATCCCATACTAAATTTAACACGTGATTTCCTTGATTTTTATGGATAGTCGTTTTTACATATACACATCAACTTTGTCTAGGGATACAGGGTGTTATTTTCATACAAACGAGGTAACTTTGAAGCCTTGGTTTTCTGCCGGGGATGTACCGTGCTGTAGTCTGATGATGGCCATCCAAGGACTGAATGGATTAGATTCAGATCGCTATACACACCCAACTGATCTGATCAGCATTCTAAAAGATTAATGGGTCAGAGTTCACAGTTTGAGGATTTCCATACATTGAAAATGTATTTTAGTTAGCTATTTTCGCGGTTTTTTTTAAACATGTCCATTACGTTTTTAGAACGCTGGTCAGATCAGTTGGGTGTGTATAGCGATCTGAATCTCCTCCACTCACTCCCTGGATAGTCGTCATCAGATCACAGCACAGTACATCCCTGGCAGAAAACCAAGGCTTCAAAGTTACCTCGTTTGTATGAAAATAACACCTGTATCCCTAGACAATGTTGATGTGTATATTTGGCCAGGTGTTCCTTAGAGAAAGTTGTTCCGTTTCATGGACTGAACACATCCTCAAAATTTGGATGGTGAATACAAAATGACCCTGTATAACTAAATGAAAAAAATCTTCATTCGGTCATTTAGTAATTTTTCGAATTTCTGAAAATTGTATGGATCTTTATGTTTATATTTTCTTGTTATTACTTGTTCGTACATCTTTACTTTTGTCATGATTGTTATGTGAACATTTGTGGTGTGTTTAAAAAGGTATTATTTGAATTGGAAATTAGTCATTAATACAAAATTAGGTAATGTTCGTTATTTTTTATTTATTTATGAATGTGTAATGGTTAGTGATTATGCCTGTAACATACAGTCATAGATTCGAATCTCTCTCACTACACTACTTTTTATATTATACTTCTTTAATACTATTCCACTTTCCACAGATCTTAGTAGCTCTAGCTTTAGACCCTTGGGTCTAAAAAAAGTTCGGAGTTGTTCAGAAATTATTAGTATTGTCTTTTGATTAAGAATACCTTTTTGAAAAGACAAACATTTTTATTTCCTTTTTAAGACTCGGTAATGCAAAATCTATTATATTTTTTGATAATCACATTTTATGTTCACTTAGGTAAATATATCAAAGATTAGTATAAAATTGTACCATCCTAAAGCGTCTATGACATGGAAAAAAATAGTTAACTATCACCTTAGGATAATAACAACCTAGAATGATAGTTCCCTACAAAGCGCACTGTCAAAAGTGAGGCAAATAAAAACTGAGCCAAATTTGCTCAGTTTTTAGAGTTTAATCATTCATACGTTACCTTAGAAAAATAACACCTAGAACCAGCGAACTAAAATCTATGGAACAAGAATCGCGTTAAAAAAATGGCATCACACGAAAAGTACAACTAAGTGGATGGAGCTAAAAATGCTGGCATTTAATTATGCAGCACAAAGCGTCTGAGCACTGGTTGCTTATTAGCGACCATAATTTGTATACTCATAGATATTTTCTATACTTAAACGAAAAAATATGATACGTTATTTCTGCATATTTTTTACTGTCTTCCTTGCGTCTTTTACACCATTTGACTACACAGGACGTCATTTCTAACAAACTTTCTCTTTCTCTCTTTTCTCTACAATACAAACAGCAATTATTGTAAAGAACGTTAACGTCAGTCACCGGGCGCGTGGCTGGCCCGGCTAAAGCTGAGCGGATTGTGTTTTTTCGGCCCCGTGGTGCCATTATTAAGCAATATTTGTTTGCAATTACACTTTCATATATTTTAGTTCACTGCCTAGAACGATAGTTCTCTACAAAGCGCACTGTCAAAGTGAGGCAACTATAACAGCCATAATGGCGCCGTTTTCAGATTTTATTTTCTCTTTATTACCTAATCATACCAAATAAGTACAAAACAGTTTCAATATTCCTACATTTAGAAGATTAGTTACTATTTTATTGGATTTTAGTTACGATTAGGTAACGTATGAAGGATATAAATCTGAAAACTGAGCCATTCTGGCTTAGTATTAGTTGCCTCACTTTGCATACGAGGACACGGCTTTTAGGTGTTATTATTCTAAGTACGTTACCTAATCGTACCTATAAGATCCAAAAAGTTTCAATTTCCCTACATTTAGGGGATTAGTTACTAATTTATTGGATTATAGTATAAAAGTAGACCAGAATCTCATGAAACGGAAGTAAAATTATTTTTATTAATAAGACGTGACATAACTAAATGCCAGCATTTTTAGCCCCGCCCACTTGTTTGTCATTTTTGTGTGGTGCTATTTCTGAGCGGAATGCTTGTTCCATAAATTTTAATTCGCTGGCCCTAAGAGTGAAAAGTTGGTGCTATTGTACAGTGAACGCCAAAATAATATAAACATTCAAACCTACTAAAATAGCTATTCATTCGACAAAAACAACGTTATCTCAAGAAATTAAAGTGCACTTTCGTTTATTTTCAGACTACAAATGAAAATGCACTGTTGAAGCACATGCACCTTAATGTTTTGGGATAAGATTGATTTTTCTCAAATGATTAGCTATTTCGGCAGGATTGAACGCTCATATAGTTTTGGCACTGACTGTACTTTGTTATTCTGCTTGGATCTTTCCGATAGCCTTAACGATACTCTTTGCTGTTGTCACGAATTAATGAACGCGGTTTTATTGAAAGTACTTTGGTAATTAGTTGTTAGTTGGTTTGATTTTTTTTATTTTCCCGACGTTTCGGCACCTTTGCAGCTGCCGTGGTCACAAGGGACTGTCCCAAAAATAAAAAATCAAACCAAATACCAACTTATTACCAAAGTACTTTCAATGAAACTGCGCTAGTATCCGTTGAAAAGTGTTTCATGTCTAGTGAGCTCGTTGGCTTGAGAAGTGAAATGTCATGAATTAATTTTTAATCGCCTAAAAAAAGTTAGTTATATGGATTTGGAACTAATAGTCTAAGACGTTTTAGGCATGTAAATACAGCATACTTTGATGTATATTAGTCATTTTATCATCCGAATATTTTAATTGTTTCGACTGAATTTGCAAAATATATTTTGTTATTTTATTTACTCCCATAGTAAAACTCCGTGAGCTGTTAACACGATACTAAAACTGGTGTTTTGTCAGTTTCAATAGAAAAAAGGTAAATAATCTTTTAATTTTTACGCCATTTGTCATTTTATCCACCTAATTTCAACAAAAACGTATACCAGTATAGTTTAAATTGTTGGATAGTCAAAAAAGTGTTTTATAAACATTTTTCAAATCTATCAGAACAGGCTGTAGATCAGGGCCCCATTTAATAACGTGACAATTTGTCAATTGTCATGACAATTTGACTTGCGTTGCGGTGTAGCTATGAGAAAATGGTTCTATTTTCAAATTGGTTGACGCAATGGATAAAAAATTGTCATGGCAGGTGACAAATTGTCACGTCAGACCCGATAGAAGTCTACATAAACCACGGTAGGTAAGGGTTATTCAAAACTTCTAAAGTTGCAATTGATTTGGAACTTTCGCAGCTTAGAAGTTAAGCCCAAACTTAAATGAGAAAGTTTGACATTTAGAAATTTAAGTTTTGGCATTTTAACCACCACTTTTGCATCGTGTTAACAGGGGCCGTACCGGCTAACTTACATGGCTATCGTAATCGCTTTCATTTGACAGATGGATGTGATGTGATACATTGCTACTTTTCTTTGGTAAGTTTTTTATTTATGCCAAATAGAAGTAGCAATGTGTCACGTCCATCTGTCAAATGACAACGATTACGATAGCCATGTAAGTTAGCCGGTACGGCCCCAGGTCATAGTTAAGTCTATTCGATATTAGTATAAATAGACTAAGTGAACTCTGATTTATTAATCAGGAACTTTTCTTAAAGGCAGCGGTTCAGAGTTGGTAAGTATTTAACGGGTTTCATAACAGCGAACTGGAATCCATGTAAGTCTAATTGCAAATAAATATTGTATATAGAATGACACCATGGGCACAACCCGGACACTCCATTTAAGCGCTGCGTTTCAACTACCTATTACACAGACGCTACACAGATGACGTTTTTGCACACTCGCAACTGTGTGCGTGAAGTCTAGGGCTACTAGCTACCGTGTGCAGTCTTTATTGGTTAGGTAGGTATGTACTTACTTACCTAGAAACTGATGGTAAGTACTTACTTACCTAAACACGTTGGTAATAATGATGCATGATTCACGCACTGTATTCCAAAGCCACTTTTTTCGTAACTGGATTTTATAAAGTCACAATAGGTACCTACTCATTTGTACAATATACAGACAGTTGACACTCTAATAACGAATCTGTTTTCGTTAAAGTATAGAAAATAATATATGATTATACAGATTGTGGTTTGCTATTATGTAACCAGCGTTTGAGTCGCTTTGTGCTGCATAAATAAATGCGAGCATTTTTAGCCCTGCCCACTTGTTTGTTACTATGTGGTGCTATTTTTTGAGCAGAATGCTTGTTCCATAGATTTTAGTTCGCTGTTTCATAATAAACAATTTTCAATACACTACGTCCTTTCTCGTCTGTTTTATTTCTTACAGATACTTATCGTTCAAAGTTTGTTAAGTAGCTAAAAGCTATGATATAGTTCGCAACTAAACTAATATAAATAAGACAGTTGGTTTAATTATAGTTGGAAAGTTATCAAGTATCGTTTAATGTTATTTCTGTTTGCAGGATCCTGATTAATAAAATAGAACCTTAAATACATAATTATATAGTTGAAAGTGGCACAATAATAGATGTTTGTGTGTTAGTACGTAGGTAGATTATATTTTGTATTGTTATACATAGGCGTACTAAAGCACCGCTTATAGGCACTTGCCTATGAATGTGAAATGTTATTTTTCTACCCTAAAGCATGTTCCAGACGGATGTAAACACGCCTCCCATCAGAGGTGACCTTGCTTGATGCCATCCATCTAGAGATGTAATCCCTCCGTCCAATCCTAATGATCTTCAACGTCCTTGGAGGAAGGGCGTGAGTTCCATCCGAAGATGGAGTGCGCAGATTTCATTTCTTTTTTTGTTTTCTGTCGTCAATTAGAGACAAAAACGCTAAAATAACGCCCAGCTTTTGAATTTCGACAAATTAGGAGCAATTTTTACAAATACGGCACGTGATTTTGCTACGCGAGCGCGATTCACAATGAAGGGCGACCGTGTTGGCGCTTGGATGGAAACTCGTGTAGCCGCAACACAATCCACGGATGGAAATCACGCCCTAATCAAGCTTCCACCAATGTGACCTCTGATGGGAGGCGTGATTACATCCGTCTGGAACATGCTTAGACATTCAGTATCTTTTTTACTTTTTTCTTTTTACATAAAGAATCGGGGGTTACCCAGGCGCGGTCCGAGGGGGGGGGGTCACAGGGGACATGACCCCCCCCCAAAATCGTACACGTCACATAGAAAAAGCTTCTAAAAATTTACAGAAAAGCAATTATTATTATTAGTGACCCCCCCCAAAATTGCAGGCTGCGACCGCGCCTGGGGTTACCTTGCGGAAGTTCATTTTAGGGCATGGTGTGTTACTGTCGGTGTGTCTGCATTTATTTGTGTGTGTGTACTGTCGGTGTGTCTGCAGTTATTGCTCACCCATGCTTTTAAATCCTCTATAGTTTCTGAAACAGTTTATTGCCAACAATAAAACAACCAGTGTCATAGTAACCATAATAACATCCAAACGAGTGTTATAATGTTGTATCCAATTTCATAATTCAACTCCTTGTTGACAATAATCTTACTGTTTCAGAACCTTAGAGGATTCATATCATGGGTATAGATAAATTCTTGTATGCAACTGTACCTAATTAGGTATTAAAACACTTGTGATACTATTATCACACGAGGCGCATCGTGTTTTAATACGCCTAATTATACAACAGTTGCATAAATAATTTGCATCAAGTTCATTCAAGTTGCATGTTTGCTTTTGTACCTCTGTATAAAATAGATCTTATTTTTTTGTATTTTATCTTAAGGCTGACGAAAACTTATTTTTCTATAATAACAGTTAATTAAAAAAACAGCTTTATATTTAATAGGGATAAAGGCTGAAGTGTGCGTGACGGGTTTTTTCACGTCCCGGACGGAACGGGGCGATTCCTCGACATCGTTGCATATATAGTACCAAATGTACGTGAAGAGAACACGGATGGGACGGGCAAAAATGGACGGTCCCATCCCGTCTAAGTTATTTTCCCGTCACGTGTACAGCTACCTTAAGTCTACTATTCTTTTCCGTTCCTAATTTAAGGTGCCAACATACTATTCTGTCGTGTTGTGTTGTGTCGCGACAGAAGCGTATCGGTTTTATACATTTAGGTTTTCAAACACATTATTACAGTGTGTCGTGTCGACATAACACACTGTAATGTGTTTCTAGCATAAATGTATGAAACTGATACGCTTCTGTCGCGATCGCGACATAACACGACATAATAGTATGTTTCCGCCATCTTTTAAAGTAAATTCATTCACTAGGAGCAGACAAGTGTGCTCCTAGTGCATACATTTACTATGAAAACCGATGTGTATGACGGCGGCGTGTTAACACGTGGCGTCAGACAAATGTGTCCGCACTTAGACGAAATTGTGAATTATCTCTGTAGTGCACTACGAACAAGCTTTGTGGGAACTTTTTATCACTTAAACAATATTTTCTAGCCTGTTGTTTATTGAACGGTTTAATTAATGGACTTTTATTGCGAAAAGTGGCCAATTTTTGACTGCGCTCTCTTAATAAGCACTAAGTACATTGTCTATCGCACATACTACAGAATAACTAATAGTACAAGTCACATACCTCGCACATTTGAGTCTAGCTTTTTGGTAATATTTTTATAATAAGTACAACAATTGTCGACACTTTTCTCGCGTTAGTGCGATGTCTGTCCCGCTCGCACTGCTCCAGTGTGAGTGTCTTTCTTTTCTACTTTAATTACATTAACTCGTACTGCATTTAAAATCAAATTGTAGCACTGACCAACGGCCAACTGGGTCTCGCTAACTTTAATGTAAGAATTGTGTCTAAGGCGTGAAATACACAGAAGAGATGCGGCGGAGATAAGGCGCAGATACGGCGGCGATGCCGGCGATACGTGTATTTGATTGGCCGAAAGCATTCGAAAGTCTCACATCTGCACCGTATCGCCGCCGTATCCGCGCCGCGTCGCTTCTGTGTATTTCACGCCTTAGAGCCCGTAGTGATTTTGCCGCTGACTGCCGCTCTCTCGCTCGCACATTCCATGTTTTCTCAAGATTTCTTTAAATTGAGTGCGTAATTAAAAAATGTGATTCGGACACTTTTCGCAATATAAGATTACAGACATTTTAAAATATATTTCAGTTTTTTGTTGCTAAAGTACAAAAAGTTGTCGTTTCTAACAGTTATTTGAACTGGCAAATACGATAACTTTTTGACTTCAGCAACTCGAAACTGAAATATATGTTGAAATATTTGTAATCTTATATTGCAAAAAGTGGCCGAGACACATTTTCAATTACGCACTCAGATTTAAGAAATCTTGAGAACACATGAAATGTGTGAGCGAGAGAGCGGCAGTCAGCTGTCAGCGCCAAGATCGCTACGGGTTCTTAATGGCGGTTCAATAGTATTGGTTTATGTCTTTTAGTACCGCCGCCGGCCGCTACGTGCTTTGTGGTGTTATTCCCAGTAGCCACTAGGTTCGCCTCCACTGGGGGAAACTGCGATATTTTGTTTAAAAATTCCCATTCGACACCAGTGGTGGCAACGTGGTGGCGACTAGGACATTAGTTCATAGTAATTTTGAGATGCTTAAGGTCTCAAATATTTTCCTAGTTAATTTGTATAATTTTTTTTAACAATATTTATTAAATTGGTCTAAATTTAATTAATTAAATCAGTAGCAGTTGGGTTTTTTCTCTGAGCGAAATCCCAGGCTACTGGGAACTTTAAAAAAATCCCAGTCTCCACCAGTTAAGTCAAAAGTGGTGGTGGCTACTGGGAACATGGGCGTAGCGAGGGGGGAGGGGGTTCAAATCCCCCCTCCCCGAAATGAAGACATACTTACTAAAATCCTTTTTTTCTGTCAATAGTTTTTTAAATATACCGACAGACCCCTCAAAAACCGGCCAAGTGCGTGTCGGGCCACGCGTCGTAGGGTTCCGTAGTTACCTTATACCATACCATATTTAATACCACCTATCATTTTTCGTCTGCAAAAATAACTTTGTTTTTCACAGTGTTGGTATGAATGACAAAGTTATATTTGCGGTTTTGGAAAATATGCTATATCTCAAAAACTAATTACTGTATCTCGTTCAAACTAATTTTGGTTGAAAGTGTTTATTAAGATCTACAGCATATATTTTTTTTTGATTTTACACTCTCTTATTTCAAAAGTTAAAGGGGGGGGGGGGGGGACACACATTTTACCACTTTGGCGGTGTATATCTTTCAAACGGTTGACTTTGAGAAAAAGTTGTCTTAGAAACCTCAATGTCATTTTTAAAGACCTATCTATAGACACCCAACACGTGTTGGTTTGAAGAAAAAAAAAATTTTCAGATTCAGTTCTATGTATGGGGAGCCCCCCCTTAATCTTTTATTTTTCTTATTTTTGTATTAAATTCGTTAAGCGGTTAACAGAATACATCTACCTACCAAGTTTCAACTGTGTAGTCTTAATACTTTCGGAATAAAGTGGCTGTGACATACGGACAGACAGACAGACAGACAGACAGACATGACGAATCTATAAGGGTTCCGTTTTTTGCCATTTAGGCTACGGAACCCTAAAAACGGGCCTTAATCTTGTGACTGGGAATGACCCAATACCAGCGAACTAAAATCTATGGAAGTGTAATTGCAAACAAATATTGCTTAAAAATGGCACCACGGGCCGAAAAAGTACAATCCGCTCAGCTTTTTTCGGGCCAGCCACGCACCCGGTGCTGACTTTAACGTTCTTTACAATAATTGCAGCTTGTATTGTAGAGAAAGAGAAAGTTTATTAGAAATGACGTCTTGTGTAGTCAAATGGTGTAAAAGTCGCAAACAAGGCAGAGAAATGTGTAGAAATAACGTATCATATTTTTTCGTTAAGGTATAGAAAATATCTATGAGTATACAAATTATGGTCGCTTATAAGCAACAGTGCTCAGACGCTTTGTGCTGCATAATTAAATGCCAGCATTCTTAGCTCCATCCACTTAGTTGTACTTTTCGTGTGGTGCCATTTTTTGAGCGCAATGCTTGTTCCATAGATTTTAGTTCGCTGCCCAATACCATTGAACACCATTTGAGACACGATTGTAACAATATTATAGCAGAATTGATTCCCAGTTTTGTTAGTCTCAGACTTGCTTTCATAAAATAGGTTTTTCTTATTTTGGTTGTTAAATTATAGCTTTAAGATGGCAATAGCATAGTAAATATGTAAATTGTGAATAGTTGCAAACAAAAGTAGGTGTGGTTGTGTGTGTAGAAGGTATAAAGATTTAGATATTACTATGTTATGTGTGGAGTGTTGAATTTCGGTTCTAGTATTTGTAATTGAAGAAAATGTATTTAAAATTAAGCAGTGATCTGTCCAGTCCTAATAGGGTATTTGACAACATTGAAAATATACTGCAAATTGTGGTCATCCTAACAGATAATGGCATAAAAAACATATTCAACTATTATATAGACTAAATTAAGTCTATTGATTGATTAATTTCACCTAGAAAATTGCAATAATTTTTGAATTTTTTTCTGTGGCGAAAACGCTCAAGATTACTGATGACGTCACTTGCCTGTAAATAAATATGGCTTCAGGCGTTTGACACGATGACACGACCATAGACTTAGGATTCGCGATTGATGGCTATCAAATGGCTAATGATATTACAATGTTTACAGGCTTGTGACGTCAACAAGTGACGTTTCCAGCGCCATAGCGTTTTTGGCGCGGTTTTAAATTTTAAAATTTTAACATTGATTTTTTAATAAAATACATTGATTATTCCTGAAATATCAATGTGGTGCGTTTATTATATAATAAGGAATAATTTAAAATGGTTTTCCAAAATTAGTCAAATAGCCTATTGTGCGTGATTTTCCCAAAATTATTTTTAATACATAATGACAGGATAATTTTTCTGATTCACAAATCGTCCACCAGTCGGTGTACTACCGCCAACTTGGCGCTAGTGACCTGTAATTTTGTTGTTTTCTATGTGTTTGCTATCAATTTTATGATGTTGGAAGCGATTTTTCGTAAATATTAATTTTTCTTCCAACACATTTTGGTTTTCTTAAATTTTTGATTTGTTTTCTTTTCGAATTCCATAATAATTAATTAATAGTATCAACCTTTTTGGATATACCTTATTTAAAATAAGTGGGAAAATCGGGGGTAAATACCCGTACAAAGGTCTGCAGCAGCAGTAGGTACGCGGGATTGTGACATCCCGCCATTGCGACTTGTTACTTAAGTTTTTGAGGATATTCATATTATTATGTTATCTGTGGTAATATGTATCAGATAATGCACTCCACACGCCGAATGAGCGAAAGTTTTCGCAACATATTGTTTGCAGACTGAATTTTGTATATTTTATGTAGCAATAAGCCAATACACGCAATGCAAAGTAACCTGTTGTTTTAATATTATTCCTTTTTAGAATTTTAACCATTTAATAAGCAATACTAAATAATATACTAGAAAAAATACGACTCGCACCAGATCAATACTCAGACGGGAATCGAACCCGCGACCTTTGGATATCCGGTCCAATGCTCTGACCGCTGAGCTACCGAGTCACTAGTGACATCGTCGAATTTTTCCTAGTATATCCTAAACTCTTACGCTGTAAGCCAGCGTTATTTCACCAATGTGAGGAATTACCTCGACATTCAATTGAAATATCTTTCCAGATATTTTAACAATTGATTAAGATGAAATAGCTATATAATTTTTAAATTTGAGATTTTTGCATTTACAATGCTATTTTTAAACAATACTAAATAATATACTAGAAAAAATACGACTCGCACCAGATATAGCTATTTCATCTTAATCAATTGTTAAAATATCTGGAAAGATATTTCAATTGAATGTCGAGGTAATTCCTCACATTGGTGAAATAACGCTGGCTTACAGCGTAAGAGTTTAGGATATACTAGGAAAAATTCGACGATGTCACTAGTGACTCGGTAGCTCAGCGGTCAGAGCATTGGACCGGATATCCAAAGGTCGCGGGTTCGATTCCCGTCTGAGTATTGATCTGGTGCGAGTCGTATTTTTTCTAGTATATTATTTAGTATTGTTTAAAAATAGCATTGTAAATGCAAAAATCTCAAATTTAAAAAAAAAAAAATTATATAGCCATTTCATCTTAATCAATTGTTAAAATATCTGGAAAGATATTTCAATTGAATGTCGAGGTAATTCCTCACATTGGTGAAATAACGCTGGCTTACAGCGTAAGAGTTTAGGATATACTAGGAAAAATTCGACGATGTCACTAGTGACTCGGTAGCTCAGCGGTCAGAGCATTGGACCGGATATCCAAAGGTCGCGGGTTCGATTCCCGTCTGAGTATTGATCTGGTGCGAGTCATATTTTTTCTAGTATATTATTTAGTATTGTTTAAAAATAG
The DNA here is from genome assembly GCA_943789525.1 of Agriphila geniculea. Lineage (NCBI taxonomy): Eukaryota > Metazoa > Arthropoda > Insecta > Lepidoptera > Crambidae > Agriphila > Agriphila geniculea. Next base: position 5,761,928 of record OX038897.1, read on the forward strand.
CATTGTAAATGCAAAAATCTCAAATTTAAAAATTTAATAAGCATTTTATATACAGGGTCATTTTGAACTTACCATCCAAATTTTGAGGATGTGTTCAGAGGCCGTATTACGAGCTCTTAAATCCTGCCAGGTTTATAAATTGCTGTAGTGACATCTCTTTCTCGCTATATAGCAAATAAAAGAGATAGATTGATAGCCAGTCATAAAACTGACTGGAAATAAGAGGTCATAATACAGCCCCAGTACATGAAACTGAACAACTTTCTCTAAAGAACACATGGTCAAATATGTAAAATAAAAATAGACTTTCCATACAAATCAAAGAGATCACGTGATCAATTTAGTATGGGATGGCCAAAATTTTCTGGCGAAATTTGACACATGTTTCTTAGAGAAACTTGTTTAGTTGCATGGACTGAACACCCTTAAAATTTGGATGGTAAGTTCAAAATGACCCGACCCCGAATTACGTAAGTCTGTTGCTAACAATTCTCGATTGAAAGCGCAGTTACATTGCTGCTTTAAGTAAGATAGTTGTCACATTGGTTCTTACTAAAGCAGCAATGTCACTGCGATTTCTGTCAGAGTTGATTGCAACAAAGTTACGTAATTAGCCTACTGATATAAAAGTGTCATATAAGTACCGGGTGGAACAAGACCCTCAACAAAGCCGAGGTCTACGTATTCTGCCCATCATCAGGACCATATCTGTTCAAAATTATTGCTGAGAAACGATTTTAATTTTTGGTGTTAAAAATGCATTGCATACATTACCACGCAATGTAACGCGTACAACAGACCGCGCCTGCGAGTGTATGCTACACAGCTGCGTGCGGCCGAGTTGAAAGCCAGCGTTTATGTGCGTGCTCATGAGATACATTGAGTGATGACGTTTTTGGTTTTGAAGCCATTGTTTGTTACGAAATACTTACATAAAAATTTGATAATGTTTCTGTAGACAAAAATTAATAAAATAAGATTTCATTAAAAAATTGCATTCGCGCGGGTGTCGCTGCAGTGAGCGTACGTGCGCGCTGTTAGTTTTGACCGTACTACGCAATATCGGCATTTTTATAAGTACCCTCATAAAATGAGTGAAAATAGTGATAATGATGATGAAAATAACCCGATTACGAGCGATAAAAGTGATAGCGAAGTGTTAAGAGAATGCGAAAAAGAATTGCAGGATATTATGGAATGGAATATTTCGGGGAATGAAAGTTCTCAGCAAAAACAATCCCAAAGTAAATCGGCAGAGAAAAGAACTCGTGAAGAAAGTGAAGGAAGTGGAGAATATACTGAGGATGGTTTTACGACTGTGACAAGAAGGAGAGCAAAGAGATTAAACAGAAGCCACTCAAATATAAATACGAATGATTTGATTGATACCGGTTCAAGTAGTGAAATTGAAGTATGTGTAACATCACTACAAATATTACCTAAACAAATGGCTATGGCTAAATTATTGAGAAATGAAAATATTGAGAAAATTACGCAGGAAAAAATACAAAAGTCCCTACAAAATTCTCATTCGATTTGAAAATCGGCAGCAGGCAGAAAAGTTAATAAAATCCGATAAAATGAAAGAAATGGGATGTAGATGTCAATTAGTATCCGAAATGACCCTATCATATGGTATTGTGAAAGGAGTAGACCTAGATATTGAAGAAAAGGAAATTATTGAAATATTCGAATCCTGCTTTAAAATTATATCAGTAAATCGTTTGAATCGCTTGAACTTTGAAGGTAAATGGATAAAAAGTGAAACTGTTCGTATATGCTTTAACAATCCGACACTGCCTTCATACATTTATGCCTATGGATGTAGATTTAAAGTTGAGCGTTATGTTTTTCCAGTTACTCAGTGCTCTGGGTGCTGGAAATTTGGCCACAAAATAAAATATTGCCCCATTAAAAAGATTAAATGTCCAAAATGTGGACAAAATCACGAAAATTGTGACAATAAAGATATTCAATGTCTTAACTGCAAAGGCAATCATTTTGTGTTAGATAAGTCGTGACCAGTATTTCTCAAAGAAAAAGAAATTCGAAAAATAATAAGCGAAAATAATTTGACGTATAGAAAGGCCCTACAATTTTTCTCATACAAAGATCAAGACGAATATAACGAACCAGTAATTAGTGAAAAAGTGGACTGTCAGTCAGACATCCTACCAATGCCTGAAACTTCAATTAAGCCCACTTACAGTAGTGTTGCATCATCCAAAAGAGACAAACCTACGATACAGAAAAATAAACCAGACTCAGAAGCGGAAAATGCATCAGATACGCAAAGTGATCAAAGACCAATGAAAAGAGGATTTACAAAACCAGTGAGTAGGAAAGAGCATCAACAAGAAGAGACACAAGAAGCTGAAGAAAGTCACAGTTCATCAGAATATCATAGCAACTTAGAAAAGAAAAAAACGGGTCGAATTGAGTACCTCCCTCCTTTTGAAGTCGGTAAAAAGGAAAAAAAATACTTTTAAAAATCTTAAAATTAAACTAAAAGAAATTGTTATATGTAATATGAACTTTGAGCAAAAGCTAGTATCAATATTAAGAATAATTTTCGATGAACTTAAATCATATATGTTATCTAGATTTGCATGCGGCGACCTTATTCAATCAGTATTTGATAATCTTTATGGATCATAACACCTCTAAAATGTTTAATGTGAATATAGTGCAATGGAACTCACAAAGTCTTAGGCCAAAATTCGTAAGTTTTAATTCATTGCTAAGACAAGAAAAAATTCATGTAGCTATAATCAGCGAAACGTGGCTTGAAGAAGATACTCTTTTAAATACAGGTGAGTATAACATTTATAGAAACGACAGAGCCGATGGTTATGGGGGAGTTGCAATTCTGGTTCACCGTTCTCTTGTTACACATTTATGCCCTATTAATGTGCCTAATCCCGAAATACAAATGATTAGTATTAGAATTCTTAATTGTAAGTATATCGAATGTGTTGTGTCCATCTACTGTCCTTCCACAGTACGCACTACTCAATCAGATTGGGATAGCCTTTTCTCGCGTTTTAGAAATAAAACATTGATAGCAGGTGACTTCAATGGCCACCATACAAATTGGTCTTATAAAAATGACGTAAGAGGAATACAGTTATTCGACTCAGCTTTAGAGAATGGCTTCATATCTCTTAACGATGTTACACCTACACGAGTTCGGCTAGTAAATCAAACTATTCAGGAGTCGTCTCCAGACATAACATTTGCTTCGAGTGATATTGCCACGGGCTTGCGCTGGCAAGTGAGTAGGGAAAAATTTGGCAGTGACCACCTCATAATTAAAATATCTTTAAACTATTTAGATAAAGTTGATGTAACAACGAAAAGAAATTATAAAAAAGCAAATTGGATTGATTATAACAAAGAATTAAAGTTATCTTTTGATAGTATTTCTGAGCTCGATAGCCAGGATGTGCAAAATAAATATGATTTTTTTGAACAAAAAATTAATCAATCTGCTGACAATAATATTCCAAAGGTTAAATTTTGCAATAATCCGCAGCAAAAGTTTTTACCGAAAAACTACTGGAATCCAGCAATATCCTAACTCGTTGCACAGCGTAGATTAGCCTTAAAAGAATTTCGAAAAAATCCTATTCCACAAAACTTATCACTTTTAGAAGAAAAGACCATAGAGGCTCAAAAAATGATAAGTAAAGCAAAGGCAGAATCATGGCAAAGATTTTGTACTGATATAGACAGCTCTAGTAATGTGTCAGACATGTGGCGTAGGATACGTTGGATAAAAGGTTATAGGAAAAATAATCATCAAGCACCAGAAGAGAAACTCCTAGAACTATTGCGTTCACTAACACCAGATACAGTTTTAGAAAGTATGCCATGTTTTACTTCGAAAAATTCAATACTTGAGTCAGAGTTTACTTTACAAGAACTTAAAAATTGTCTTAAAAAGAAAGATACCGCTCCCGGTGACGACAATATCACGTACTCCATGATATCGAATTTACCAGAAAATGCCCTATACTTTCTGCTATCTTTGTTTAACGATATTTTTCGTGGAGGAGTTGTTCCTAAACAGTGGCAGACAATCAAAATAGTGCCAATACCTAAGCCGGGGAGCGTTGGTCATAATGCTGAAATAAAGTTGAGGCCTATTTCCCTGATTTCTTGCATTTGTAAATTGTTACACTTAATGATTGCAAAACGATTGGAATGGTACATGGAAAAAAATAACATTATATCTAGTAATTCCACGGGGTTCCGAAAAGCACACTCTTGTATGGACTCACATGTACGCCTCGTTACTTACATACAAATATGCCTATCCGCTAATGAACCTACTTTGGCCTGTTTCTTAGATGTTGAAAATGCCTATAACAATGTTTTAATAAGTAAATTGGTTGAAATTCTCGACAAACTGCAAGTTGGAACATTAATTTGCAAATATTTGTGGACTTTTTTGAGCTTCAGACGGTTACAAATAAAAGTATTTGGAGGGGAAACTATTGAAAGATGCACTAGTAAAGGTTTAGCTCAGGGAGATCCCATATCCCCACTTCTATTTAATATTGTAACTGCCAAAGTTTGTCGGGAGATTCAACAAGTTTATGTCAGTCAATATGCGGACGACTTTGTCTTCTATGTTAGGCATAAAAATCTAGATGACTTGGAGACACGCATGCAAAGTAGTATTAATTTGATGGTTGCTATTTTACAGGAAATTGGGCTTGAACTCTCTTCTAATAAGTCAAAGTACTGCTTGTTTAGTAGAAGGCGCAGGCAACAACACATTAAATTGAGTATACAGGATCAATGTATTCTAGCTTCGGAATGTATTAAATATTTAGGGTTATGGCTAGATAGGTCTCTTTTATGGAGAAAACATATCAATGAAATTTTTGAAAAGGCGCAAAAGATCCTAAATATATTAAAAGTGCTTGCAGGTTCAGGCTGGGGTGTACATCCTAAGCATTTAAGAGCCCTATATATTTCATTGGTGAGAAGCAGATTAGATTATGGGTGCTTTCTATATGACAGTAGTGCCAAAACTCACCTCTCAAAATTAGACAAGTTACAAAATCAGGCTCTCAGAATTGTGGGAGGTTTCATAAGAAGCTCGCCAATACACGTCATGGAAAGCGAGGTTTGCGTTCCACCTTTGTTTTTGAGGCGACAGTATCTAGCTTACAAATATTGCCTTAAAGCACAATCTTGGAAAAATAACTGCACAGTAGAATTATTTTGTAAATTAAGTGAAGAATGTACAAAAAGTTATTGGAACAAAAAGAAAAAGTCCATACAAAAAAACCGGCCAAGTGCGTGTCGGGCCACGCGCCATAGGGTTCCGTAGTTACCTTATACCATACCATATTTAATACCACCTATCATTTTTCGCCTGCAAAAATAACTTTGTTTTTCACAGTGTTGGTATGAATGACAAAGTTATATTTGCGGTTTTGGAAAATGTACTATATCTCGAAAACTAATTACTATATCTCGTTCAAACTAATTTTGGTTGAAAGTGTTTATTAAGATCTACAGCATATATTTTTTTTAGATTTTTCACTCTCTTATTTCAAAAGTTAAAGGGGGGGGGGGGGGGGACACATTTTACCACTTTGGCGGTGAATATCTTTCAAACGGTCGACTTTGAGAAAAAGTTGTCTTAGGAACCTCAATGTCATTTTTAAAGACCTATCTATAAACACCCAACACGTGTTGGTTTGAAGAAAAAAATTTTTTTCAGTTTCAGTTCCATGTATGGGGAGCCCCCCCTTAATCTTTTATTTTTCTTATTTTTGTATTAAATTCGTTAAGCGGTTAACAGAATACATCTACCTACCAAGTTTCAACTGTGTAGTCTTAATACTTTCGGAATAAAGTGGCTGTGACATACGGACAGACAGACAGACAGACAGACAGATAGACAGACAGACAGACAGACAGACATGACGAATCTATAAGGGTTCCGTTTTTTGCCATTTTGGCTACGGAACCCTAAAAAGCCGTTATTAATAACTACCTTTAATACAACTAAAGCTGAAAGTAATATTCACGCAACATGTCCGTTGTGTATGTTTCAATTAAACGTTTGGGTTACTTATATAAATGTTTTAGATACAATTAATATTAACTTAGAAAGCATCATCATCATCAGCCATTTTAATGTCCCCACTGCTGGGGCACAGGCCTTCCTTATGGGTGGATAAGGAGGAGATAGAAAGCATCAAAGGTGCGAAAAAATTAAATATAAATAATATATCCATTAAATTTGACATACTAATCGAACTTGATAAAAAATATAGAGGATGGCATAAAATTTACACAGACGGTTCCAAGTCAGAAAATGGTAAAGGTGCAGCGTTTTATTGTCCAAACCCACAGTATAAAGCGGGTCTTAAAGTTGAAACAAATATTTCTATAATGTCCATAGAACTTATAGCTATACTTGAAGCAATTTTATATGCGATGGAAAAAGGTTTGTCAAAATACGTCATCTTCTCAGATAGTCAAAGTGCTTTGCAGCATATAGCTCGATGCGCCTCTGGTTTCAGAGGTGTATCGATAGCTTACAGCATCCTCGCAAAGCTTCATGAATGTCATAATAGCAATAGATGCCTTAGACTTCAATGGGTTCCATCTCACTTTGGGTTAAGTGGAAACGAAGAGGCGGATAGGTTAGCGAAGGCAGCGGCTTTAGAAGGAAACATGTACAACACCACACAGTATTATACCGATGCACTTCCAAAATATAAAAGTATTGTTTACAACAATTGGAAGGAATATTTTAATGAACGCTCTAAATACAAAGGTATTTGGTACAAAACTATTCAGTGTGAGCCTCTTCGAATCCCATGGTGCAGTAACTGTAGATTAAGTAGACAACATGTTGTAATTATGCATAGACTTAGATGTGGACACTATCCGACAAACAATTTCGCTTTCATGATGAAAAAAAGTAGATTCACCTAATTGTGACGATTGCGGAACAATCGACGATGTTCAGCATTTGTTGTCGGAGTGTGTTAAAAACGTGAGAGAGCGTCGAACGCTAATGACTGCTCTGAATATAAACAAATTAGATTTAGGCATCTTTCAGAGTTTACTTAGTGAACCAACCTCTAGTTCAGCAAAATACATTTGTGATATGGTCAGTCATCGGTGATCGATGCCCTCGCAATCACGCAATGAAACTTGGGATCTGTTGTAAGATATTATTTTAGTATGTAGTTAGCATGTTTAGGATACGATAGGACTGGCATATCTTGTAAGATAAAAGTCCTTTATAAAATTAGATTAAAAAAAAAAAATTAAAAAATTGAAAAAAATTGTTTACTTTAACCTTCAATAACTTCGTAGCTATTGGTTTCCCAGGTATAGTGTAAAAGACAAAAATGGTCCTGATGATGGGCGGAATGCGTGGATTTCGGCTTCGTTGAGGGGTCTTCTTACATCCGTTATATCTCGAACACTTGGCCATTATAGACAAAAGGTTATTGACCTAATATTAGAAGGAAGGAAGTTGACCATTATGTATACCTAGGACAGGCAGTCCAGTTAGGTAGGTCCAACTTTGAGAAGGAGATCTCTCGTCGAATCCAACTCGGATGGGCAGCATTCGGGAAGCTCCGAAAAATCTTCGTGTCCGATTTACCTCAGTGTCTCAAGACGAAAGTCTATGACCAGTGTGTGTTGCCAGTGATTTCTTGCGGCAGTGAAACGTGGTCGCTAACTATGGGTCTCATAACGAGGCTCAAGGTCACCCAGCGTACAATGGAGAGAGCCATGCTCGGCTTTTCCCTGCGTGATCGAATCAGAAATGAGGAGATCCGCAGGCGAACTAAAGTAACCGACATCGCTCGAAGGATTGCTCAGCTAAAGTGGCAATGGGCAGGACACATAGCGAAAAGAACCGATGGCCGTTGGGGCGGAAAGGTTCTTGAATGGCGACCACGCACCGGACGACGCTCCGTGGGTAGGCCGCCGACAAGGTGGACCGACGTGAGGGTGAAGGTTGCCACTGGATGTGGTGAGCGCAGGACCGATCGTCGTGGAAATCCTTGGGGGAGGCCTATTGGGAGGGTGCGAAGGTATAATAATCGATCGCTGCGCTCATGGTGGCAAAAAGTAGAAATAATGAAGGCTCTGTAATCTGTTTGAAAACGATATTTAATTTATTATTAGCGATACAGGAATAATTATATATGTTTATTATCACTTAGTAAAATTATTAAAGTAGCTTTACCCTCTTGTTTTACAAAATCTACAACTAAATAAAAAAACAAAAAACCGACTTCAAAAAACCTACCTCTAAAAAGCAAGATTCGTAATAATAAAACACGTCTATTGAAGTCGGGTGGGTCTGGAGTACAAATCCCTTTTTAGGGTTCCGTACCAAAATGGTAAAAAAGGAACCCTTATGGTGTGACTCAGTCTGTCTGTCTGTCTGTCACAGCTGGATATCTCGAGAACTACTAATGGTATCAACTTGAAATTTGGAATGATTTAAGATGACATTTGCCCAACTATTTTGCAAATAAAAAATAAATAAAAAAATAAATATCTTTTTAACAGCAGGGCCTGAAAAGAGGTCTTAAAAATTTGAAGTAGGGCTACTAGGGCATGTGGGGTATCATATAAAAGAACGCCGATTGCACGTTTTGAATCATTTTTTCTTTTTTTTCTAGACCGCATAGTTTTCGACTTATGATGAAAAATGTAAAAAAAATGACCGTTCCCCCCCCTGATCTCCGAAGTTTGCAAAGAGAAAAATCTGAAATAATTCTATGTGATAGCAGTTTATATAAAGATTACAGGAAAAATAAAACGATGTCTGAATATAGCACACTTTTTTAGAAATTATCAAATTTCTAAAAAAGTTAACATTAGTTCCACTATCGGTCAAAAGATGGCGCTGACCTAAAACTGCAATACTAATTTTATTATTCTACTCTGCAGTTTGGTTTAATGGTGCAATTATGATGGTACGGAACCCTCGGTGCGCGAGTCGGACTCGCTCTTGACCGGTTTTTTTTTATTCAAAAAGCCACACCCGACTTCAATAGACGTGTTTTATTATTACGAATATTATTTCTTGCTTTTTAGAGGTAGGTTTTTTGAAGTCGGTTTTTTGTTTTTTAAAAAATTTTTTATTTTTTTATTTTTAGTGTAGGTACTTTTTGTATAAGATAGTGTAGGTATATTATTTAGGTAGAAATTAAAATCGGCTCAGCCAAACGTGAGTTAATCGCGGAGAAACATACATACATGCGGGTCAAACTGAGAACCTCCTTTTTTAAGTCGGTTAAAGAACTGCACTTAAGATATCCCTTTTCCAACAAAAATATAATTATCTTATTCAGTTCATAAACAAAGATATAAAAACAAAGATACAATGATATATTCTGTGCTATTTATGCAAGCAAAAGAAACATCTCGTCTGAAAAATATTAAATAGGTATAAATGGACTCTGTGAACTCTGTAACCTAATGCAAAAGTCCGTTTTTAGGGTTCCGTAGCCTAAATGGCAAAAAACGGAACCCTTATAGATTCGTCATGTCTGTCTGTCTGTCTGTCTGTCCGTATGTCACAGCCACTTTATTCCGAAAGTATTAAGACTACACAGTTGAAACTTGGTAAGTAGATGTATTCTGTTAACCGCTTAACGAATTTAATACAAAAATAAGAAAAATAAAAGGTTAAGGGGGGGCTCCCCATAAATGGAACTGAAACTGAAAAAAATTTTTTTCTTCAAACCAACACGTGTTGGATGTCTATAGATAGGACATTAAAGTTCTTAAGACAACTTTTTCTCAAAGTCAACCGTTTGAAAGATATTCACCGCCAAAGTGGTAAAATGTGTGCCCCCCCCCCCTTTAACTTTTGAAATAAGAGAGTGAAAAATCTAAAAAAAATATATGCTGTAGTGTAGATATTAATAAACACTTTCAACCAAAATTGGTTTGAACGAGATATAGTAATTAGTTTTTGAGATATAGCACATTTTCCAAAACCGCAAATATAACTTTGTCATTCATACCAACACTGAAAAACAAAGTAATTTTTACAGACGAAAAATTATAGGTGGTATTAAATATGGTATGGTATAAGGTAGCTATGGAACCCTATGGCGCGTGGCCCGACACGCACTTGGCCGGTTTTTTTTGTTTAGGTATTTGCGTACACGTTCTCAGGGGTACAGTACGATACCCTTAGCACGAACAGCTATCGAAAAAAAAAATCGGGTTGCACTCCGGGAGTGCCGGCAGAAGTGAAAACTTGAATATTAACGTTGTGCATTTTTGATATTTTGGAATGGTTAGGGAATAATTTTGCACGAATTGCCGTCTTACGAATTTACTCTGCATTTGAATTTACGTATACAGAACAGTATTGTACGAAAGTCTTATCCATAGCTTGACAGAAAATCTAGAGTTTTGACATTGAATTAAAAAAATAGCGCGTTGCTATGATGACACAAGTGTTTACGTCTTGAAATGACGCGCCGCCATTTTCACCGCGCCCCGTAGAAAGAGAGGGGGATACTTCCGCCGCCAGCTGTCTACTCTCCATCCGTCACATCCGTCTTACGCATTTTCGATCAGCCACGTGATTCTTACTAAAGCATTTTTTCCCCATTACAAAAAAGCGTACAACGCCGCTAAAGAAGTTTTCACTTCAAAAAACTTTTTTAAAAACACGTTTTTAAAACGGACTAAATTTTTTCGATAGCTGCTCGTGCTAAGGGTACAGAAAAGACCTTTCATCCAGAAAAACCCTCTACGGCCCTACGGTTCCCGCACAAAATATACTTACTTTGTTGTTCCCGATAGAGATGGACGTTATAAACCGTAAATAGTTATTGAAACTATGTATTGGTGCAATACCGAAAACTATGTATTGGTCTGCGGTGAAACTATTTATCGACAAAAACACGTTATTGCAACCAAATGTTTTGATATTCAATACCTGACCTTATTGCAATACCTTAACGTTTCTAAAAACCGTACCGTGTTCGTTTCGTGCGATTCAGGGTGCTTTTGTAATATAGGAAATAGCGCCATCTAACCACATAGCACGAAATTATAATCGTTGATGTGTTTTTTGTTTCATAAATATGTATAATACTGAAATTTCAGATTTTATGCATTCACAACTATTTTTATATTAAGATAATTTATATAATAGTAAAAATACTGGAAAAAATCGACTTACCCGTAGGATCCCGTCTGAGCTGCTACGGGTGAGTCGATTTTTTCTAGTATTTTTTTCAATAATATTAATTATTTTAATATAAGTCTAAATACGTATATATTTTTAAGAATCTTAACTTAAAACAAAAATATTGATAAAAAAGGTTAAAAGGAAACAAAAACCAAACCATTACCCAATACCCATTACCCAATACTAGTTCCCGAGGGATAGCTAAAATATGACAAAGTTGCGGGCGGCCATTAGTTTATGATATTGTAAATATGTAAATAAATAGTAGCGAGTAAAATCGCAGAATTGACAGCTGAATAAAATAACTCTGTCCCTAATTAATTAGTATCAAATATCTCGGGGTGTAGATGGAACTGTGAGAGTAAATCCATACCGTGATACAGTAGACTGCTATCGCCATCTAGTATCAGGTGGCGGAGTTACAGTAGTAATATTACAGTTATTATGATTTTTGCAGTCGTAGTTTGCTGTAAAGTGTAATGGTATAGTAGTTTGTTACACAAGGGATGTAAGTGAGCTATTACAGAACAAGATCCAATTTGGCGCCCGTGCGAGCGCAGCTCGCAAAGGGCGCTAATGGATCGAGTGCACCCGAGATATTTAGACGCCCGAGCGAGCGTAGCGAGCGAGGGCGAATATAGTTCGAGGGTGTAATAGCTACTTACAACCGAGGTAAGCATACTATTTTACATCATTCATGCGAGGTAAATTTAATAAAAATAAATGTAAAAGGGTTATTTCATTGAAAACTCGTGGGGTTGATCAGACCATTAAACTGAACAACTTTCATTATGGGACCAACCTCAAAATCACGAAAAAAAAAATCAGCTGTTTTTGCATTGCAAAATTTTGCATACCTAGCTTGAATTGAAATTAAATGCCGCCATTTTCATTGTTTTTTTTTTCAGCCAAAAGTTTCGTCAGTTTATAATAAAAGAAAAGAGACTGGTTCACTAAGGAGTTTTAAATGCTTGAATTGTAATAGTAGTTTGTTACACAAGGGATGTAAGTGAGCTATTACAGAACAAGATCCAATTTGGCGCCCGTGCGAGCGCAGCTCGCAAAGGGCGCTAATGGATCGAGTGCACCCGAGATATTTAGACGCCCGAGCGAGCGTAGCGAGCGAGGGCGAATATAGTTCGAGGGTGTAATAGCTACTTACAACCGAGGTAAGCATACTATTTTACATCATTCATGCGAGGTAATAAAAATCAAAACAAAAACATTAAAACAAAAATAAAAATAAAACGTTAAAGGGTTATTTCATTGAAAACTCGTGGGGTTGATCAGACCATTAAACTGAACAACTTTCATTATGGGACCAACCTCGAAATCACGAAAAAAATCAGCTGTTTTTGCATTGCAGAATTTTGCATACCTAGCTTGAACTGAAATTAAATGCCGCCATTGTTTTTTTTTTTCAGCCAAAAGTTTCGTCAGTTTATAATAAAAGAAAAGAGATTGGTTCACTAAGGAGTTTTAAATGCTTGAATTGTAAAGTAACTTTACAGTTAAAGCATTCTCCATCCTTGAATTGTAAAGTGATTTGAAAATGGAACGTTCTATCTAAACAATGCACTGTGTTGCACATGCCAACTTACACAGCCTCATACTATATAAGTAAATCCTAGTTACCGAGCAAGTATGATGTAAAGTAACTTTACAGTTAAAGCATTCTACATCCTTAAATTGTAAAGTGATTTGAAAATGGAACGTTCTATCTAAACAATGCACTGTGTTGCACATGCCAACTTACACAGCCTCATACTATATAAGTAAATCCTAGTTACCGAGCAAGTATGATGTAAATTTAATTTTTATTTCATGACTTAAACCTGTATTTAAGATTTATTTAAAAAATGCAACGCTTATGAATTGCCATGTAAAATAATAATTATGGAGAGTAAATAAATAAATGAAATGAAAAGGAGCTCGATGGCGCAGTGGTTTAGCGCCTGGCCCAGCGATTGCGGAGGTTAACCCTTAATCAAACATTGGGAAATTATTTCCCACTTCCTCCTAATTCACAAAATATTTTTTATTTTTTTAATGGCAACACCCAGGAATGTCATCTATGGAAATTTAAAATCTTGATAATATTTAAAATTTGAAAAATGGCAACATTTTTTTAATGGCCGCCATATGTCACCAAATTTCAAAGAGAAAGTCAGAGGTCACGATTTTTTTGCCAAAAAACCAGTTCTCGTCAGTGTTTTGAGGTTAAATTGAAAAAAAAATCTGGTAAGTGCATATAGTGAACACTATTATAAACTAGACTTATTTTCTGCATATTTGGCTTGAAAAGAACTGCGGAAACAGTACGATTTACTAGAAATTTGTAGGTTTTAGTAAGTGGGAAATTATTTTCCATTGTTCGTTCCTGCACTTAAAATTTTCTTTGTTCCCGTAATATATATATACAACTTCTGGCCGTCTGTCTCGTGCACAAAAAAAATATCCGTATCCGATATTGTTTTTCTTCAGATTTTTATTATTTATTTCCAGCAAAAGAAAAATGAATAAGAAAAAAATACGAAAACCACAACCACTTACTAAAAAAAAACTAGAAGAAGCAGTAGAAAACTTGGCTGACTTATCTGATTTATCCGATTATGATTCTGAAGACGATAATTGCTTTGCTAATAGCATTTGTTCTCCTTCTGCAAGTTGCAAGTACTAGTAAAAATAAAAGTCCGTAACCGTATCGGACAATGGGAAACAATTTCCCACTTCCATAAAATTTTGCTATGCAGTAACGGATAATGGGAAATTATTTCCCACCGCAAAAACACCCTTTCCCCACCCCCTATCTAATTTTTATATTTTTTTTCTGAATCTACGCACCCAACTTACCTAAAAACCATTCTTAGTTTTCATTTATCTCATAAAAAAGTATTCTGTTTGATTAAAGGTTAAGCAACTTTCGCAAGGGTTGGACATGGGATGGGTGACCAAAAATTTACTATCTCGAGCTTCTCCGTGCTTCGGAAGGCACGTTAAGCCCAGGCGCGGTCCGAGGGGGGGGGGGGGGTCACAGGGGACATGACCCCCCCCAAAATCGTACATGTCACATAGAAAAAGCATCTAAAAATTTACAAAAAAGCAATTATTATTATTAGTGACCCCCCCCCCAAAATTTCAGGCTGCGACCGCGCCTGGTTGAGCCGTTGGTCCCGGGTGCATTTGCAGTCGTTAACACCCACCAATCCGCATTGGGCCCGCGTGGTGGGTTATGGCCCTGTGCCTCAGCAGTGGGGGACATCAAAAAATGGCTGATGCCAAATAAAATGCACCCTAGATGTCGCTAGTAGTCCCAAAATTTACGTTTTGTAACTTTAATGTAACTTTTCTGTATGAAACGATTTAGATGATTATTTTCTTCTTGGAGTGGAATGTTACAAGGATGGTCCCAGTTCAATTTCACTGACATTGGACCTTGAATTTCGAAGATGCACAAATTATAAAACAAAATAATACTTTGAACAAACAATTTGTTTCAATAAGCGATAGATGGCGCGGTTTTCACAACTTGTGATTTAAAATAATTTTTCAGGATTACTTGTAATTCAACAAGTTTTTTGACATAAAAGTTAATTTGTCAAAATAAAAAAAATGTGTGTATGTATTGGGTCGTCGTCACATATCGTATTTTCAGTTTTTATATTTTTCAGGTTTCTTTTCTTTACCCGATTGCATACTAGATGGCACTAAAAGTTTCGAAATGGCAGTAACTATCACAGCAGAACAAAAGCCTAATATCAAACTGAAATATCACCTTTTACTGAAAATAATATAAACAAAGATTACAATAAATGAAATTATATTTTTTCAAATATACTTACAATTTAGCATAATTAAACCATTGTATATTTACAAGGTAGGTACTTGTCCAAAAAAATAAATGTAATACTTACAAAACACACACACACACACTTAAATGTTAACCTAAACCCTAAACTCTTATGACTAAATATTGAAAGCAAAACAATTAAAAGTTAAATAATATCAAATATAATAAGTTATAAAATTTAAAACAGAAATAAGAAAAAGTCAAAAGAAAAATAAAATCTGTAATAACAGTAAAAGCGTAAACTAAGACCTGGCGAGCCTTCTTGGTTATGCAGGTCGAGGCAGCGTAAAATGCGCGCGGCGGAACGCGAATGCCCTAGACCGCGCGCACTCTCTTGACTGCCTGCAAATCTTTTCTATATTTATCTCCTATGTATTCCTGTTCCTCTTCCGGAGGAGGCTACTGCCCGTGTAGGTATATATGTTTATTCGCGTGTGTATATGGGTGTATATGTTTATTCGCGTGATATGTTTCCAGGTGGTATCGTCTTTAGTGTAGCCGGTTGTCACACTGGGATTGCTAGTACCCTCTGCTGTGCTACTGTTGCCATCGCTGCTACTGTAAGTGGAGATAGGGGGGCTGCCGGGGAAATGGGGGCCAATTTATATGGTACGTGGTCATTTGAGGGGTGTGGTCAGATCATACGAACCCTCTTGGTTATGCAAATCGAAGCAGCGTAAAGTGCGCGCGGCGGAATGGCCTAGACCGCGCGCACTCTCTTGACTGCCTGCAATTTTTTTCTATATCTTTCTCTTCTTTAATCCTTTTCTTATGCTGGAGCGGGAAGTGTGCACGAATATGTTTCCAGGTCGTCTTTAGTGGTGGCTTGTTCTACCCTGGGATTGATAGTACCCTCTGCCCCGCCGTTACCATAGCTGCTACATTAATTGGGAGTAGGGGTGCTGCCGGTGACTGGGGGCCAATTTTTAATGGTATGTGGTTATTTAGGAGTGTGGTCAGGTCAAACGAACCCTTTTGGTTATGCAAATCGAAGCGGCGTAGAGTGCGCGCGGCGGAATGGCGTAGACCACACGCACTCTCTTGACTGCCTGCAAATCTTTTCTATTTCTGCCATATTTTTTGTAATCCTTTTCCTCTACTGGACCGGGCAGTATGCACGTATGTTTCTAGGTTGTTTTTAGTGGTAGCCGGTACTATCCAACTATGGGTTTGTTACACCTTTCCCGCAGTTACCAGCATAGCTGCTATCGCAGGGATAGTGGTCGTAAGCCGGCACCTCTACGGCAAAACGCCTAGATCACGTCTGGTGTAATTACTACGGTTTTATCATCTTCTGTCCATGGAGACCTGAGTAGCAGCCAGCAGTGGGGGGTTATATATCTTCCCTGATGGAACTAGTAGCAGCTTGTCTTTTAGGAGTTAACCACGATAATCTGAAACAATTTGTAGGAAATGAGATTAATAATAAAAAGTTGAACAAATTCGTCTTTGGCAGGACTTTAAAGTAGGCAACTGGCAAGCACTCCTGGTACTTGATCACTTGGACAAGAGTAAGGGGTTTCCTAGGATAACTGTGCCGTCATATTACGGCCGTAATTTAACGGCGTAAAACGTTATGTAAACAGTACGGCGCGTCGTATTGTTTACAAAGACACGTTTTTGGAAGACTGTACTGTTTATAGTTTTATTCTCAAGTACTTACTAAGTGGATTCATGGCGTGACCTGCAACTGCAAATGTGTAGAGTGGGCCGCGAGTAGAGATCTGCCTTTAGAGATGTTGCCAGCCTTGGACGAGAACCGTTTGATGCAGTTTCTACCTGAAAATGAAGAAACGAACAATTTTGTACAACTATTATTAACTACCATAGAGTAGCCGGCAAACATCTTGAAATCGGGTGGGGATTGCGTAGAACATGTATTTTGGGTATGTGTAGCGGTGAGGTGCGCCGACGTGCGACGCGACGGGGCGGCGCGCTATCATCGGTCACTTGCAAGTGCACATGCGCGAACATAGGTATCCCCACACCGTCGAAAGAGCGTCAAGATGTTTGCTGGAATCTGTACCATAAAACGGAAATAAGCTTCCAGAAGACAACCAAGAAATCAGTTAAGAAAATATTTTCAACGGCTTTTTAGCATACCTACCTACATAAGATATTTAAAATATTCAATTCCTAAAAACTTAAACTAAATGTAGGTAATTCTTAGCTCACAAATTATTGAGTTATTATTTCAGAATCTTTTATTTTTAACCGACTTCAAAAAAAGGAGGAGGTTCTCAGTTCGTCGGAATCTTTTTTTTTTTTTTTTTTTATGTATGTTACTCGATTACTCGAAGACGGCTGGAGCGATTTGAAAAATTCTTTTTTTGTTTGAAAGTATATACTTTCAAGTTGGTCCCATTGTCATGAAATCAGGATCTGATGATGGGATCCTGGAGAAATCGAGGGAACTCTTCAAAAATTATAGGCAGATCTATAGCGATTTTAGTATTTTCTTAAGTAACTTGTGCATTTGCTTTTGAAAAATACTATTTTGGTGAAGTGGAACTGATGATGAAGACCAGCATAGATGATATTCGGAACTATTCAATACTAAGTAGTTCACTGGTACGATACGATTACTTTAATATGGTTGCTAGGCTATTTATGCTTATCATAATTCATATGGTGAAGTGGAGCTGATAGTGTAAACGCAATAAACGCAATAAACGCCCCTGCGTCGGGAAAAGCAGTACTATGTAAAAGGTGATGAGCCGTTGACATAAAGCTATTGTAACTTAGATAATATCATCACCAAATATACTTACCACAAAAAAGTTTAAAATAAAAAAGTTTTTAATAAAAACAAAACCTCCTTCAAAAATCTTGAAAATAATCTAACAAAAAACAGCTTCAAAAATAAATTAATGGCTCTAAAAAGCAAGAAATAAAATATTGGAATCTGCATAATAACTAACTCGAAAGTTTGTAGGCATATCTTATATTAAACAACGTCTTATGAAGTCGGGTGGGGTTTAAACCCATGATTAAAGTTTAGATATATCAGTTTAGATAAAAAATATCCTTCGTTCCCCCCCCCCCCACCCGACTTCAAAAGGCGTTGTTTAATATAAGATATGCCTACAAACTTTCGAGTTAGTTATTATGCAGATTCCAATATTTTATTTCTTGCTTTTTAGAGCCATTAATTTATTTTTGAAGCTGTTTTTTGTTACATTATTTTCAAGATTTTTGAAGGAGGTTTTGTTTTTATTAGTAATTTTTTGAAGTGAAAGCTTCTTTAGCGGCGTTGTACGCTTTTTAGGGTTCCGTACCAAAATGGTAAAAAAGGAACCCTTAAATCATAAATAAATCATAAATCATTTATTCACATTGAAACATGGTAAATACAGCTCTTAGAATCAAAATAATGTTCAGCATATTTCGCCCTTAAAAAAGGCATGTGAATGTCAAAATTAAAATTAAAACTATATTTTGCTGATTATCTAATTGCATACTCCATTACATTTATGTCCCAAAAAATCCTCAACACTA
Organism: Agriphila geniculea; assembly: GCA_943789525.1. Lineage (NCBI taxonomy): Eukaryota > Metazoa > Arthropoda > Insecta > Lepidoptera > Crambidae > Agriphila > Agriphila geniculea. The sequence goes on from OX038897.1 coordinate 5,780,494, forward strand.
TAAAATCTATGGTCAACTAAAAATTTTGTCAGTCTTGATTTAAACATTTGAAATGTCCGTGATTCCTTTATGTCAATTGGTAAATGATTGTAAATCTTTATAGTCATAAAAAGACAACTTTTATGATAAAGTGCTGTTTTTGGAGTATGTGACAAGACCAATTTATTACAATTTCTAGTTGAACGGGGGTAGATTTGTTTTGCTGTACTAAAAAGATACAAATGTCGTCTTACAAACCTACAGCATTCTAAAATATATAGGGATGGCAAAGTTAACAATTTAAATTTTTCACAATGGTTTAAATTTTTCGAATCCTGATGGTGTGACTCAGTCTGTCTGTCACAGCTGGATATCTCGAGAACTACTAATGGTATCAACATGAAATTTGGAATAGTTTAAGATGACATTTGCCCAACTATTTTGCAAATAAGAAATAAATAAAAAAATAAATATATTTTTTACAACAGGGACTGAAAACGGGTCTTAAAAATTTGAAGTGGGGCTACTAGGGCATGTGGGGTATCATATGAAAGAGCGTCGTTTGCACGTTTTTAATAATTTTTTTTTGTTTTAGACCGCATAGTTTTCGATTTATGATGAAAAATGTAAAAAAATACCGTTCCCCCCTTATCTCCGAAGTTTGCAAAGAGAAAAATCTGAAATAATTCTATGATAGCAGTTTATATAAAGATTACAGGAAAAATAAAACGATGTCTCAATATAGCACACTTTTTTAGAAATTATCTCTAAAAAAGTTAACATTAGTTCCACTATCGGTCAAAAGATGGCGCTGACCTAAAAATACTAATTTTATTATTCTACTCTGCAGTGTGGTTTGATGGTGCAATTATGATGGTACGGAAACGGAACCCTCGGTGCGCAAGTCCGACTCGCTCTTGACCGGTTTTATTTGTAATGGGGAAAAAATTTTAAACTCGCGTCAGTCAGTCAGGATCACGTGACCCTGATCGAGAATTCGTAAGACGGATGTGACGGATGGATTGTAGACAGCCGGCGGCGGAAGTATCCCCCCTCTTTCTACGGGGCGCGTTGAAAATGGCGGCGCGTCATTTTAAGACGTAAACACTTGTGTCACCATAGCAATCGCGCTAATTTTTGAAGTGAAAACTTCTTTAGAGGCGTTGTACGCTTTTTTGTATGGGGAAAAATGCTAAACTCGCTTCAGTAAGAATCACGTGGCTGATCGAAAATGCGTAAGACGGATATGACGGATGGAGAGTAGACAGCTGGCGGCGGAAGTATCCCCCTCTCTTTCTACGGGGCGCGTTGAAAATGGCGGCGCGTCATTTTAAGACGTAAACACTTGTGTCACCAGCAACGCTCTAATTTAGAAAATGGAACTAAGAGCAGCGATCTCTTCGGTGAAATCATAGACTTATTTATACTCTGTGACTATAAGTTTAAATCGTAGAATGCGTGCATGTAGAAATTAAAAATGCCACTGGCGCGAAATTTTTAGAATTTTTCTCTAATTACAAACTGATTGAATTGTGTGACTGTAGAGTAATAGGAAAGAAAATATATTTGCCGCTAATTTCAATATATCAAAAATGCTCAACGTTAATATTCAAGTTTTCACTTCTGCCAGCACTCCCGGAGTGCCACCTGATTTTTTTTTAATTCAATGTCTAACTCTAGAATTTCTGTCAAGCTATGGATAAGACTTTCGTACTATACTGTTCTGTATTCGTAAATTCAAATGCAGTAATTTGCAACTGCAAATAAATTCGTAAGACGGCAATTCGTGCAAAAAGTTTTCTCTTCTGCCGGCACTCCCGAAGTGCAACCCGATTTTTTTTTATATAACACGTTGTCAAGGGTACAGAAAAAGACATATCTTTTACAGAAAAAAATTACAAAAAAAGGAGTAACTTTCACCCCTGTTTCCAGAGAATAGAAAAATAACAAAAAAATGGAGCACGATAAAATTCCATACATTTTCATCGCGGTCTTTTAGTTTACTATGAAAGAGCAGTTTTTTTACTTGGTTTGTATGTTGGATTATTTATTGATAATGTCTGTAGGTATTGAGGTTTATGGGTGAATATTTACTCACATACTTGTACACCACCGTTGTCTGTTCTGGGTCACGTGTTTTGGCAGCTCGGGTCCAAGCCTCATCATTTCTCCCAAATAGTGCAACAATGAAATCAAATGGGAGTTTGAGAACCTGCCGACAAAGTTATGTTACTTCATATAACTATGAGATAAATAGTTAATATTAACCAGCGAACTAATATCTATGGAAGTGTAATTGCAAACCAATATTGCTTAAAAAATGGCACCACAGGGCCGAAAAAGTACACGCTCAGCTTAAGTCGGGCCAGCAACGCACCCGGTGACTGACGTTAGTGTTCTTTTCAATAAATTGCAGTTTGTATTGTAGAGAAAAAATAGAAAGAGAGAGTTTATTAGAAATGACGTCCTTTATAGTCAAATGGTGTAAAAGATGCAAAGAAGACAGTCAGAAGATCCAGAAAAAACGTATCTTATTTTTTCGTTTTAGTATAGATAATATTTATGAGTATTCAAATTATGGTCGCTAATAAGCAACCAGTGTTCAGACGCTTTGTGCTGCATAATTAATGGCCAGCATTTTTAGCTTTATCTTCTTAGTTGTACTTTTTGTGTGGTACCATTTTTCAAGTAGCATGCTTATTTCATAGATTTTAGTTTGCTGATATTAACAGTGATGTACCATGGGCAACAGCGTCGCTTAACCACTGCTAAGGTTAAAATCGCTTGCGCGCCGCGCCCGCTGTCACATACGTTTAGTTCGTGCAGGGGCGATACGCGCGCACACGAATTTTGTTGCAAACTGGTTAAGCGACGCTGTTGCCCATAGTACTACCAGACAGTTAATTTGATTCCCCTAGCTAGGCTGTTTAAGAACTACGTCGCACAAGCTATAGGAAAAAGTTGAGTTATACCAGGGATACCCAAACTTTTTTGGGAATCCCTGTTTTATACCTACCTACTTAGGTACTTTAGGCAGGACTTCTGTTTATCCTTATTTATTCTATTTACTAAACAGCTTTTGACAGTTGTTATACGACTTCTAAATTTAAATCGTAAATTAAAAATTAATAAGGGAAAACCTCCTTCAGAAAACTTAAAAACAAAAAAACCGGCCAAGTGCGTGTCGGGCCACGCGCCATAGGGTTCCGTAGTTACCTTATACCATATTTTGTCGTTCGCTAAAATAACTTTGTTTTTCACAGTGTTGGTATGAATGACAAAGTTATATTTGCGGTTTTTGAAAATGTGCTATATCTCAAAAACTAATTACTATATCTCGTTCAAACCAATTTTGGTTGAAACTGTTTATTAAGATCTACAGCATATATTTTTTTTAGATTTTTCACTCTCTTATTTCAAAAGTTAAAGGGGGGGGGGGACACACATTTTACCACTTTGGCGGTGAATATCTTTCAAACGGTTGACTTTGAGAAAAAGTTGTCTTAGAAACCTCAATGTCATTTTTAAAGACCTATCTATAAACACCCAACACGTGTTGGTTTGAAGAAAAAAATTTTTTTCAGTTTCAGTTCCATGTATGGGGAGCCCCCCTTAATCTTTTATTTTTCTTATTTTTGTATTAAATTCTTTAAGCGGTTAACAGAATACATCTACCTACCAAGTTTCAACTGTGTAGTCTTAATACTTTCGGAATAAAGTGGCTGTGACATACGGACAGACAGACAGACATGACGAATCTATAAGGGTTCCGTTTTTTGCCATTTCGGCTACGGAACCCTAAAAACAATGTAAGATGGGCTAATAAAATCTCAGACTCATTTGCGCTGGAGTGCGGAGTGAGGCAGGGTGGCTTGACTTCTCCCCGGCTCTTTAATTTGTACATCAACGACCTTATCGTTGAACTCAGTGGTATGAGAGTAGGCTGTCGTGTAGATGACGTAAGTGTTAACAACAGGGCCCTATTTTTAAATCGCTCGGCTGGCGTCGAGCGCTCTTTTCGACTGATTTTCGTTCGACATATGACTCAAAGCAATGAGATGTCGAACGAAAATCACACGAAAAGAGCGCTCGACGCCTGCCGAGCGATTCAAAAATAGAACCCCTGTTCGATTCTTATTATGAATAATTTTGTATGCATTGCAACCTCGTTAGTTCAGGTATTTTGCAATTATATGAATACACAAGTAATTTTGTATGCATTAACAAAAGTTAAACCATATAGGAATACTTTATTATCATTTTTGTTTCATTTCTTTTTTGTAATTTGGAAAGCAAGTGTTATTATCATAACAATGGGCAAGTCAATTAGTAAAGAAGAAAATAAATACGAATTTGTTATTGGAAACAATGAAGTTCATAACAACGAAGTTAAAATGTTGGAATATTTCAGCACCATAACAGCAATATGTGGAATTTTATCAGTGTTAATTATAGGTATTATGTTTCTTGCATAAACGATTAAAGAACACAACCAGAAAATGGTTTCGTAAGCAGTTCCTAGCGATGAGCATTGACCAGAATGTATGCGTGCGAGCCCAGCAACAGCAACTCCCGCATGTCGCAACCGACAAAGCGTTGAAGCCAGTAAAACTACGCCTTGGCTGTGTACATACACAGTTTACGCACATACATGTAACGAAACTACGCCTTGGCTTTCGTTCGTCATTGGGCGAACCCTGCCGCCCGGCCCCCGCCCGCCCCCTAGTACGCACACATGTACCATCAAAAACCGGCTTCACTTAGTTGTTCGTAACCACTGCGCAACGCTCCATCTTCCTTTTTTATTTGATCTGAGCTAATCATGTATTAAGGTGCAGTGACATATATTTAACATAACATTAAAGTTAATATTTTATATCTAACTTAAACGTAACTTAAATTTCAAACTGTAATTTCTTTATATAAAAACCTGTTTCATAATAAGTTGATAAATTAAAACACCGTTGTTTAAAATATAAGTACATTTATTGCTTGTTACATTGTGTAAAAGCCGACATCGCTTTATGATGACACAAGTTGCGAAATTTAAATCGACCAATATTTTTTTATGAAATAATTATTTTACATTGTTCAATCTAATTACAGTATTTTGTAATTCTGCATTACAGCATCCCAGGCGTTGTCAAAGTGAATGTTGTTGGCCTTTATAGTACAGTAGCCCGTAGAACATTTAAATCACCAAAAAGGTTACCATTTTCCGTTGTGATATAGTTAATTATTACGAAATTATAGATACTTTAACCCAAGTTTTACAGATCGCAACCCGCCGTAACCTATATTTGTATATCTCCAAAATTGATGTGTTTTTTATTTTTCGAGGTTTACCACATAGTTTAGCTATTGTCGTGTTCTACAGCTTGGTTTGATTGCCACAGATAAAAGTAAGACTATAAAAAGTAGCCATACACAGATTTAAGACCTGATGAAAATGATTGGATTTTATCTGGTCTAAAATCTGTGTATGATCACTTTCCATAGTCTTACTATTATCAGTGGGAATCAAAAAAAGCTGTAGAACACGACAATAGCTAAACCATGTGGTAAACCTTGAAAAATAAAAAAATATAATTTTTGGAGATAAACAAAATGTAGGTTACGGCGGGTTGCGATCTGTAAAACTTGGGTTAAAGTATCAATAATTTCGCAATAAATAACTATATCACAACGGCAAACGGAAACCTTTTTGGTGATTTAAATGTTCTACGGGCTACTGTACTATTACGGTGTTTATTTTTATTAGCAGAATATGTCACTTTGCCATCTACCCAAAGGGACGAGCTTTTTACCGTATCTTTCTTTTAAGGATACTTTTAAGTCACGTTCTTAAAAGAATTTGCGCAAATTTTACTTACTAGATACTTAAGTAATTATCATAACAGAACAGTAGGTAGTATAGTGCGGCGGTAATCTTAAAAACCGGCCAAGTGCGTGTCGGGCCACGCGCCATAGGGTTCCGTAGTTACCTTATACCATACCCTATTTAATACCACCTATAATTTTTCGTCTGTAAAAATAACTTTGTTTTTCACAGTGTTGGTATGAATGACAAAGTTATATTTGCGGTTTTGGAAAATGTGCTATATCTCAAAAACTAATTACTATATCTCGTTCAAACCAATTTTGGTTGAAAGTGTTTACTAAGATCTACAGCATATATTTTTTTTTAGATTTTTCACTCTCTTATTTCAAAAGTTAAAGGGGGGGGGACACACATTTTACCACTTTGGCGGTGAATATCTTTCAAACGGTTGACTTTGAGAAAAAGTTGTCTTAGGAACCTCAATGTCATTTTTAAAGACCTATCTATAGACACCCAACACGTGTTGGTTTGAAGAAAAAAAAATTTTTCAGTTTCAGTTCCATGTATGGGGAGCCCCCCCTTAATATTTGATTTTTCTTATTTTTGTATTAAATTCGTTAAGCGGTTAACAGAATACATCTACCTACCAAGTTTCAACTATGTAGTCTTAATACTTTCGGAATAAAGTGGCTGTGACATACGGACAGACAGACAGACAGACAGACAGACAGACAGACATGACGAATCTATAAGGGTTCCGTTTTTTGCCATTTAGGCTACGGAACCCTAAAAATAAATAAATAACATATTTTTATAAATACCTGAAGTGTTTCTTGCGGTATTTGGATGAAGGCGTCTAATCGGGGAATGCCTAAAGGTCAGAGTTATGTAAAACAGGAAAAAAAGGAGAGAGATGTCAGGTTTTGTGAAGGATACTATGATCTGTACAAAATGTGTTATATAAACAATCTACTTGTCGGCTATGTCCAAGAGTAAATTATTGTTTTAATTCAATTCAATCCATATTGTCCGATTTTAGAATTGCCACGATCCGCACAACACTGTTTTTACTTAATTCACTGAGGCGAAAACCCAATAAGTGTAAATTCGTTATTTTATTGGTGGGTAACAACAACTCTCAAAAGGAGGTTTAATTTACGTAATGGATACATATTTCAATCACAAAATAAATTGGAAATGACATTATTTACATTACATCACGGAGACCAATGTACCATGGGCAACACGTCGCTTAACCACTCCTAAGGTTAAAACCGCTTGCACGCCGCGCCGTCACTACATACGTTTAGTTCATGCAGGGGTGATACGCGCGCACACGAACTTTGTACGCTTTTGCCCAAAGTAATTACCGTACAATGATCTCTGTGCATAAAATTAACAGTATTATTTCTGTAAATTCAACTCGCCTTTATACTGCCGGCATATAAATTGGCAAGATAAAAACGAGACAAAAGATGCACAGTAGCCACAAACTTTAGTGTTTGTGGTTACTGCGCATCTTTTGTCTCATCTTTCTTTTGCCAATTTATATGCCGGCATCTGTACTAGCTAATAATATCTTGTTACCTTGGCTATTTAAACGACGCAAAAATCGGGTTGCGCTTCGGAAGTGCCGGCAGAAGTGAAAACTTGAATATTAACGTTGTGCATTTTTGATATTTTGGAATGGTTAGGGAATTATTTTGCACGAATTACTTTAATTATCAGTATAAATTACTAGCATTTAAGAGGTAGAAAACAATATTTATTTATTGCGCTATCGTACACAAACATGACAATTGGCTTTGGTTAAAAAATAAAAGGTATTTTTTTATATTTTTTTACTACAGATTAGGCCAATTTAAGAAACTAATTTGAATATTTTAACATTTGGTCCCGTATTTATTTTTTTATAAATATATTTGTCGAGCGGATATGGTCAACCAGAAAGACGTCATTAGTGGCATGAAAGTTTAAGAAGAAAACCTTTGCCATCTACTTATAGAAAAAGAAAGGCCAAGTGACATTAACTGTCATAATGACTTTATGGTTGTTTGTAAACAAATAAGTTATAGTTAATATTTCTTCTATTTTATTCATTTAATCCAGTTGTGACGGTTCTAGCCTACCTTCTTAATTTGCCGCAATAATTTTTGAGGTGGTAAAATTATAATAAAAATGCTTACCAGTGGAAACTCTGCTGAAAAACTTTGTAAAAACTGACACGCCCAATCTACCCAAATTGCGAAATGTATTGTATGTATTGTGTTTATTTTGGATGTAGGCTACATGGATGAAATTGTAACGATTGCTTGTGGACTGATAAATTTGCAGGATAACATAATAAACATTGTGAAAATATGTGCATACTTTATTTCTATTTACAAACATTTAATAATAGGGATGTGGAAAAAATTACGAGATAAGTTCATCGATATTTTTCGGGCGATATTAAATACTCTGATATATCGATAGATGTTTTTACAATAATTTTTCCAAAACATTTTTTTGGTAATTACGTATGGATTCTAATAGTCGACACTATTTTGTCACTGGAGCATTTTGATTTTTTCCAACTTTGAGTCTTAAAAATCATCGTAAAATTCGTCAAATCGAGCCAAAATTTCGCGTAGGGGTTTATTTTGCTATTTTTTATGTTTTACAATACCTTAAAATTAGAATCCATTACTTAGTCATCGTCCCATTTCATCCCATTTTTTCTGAGAAATATTACCTATATCGATATTTTTTCACTTCCACCTTCCACCATCCCTAATGCCAAGTTCATTGTCAAAATTGTCTTTGCACTTTTTTCTTTTTTTATTATGGCTGGGAGATCTGTATGTGATGACGTCATATGAAGGTCATTTGAAGGTTAAAGCTTTTTATTGAATATTATAAATATCTTTAAAAATATAGACTTATTTTTAAATTTAATTAGTAGACACTGTACCGAAAGCTTATTCCTCGAAATGGTTTTGAGATTTCCAGTCATGTTCAAAAAGTTATCAAAGCCAATAATTATTACATTAAAAAGTTTATCTCTCAGAAAAATCAACCCGCCGAACGCCAAAACAACGTGCCGCCATTTTCACCGCGCCGTAGAAAGAGAGGGGGATACTTCCGCCGCCGGCTGTCTACGCTATATCCGTCTTACGAATTTTCGATCAGGGTCACGTGACCCTGACTGACGCGAGTTTAACATTTTTTCCCCATTACAAAAAAAGAGTACAACGCCGCTAAAGAAGTTTTCACTTCAAAAATGTAAAATTGCAAACAACACAACACCAAACATTAAACTTTTTTATTCTTGACTAGCGGCCGCCCGCGACTTCATCTGCGTGGACCCTAGGGACCTTTGACCAGGATATAAAGTAGCCTATATTAATCCAAATCCTAATTATAAATTTGTATTTATATCAATCCATCAAAATTCGTTCAGCCGTTTAGGCACGAAGAGGTAACACACAAACACAAACTTTCGCACTTATCACATTAGTAGGATAAGATTATCTAATACTAAACTAAGTGCCATTTATCCATCTTCGTCGAGGGATGGGAAGTCCACGGTTAGCTTCAGCTGGAGCTTACGAGAACCGTGGGCAAAGCCCGGTGGTGAAACGGGCATCAATTTTGTCGCAACAATTACTGAAAATGAAACCCCACCAAAAATTTTTTTTATGTATAATGTTGCCAAGACTTCCATATAGAAGTCTTGGTAACGCAGATAATCGGTTGCACTGGTCTTTCACAGGAGCTGGGGAGGTCGACAAATTTAGATCGGTCTGTCGGTTTGAAGGTGACTTGGAAGGCGAGTGGCCATGCCCACTGTGTGGAGGTGCTTTTAGCACCATAATTCTTTGGGCACAAGCGCCTCGCCCATCCAATAGAGACGCATCGTTAGAGGTCGCACGGTACAGATGGTACTCTATAACTGAAAACGTCCACTGCGCCCCGCATGGACAATCTCAACTGTGGCAGAAGTAAAATAAAATTAATTGATACGAATATAACGACTACCAAATCCAAAGCTCCAGAAGATCACCATAGATAGGCGTTTCAGTCATCGTCGACAAAGGAGACAGATATAGAAAAGATTTAAAGGGAGTCTAGAAAGTGTGCGTGGAAAAGTGTGTGTGGGTGGATTCCATTCCACGCGCCTCTCTCGCTGCTTCGACCTGCATAACCAAAAGGGTTCGTCACGTCATGAGTGGTTGATGAGTTTGTCTCCCAACAATTATCAAAAATATAGAATAAGATTGACAAAGCCTCGAGGTCATCTAATTAGTGATTCTCATGAATAAGTTAACGATATTCCCACTGCGCACTATGAACACACGTGTTTGGTGTCTTCAAATATGGGTGGATTTGAAGCCCTTTGTAACTCGCCCTTTGAGCGAGCATGAGATCAAGCAAACCGATATCGTGCATAGCGTCCCGACCATCTTTTTAGAACGTAATATAGATCGGCTTGGGAGAGGTACCCGAGTATGCCCTCAGCTCGTCTTCTTTGGGGGAAGGGAAGTCCACAGTTAGCTTAAGCTGGGGCTTACGATAGCCGTGGGCAAGGTTCAGGGCTGAGGTTTGCACCTTCGCCCCACCGGGTAACAATTTAATCGCACCTAAGACTAGAAATGATGAATCCGGTCATCCCGGTCTTCCACAGGAGTCGGGGACCGCCCGCCCTAAAGGCGACTTGGAAGGCGAGTGGCCATGCCCAGTGTGACAGCACGGGGGAAGGGAAGTTCACGGTTAGCTTCGGCTGAACTTATGAGAACCGTGGGCAAAGCCCGGTAGTAAACCGGGCATCAATCTTTGTCGCAACAATTACTGAAAAAGAAATAATCGGTTGTCCCGGTCTTCCACAGGAGCTGGGGAGATAAAAAAAAATTAGATCAGGCTGCCCGCTCTGAAGGCGAGTGGCAATGCTCGCTGTGTAGACGTGCGTTTAGGACCAAAATTGGTTTGGAAGTGCACTAGTACCTAGCCTATCCAATAGAGACGTTTCGTTGGAGTGTGGTACAGATGGTACTCCATACTCCAGCGAGGCGGAGATTATTATAACTGAAAATACCCCAATAGCGACCATGTCCTATCACCTCGCACGGACGATTCCAACTGAGAAAGTAGCATAAATTAAATAAGTCCAAACGACAGTTAATCCAATACGACAATTAATCTAAAGCTCCAGAATATCACCGAAGGTGTTTCAGTGGTCGTCGACAAAGGATACAGATAAAGAAAAGATTTGTAAGGAGTCAAGAAAGTGCGCGCAGTTGGGACCATTCCATTCGCATCTCCCACTGCTTCGACCTGCATAACCAAGAAGGTTCGCCAGGTCATGCATGAATGCTTGGTGTTATAGTGGTTGCGTTGACATTGTCGTGGTCACCTACATTCGGACACGTTTCATTTTAAGCAGCAATGTATTTGTATAAATAATTTCTAGCTCTAAGAAGGAGGACCCTTCCGCTCAAGGCCGTCTCTCTACTTCGCTGTGAAATGCAACTTTTTGCTTACTACAAAGACGCTCGCTGACAAAGACTTTCCCATAGTGAAATTCCCCAAGAACCTTCTTCAGGTTTCAGCGATCATTTAAGTATCTTATGGAAGGTTAAAATGTATTGCTTAATGTGAGTAATTTAACAAATATAAAGCGAAGGTTTGAAGGTTATTCTGTAGGGCGTAACTATGACTCTCCTAAACCGACAGCGGGAGGGTTGACACGAACCCACGGTCGTGACAGGGCCGTATGTGTGTCCTCTCTCTACCGAATGACCTAACGGTCGGAAGATGTCAAGTCACTTCCGATTCGCTTCGATGCGCCGTTCATACATGGTTGCGGTGTGGACGGTACCAAAGCATCGTTACGAATCGTCAAGGGGGCTGTGTCAGGGGCAGACATGAAACCCAACTCCTACCCTTAGCCTGCACGAGGCGTCGCCGCCAAGCCAATAAGGGAGGGGGGACACGTACCAGATCTAAAAGCGGAGTCTATGGCGACCAATAGGCTTCGAAGTTGACTCGTCTCTCAGGTACGGTCCTAATTCAGAGAGGCGACAGCGCGGCCATCGATTGCTTAGTCGCGAATCATGCTAGCGCAAGCCCCTCGGGGCTGGCGAGGGCGGATTGGCGACGGAGCCGTAGATGAAGCAAACCCTAACCAATGCGGTGCGCAGCGCTCCATCCGTTTGGAGCGTAATAGGTCGGCTCGGGGGTAGGACCCGAGTAGCCCCATTGCTCGTCTCATCCGGGGGACCGTAAGTTTACGGCTATCTTTGGCTGGGGCGTACGATAGCCGTGGGCGAGGCCCGGGGGTGAGGCTTGCACCCTCACCCCACTGGGAAAATTTTATCGCACCAAAGACAGGAAAAAGAGAAAATGATTCCGGTCGCCCCGGTCTTCCACAGGAGCCGGGGGGTCGATAGATTTTGGTCGGGACGCTCGACCCGCCGCCCGCCCTGAGGGCGAGTCGGAAGGTGAGTGGCCGTGCCCGCTATGTGGACGTGCCTTCGGCACTAAAATTGATTTGGGCGTGCACAAGCGGCATGCCCATCCAATAGAGACCAACGCGCAATGCGCTCCTCCTCAGGTGAAGCGAAGGTGGCGCGAAGAAGAACTAGCTCTGTTGGCGCAGACTGAGGCTCGGCTGTTGTTTGCTGGAAGGATGAGCTCCAATGTGGACCTGTTAGAGGCACTACCTCAACTTGGGCGTACGCTCGAGGCGGTGAAAGGTGTGCGGAGGAAGGACACCTACAAAGCTGAGGTGTCTAAGGCTCTAGGAGCACTCCGCGCACGTGACGGTGGGGGTGCAGTGGGTGGCCGCCCCGTCACTGAAGCAGGCACATCTGGAGAGGTCCCTCGGACAGTAGCACAGCGGGGGTCAAAGCGGCGTCGACGACTTGTCTCTGAAGACGAGCCGCTAGTAGCTGACCTAGAGGATGTGGCAGAGGCGCCTATCAGCTCTAATTGTCTCCGTATCGTGGACGAACTCATTGCGAGGGCGGAAGCGAGGATGACGAGAGGGGCGATGACGGGTTCCGATGACGCCCCAGGAAGCCGGCGTATCCGGCGTAAACGCAAGGCCAAGACCGGCAACACTGCTGAACGGCCAAGGAAATTAACCTCCAGACAACGCAGACGTGAGGAGTACGCGTGGGTGCAGAATTTGTGGCGCAAATGTCGAAGTCGAGCAGCGGCTGAGGCAATCGATGGTTTCTGCAGGGGGCCTAAGCACACTTCCGAAGAGTTGAACAGCCCCGGAGATTATACCGACCGATTTCCATCGCGTCGGTCCCGTTGCGGCACATGCACGCTCTTCTGGCGCGAAGACTTGCGGCGTGTCTACCCCCTGATGTACGACAGCGCGGAATTATCCGTGCCGACGGTACCCTGGAGAATTCCGCGGTACTGGACGCTGTACTGGGGGATAGCAGGGCGAAGTTGCGAGAGTGCCATGTGGCGATCCTAGACTTCTCTAAGGCCTTCGATACGGTGTCGCACGCGGCACTAATCGAACTTCTTAGGGCAAGAGGGTTGCCAGAGGGATTCTGCGATTATGTCGCCCGGTTGTACGAAACGGCGACCACAGTGTTTGCCATGCGGGGACAACCGGACGGGATACGTCCTGTGAAAGTCGGACGGGGAGTTCGCCAAGGCGACCCATTATCGCCGTTGCTATTCAATATGGCAATGGACGTTATTCTGGCAAATCTTCCTCAAGGAGTAGGCTATAGACTAGAAAATGAGCTTGTCTCGGCCCTAGCCTATGCCGATGATCTCGTCCTGCTTGCAGGCTCGAAGATTGGCCTTCAGTCGTCCATAGACGCTGTGTTTTCAACTGGCAGTTCGATGGGTCTCCAGCTCAACCATGCAAAGAGCTCTGCGATGTCGATGGTACCGGATGGGAAACGCAAGAAACCGCATTACCTCACTGACCGTACATTCCGTATTGGCAAGAGATGGATAAGTCAGGTGGACTGCGTGGACCGATGGCGCTATCTTGGAGTTGATTTCCAGGTCACTGGATGTTCAACGTTAGAGCATGATATCAAAGATGCTTTGAATAATATCACCAAGGCACCCCTCAAGCCGCAACAGCGGATTGAAATCTTGAGGGCGCACTTGTTGCCTCGTTTCTACCACGGCCTAGTGCTAGGTACGATAACGGACAACCGGCTGCGAATGCTCGACGTACAGATCCAGCATGCAGTAAGGCAGTGGTTACGGCTCCCGCACGACGTCCCTGTCGCGTATTTCCACGCGGCTACCAAGGATGGTGGGCTTGGGATCCCCTCGATGAGGGCGACGATACCGGATCTCATTTTACGGAGATTCGGGCGGCTTGCCGACTTGGGGTGGGGTCCCGCTCAAGCCGCCTCCAGATCCAAGCGGATCCGAGGAAGCTGCGTCGGGCTGACAGAATGTCGAAAAGTGTACTATGGACTGATCATCAGGGAATCCTGGTGAGGCGTTGGCCAGAGGACATTGGCGTAAAGCCCTGCATCGCTCAGTGGACGGATTCGAGTTGCGCGAATCCGGTTCATGCCCCGCGTCCACTAAGTGGATACGGGAACTATCCATGCATCACACGGGTCGTGACTACGTGCAGTTCGTGCACTGTCACATTAATAATAATAATAAATTATAAAAAAATATTGACACAAAATTACAAAAACAAAATTATTGCGGTTTTATGGGATGTTGATTGCGAAAATGGCATTTATTTTTAAGGCTATGTTTCAACCCCTAAGGGGTAAAATGGGTTTCATGTTTTGTATGAAAAACTAATATTAAATAGACATTTCGACGTGAAACTTCGTAGTACTTTAAAAACTAACAACTTATAAAAGAAAACACGTATGGGTTTTTGGGATTTTCCGCTAATTAACCCCGCAGGGGTAAATGGGGTAAATAAACCCATAAAATAGAATATAATATCATTTATTTGCATTTGATTAGGGTACACTGGAGGTCTTTAACAGATCTGTCTATTCAACCATTAACAATAGCATGCAAACATTCTTTAAAATTAAAATTAACAAGTACTTTTACTTTTTTCATAAATCGATATGGATGTCGTTATTGAAATTTCATGGGATGTTAATTACGAAAACGGTATTTATTTTGAAGTCCAACACGGTGGCCATTATTCAACCCCTAAAGGGTGAAATGGGATTCATATTTTGTATGGAAAAATAATATTCAAAAGACATTTCGACTTGAAACTTCGTATGAGTACTTCTAAAAACAGATAAGCAAACAAATCGATATGGATGTCGATATTATGGAATTTTGATTGCAAAAATGGCATTTATTTTAGGGTCCAACACGACACGGTGGACATTATTCAACACCTAAAGGACTGAAACGGGAGTTAAATTTTTTTTATGGAAAAATAATACGGGAACGGGAACAGGAATGAGAACGAGAACTAGAACGGGACCTATCTGTTATATAAAAGTGAAGGGGTAACTGACAGACTATTGCCCAGCCCAAACCACTAAACCTAGAGACTTGAAATTTTGTACATAGATACTTTATACAGTATAAACACCCACTAAGAAGGGATTTTTGGAAATTCCACCCCTAAAAGGTTGAAATGGGGGTACAAAGTTTGTTTGGAAAAAAATATTAAATAGACATTTCAACTTGAAACGTCGTAGGAGTACTTCTAAAAACATATAAGCAAACACGTGTTTCATGGTTTTCCGAAACTCAAACCTTTAGGGGGAAATGGGGTAAAAAAAGCCCAATAGCGATATGGGTGTCGTTATCGAGGTTTTATGGGATGTTGATTGCAAAAATGGCATTTATTTTTAGGTGGTACATGGTAGACATTATTCAACCCCTAAAGGGGTCAAATGGGGATCAAACTTTGTATGAATAAAATATAAAACAGACATTACGACTTGAAACTTCGTAGGAATACTTCTATAAACAAATAATCAAACATATATTTCGTCTGAAAATCAACCCCTTAAGGGGTAAATGGAGTAAAAGATCAAACTCGATATGGATGTCGTTATTGAGGTTTTATGGGATGTTGATTACGAAAATGGCATTTATTTTTAAGTCCAACATAGTGGCTATATTTCGACCCCTATAGGGTTAAAATGTGTTCATGTTTTGTATGAAAAAAATAATATTAAATGACAATTTGACGTGAAATTTCGTAGGAGTACTTTTAAAAACTTACAACTTTTAAAAGCAAACACTTATTTTCTGATTTTCCAATAATTAATCCCTTAGGGGTAGATGGGGTAAATAAACCCATAGAATAGAATAGAATATCATTTATTTGTATTTGAAAGGGGTATACTGGAGGTCTTTAAAAGATTTGTTTATTCAATCATTAACAATAGCATGCAAACATGATTTTAAATTAAAATAACAAGTACTTATATTTTTTTGTCATATGTCGATTTGGACGTCGTTATTGTGGTTTCATGGGATGTTGATTACGAAAACAGTATTTATTTTGAAGTCCAACACGGTGACCATGATTCAACCCTTAGTGGTGAAATGGAGCTTATTTTGTATGGATTTTTTTATAAAAAGACATTTCGACTTGAAACTTTGTAAGAGTACTTTTAAAAACTTCTTGCCGGTTCTTCTCGTTACAAGGTCTCCCGCTTAGGGTTTGCGAACCGATGGCGTAGCTTCTATGACATTCACAAGTGCTTGTAACAGCCTAGACTGAATAAAATATTTTGAATTTTGAATTTTAAGCAAAACACGTATTTCGTGATTTTTCCGAAAATTTTTAGGTTTATTTATCCACTAATCCCCAACCCCATGGGGGTTAGTGGGTAAATAAACCTAAAAATCGATAAAGGTTTTATGGGATATTGATTGCGAAAATGGTATTTATTTTGAATTCCAACACGGTGGCCATGATTCAACCCCTAAAGGGGTGAAATGGGATTCATATCCTTCCTAAAAACTCGTATCCCAAAAGAACCCAACAAGTCGTAGATTTCGAGGGTGTACTGAAGGAGCTGGATAACTGCGACTGGTCACCGGTCCTTTTGGAGTCATGTCCCTCTATAGCAGCTCAAAACTTTGATAGACTGTTAACTCAAGTCGTTGGTAGACATAGCAAAAGCCGACGTGTCAGTCGCTCAAAGTTAATACTGAAGCCGTGGATGTCCCCTGGTTTGTTAAGGTGCTCAAAGCACTTGGACAAACTTCACATGGAAGCCAAAAAATTTAAAGACGATGTTCTTAAAACCCACATTTACAAAAGATATAGAAACTTTTACTATGATCTCGTTCGCAAGCTTCGAAATGATTATAACAGTGGGGAACTGGACAGGTACAAAAAACAGCCCGACAAGCTCTGGTCAACCATTAAGCGCATTACCCACTCCGATGCTGAAAAGAAACCCGCTTATGACCTGTGCAAGTCTGAGGGAGATGAAGTAAAATCCTTAGACAAAACTAATAGCTACTTCACCTCGATTGGCTGTAAACTTGCCGACACGATACTGAAGAATAATAAAACTACACAGGATATCCTTGCGGCCAAAGTGAAATGTCGATATTCCCCGCCTTTTTCTTTCCACATGCACCCTATCAGTGAACAGGAAATAAATAACCTAATTCTCAATCTTAAAGATAAATGTGCCCCGGGTCTGGATGAGTTCTCTGGTGTTCTTATAAAGCACATAAGGAAAAACATTGTGGTTCCCCTCACTCATATCTTCAATCTCAGTGTCTCAACTGGGATTTTTCCAGAGGTATGGAAAACAGCCGTAGTGACACCTGTCCATAAAGGAGGCAGTACAAGTGATCCTAGCAATTATCGGCCGATTGCTCTGCTGAGTATTTTTTCGAAGCTCTTAGAGAAAGTGGTAAATACGCGCTTGATGCAATTCCTCGAGTCAAATAACATCCTATCTCCTGACCAATATGGTTTCCGACGGGGCAGGTCCACTGATCAGGCAGTTACTCGTTTGACCGAGACTGTGGCCTCATGTCTCGATGAAAACAAAAAATGTGTTGGTGTTTTTCTGGATTTGTCGAAGGCGTTCGACACTGTCTCTTTTCCCATTCTCCTGAGAATACTTGAGATGATCGGAGTGAGGGGCATTTGTCTTGAATGGTTTCGCAGTTATCTCCAACACAGGTATCAGCGTACCAGGGTTGGCTCCTTCATCAGTAACCTTTCAGAATCTTCTTACGGTGTACCCCAGGGCAGTATCCTTGGACCAACACTCTTCATCATTTATCTAAACGATCTTTCTACGCTAAAACTGGTAAATGCTCATGTTATAAACTATGCCGATGATACATGCATCTTGTTTTACGACGATACTTGGAACGGAGTGCTTCAGATGGCTCGGGCTGGTCTTGGGGCAATCACCTCGTGGTTTAACAGCAATCTTTTAACGCTTAACGCTAGCAAGACAAACTTTGTTTGTTTCCATAAGACCGCCTCTTCATCTCCTCCTGCCGATTTCTATCTTGCTGTTCACACATGCTCTACGAATTCTTCACCTCCAAATGGTCCTCCCACAGATGTGTGTAGTTGCGTAAAATTACAAAAAGTTAGTCGAACCCAATATTTAGGTGTCCTGATTGACGAAAAACTTTCATTTAGGGACCATGTAGCCGCTTTATCAAGGAAAGTTCGAAAATTCATTTATATCATGCGTCTCCTACGTGACGTTGCGACGTGGAAACTTCTTAAGACAGTCTACACTACCTTATGTGAATCCGTTTTGTCATACTGCATACTGGCATGGGGAGGAGCAGCCACTACCCATCTTATCACACTGGAACGAGCCCAACGCGCAATTCTCAAAACTATGTTGAGAAAGCCAACTCGTTTCCCCACCGATTCTTTATACCAGGAATCAAAAGTTCTCAGTGTCAGGAGGTTGTACCTGCTTAACATTACAATCAAGGCCCACCATGAATTATTAAACTCTGACCTTCATCGGATCATGTTGAATAAGCGCACGGTTAGACTCCCAATCCCTCAAGTAAACACCACATTTGCCTCACGTTTTAACACCTACAGGAAGCCCTATATCTACAACAGAATAAATCGTTTTTGCAATATTCTAAATTTGTGCACCCAGGAAGCTAAAAACAAACTTAAATCTGAACTACTGAACTGGAACTATCGTGATTCGGAGGACATATTAGTATGTTTAAAATATCAATTTATAATTAACAAATCGCCAAAAACTTAGCAATCTTCTATAATAGTACATATTACTTTTAATGACAGATAAGGTAACACTGGCTTGTAACTTATTAAAATATTTGTATCGGAAATTAACAATTGTCATATTTTTAAATTAATTAAGATTTTTATTAGTCTTTTCATTAAATTTTTTTAGGCAATGTTGCTGTGGGTACCGCTACATCTAGACCGGATAATTCATATATAAGATTACCACGATACAGGCTAAGCCTAGTGTGGAATTTTAGTTTTAAGAATCCTACATGTAATCAATTTTGAAATAAAGAATTTTTATTTTATTTTATTTTTATTATATTTTGTATGGAAAAATAGTTTTCAAATGACATTTCGACTTGAAACTTCATATTTTATTATGAGTACTTCTAAAAAGAAATAAACAAACAAATCTATATATATATATGTATATTGTTAGCTTTTGCTCATGGCTTTGCTTGCTTTCACCCTATTGACAACTCCAAAATATTTAAAATAAAAACCGGCCAAGTGCGAGTCGGACTAGCGCACGAAGGGTTCCGTACCAAAAAACGGCAAAACAAATTAGGTTTGTTGTATGGGAGCCCCCCTTAAATATTTATTTTATTCTGTTTTTAGTACTTGTACTGTTTTTAGTATAGCGGCAACAAAAATACATCATTAGTGAAAATTTCAACTGGCTACCTGTTGTCGTTATTAATATAAAGCATAAAACGGCAAAAAAATCACGTTTGTTGTATGGGAGCCCCCTTAAATATTTATTTTATGCTATTTTTTTATCCGACTACGGCGAAGCCAAAACTAAGGGTATATGATTTTGACCTGTATGTACCTATGTATGTTTGTAAATTCATCTGTTCCCTCATAACTTCTAAACTACTTGTTATAATTTGACAAATGAGGTATCAGGCCGGGTCTCCTGCGGCTAATTTTCAACAAAACATGTTGAAAAAACATTATTTTCAAAACATGTTGAGCATAAGGCCGGGTCTCCTGCGCCGTGTTTTTGTGTTTTCAAACATCAAAACAATGTTTTCTCAACATGTTTGGGGCGTGGCCTATGAGTTTTGTTTTGCAAAAACACAAAACATGTTTGCCGCGACGAACGGAAAACATCCCCCGCTCTCGCCTGCGGGGAGGGGAAGTAACTCATTTTGTGTTAGCGCTCACTAGATGCAGACGTCTCGCCTGCGTTCGTGTGCCACTGTGTGATTCGTGTAATTGTAGTGATGGAGTGGAATAAGGAGAGTACTTTATTTTTATTTGAGTTACTCAAAGAAAGACCGCTACTTTGGGATGTTACGGTGGCAAAGTATAAGGTCTCATTTTCGAGACTGAGCCGTGATTGGCCGAAAATTTTCTAACAAAACATGTTTTCAAAACAAAACCTAGGCGCAGCGGACGTGCGGTTTTGAAAACAATGTTTTGAAAACAATGTTTTTTCAACATGTTTTGTTGAAAATTAAGCGCAGGAGACACGCCTTAACCGCACGTCCGCTGCGCCTAGGTTTTGTTTTGAAAACATGTTTTGTTAGAAAATATGCGACCAATCACGGCTCAGTTTCGAAAATGAGTTCCGACGAAGAAGACGTCGTCAGTCACAGCCCGTGACTGTGGTTAAACTGACAGCAAAACCTACCGTGTAATGGCTACCTTGCCACCCAAAGTAGCGGTCTTTCTCTGAGTAACTCAATTAAAAATAAAGTACTCTCCTTATTCCACTCCATCACTACAATTACACGAATCACACAATGGCACACGAACGCAGGCGAGACGTCTGCATCTAGTGAGCGCTAACACAAAATGAGTTACTTCCCCTCCCCGCAGGCGAGAGCGGGGGATGTTTTCCGTTCGTCGCGGCAAACATGTTTTGTGTTTTTGCAAAACAAAACTCATAGGCTACGCCCCAAACATGTTGAGAAAACATTGTTTTGATGTTTGAAAACACAAAAACACGGCGCAGGAGACCCGGCCGTGTCTTAATCGTCCAATGAACATAGGCTAAATGACGTCACATTAAATTGAATGTGGCGAAATAAAGAAAGGAACTAAAAAAAAAAATTTTAATAATGTTTGGTACCAAATTGAAGGCTTTTCAAATATGTATATATTGTTAGCTTTTGCCCGTGGCTTTGCTTGCTTTCACCCTATTGACAACTTCAAAATATTTAAAATAAAAATGAAGTTCTAAAACTAAAACCCGACTACGGAAAAATCGTGCTCTAAAAAGTAAGCCCCATCTTACACGGCGCGACTGAAAATAAACTGGTTGACAACTCTAATCACCAATGAGTTGCTAAACAGTCACAGCACTAGTATTTCAATGGCGGTTCGTACACGACGCTACCAATCGCCAACTGGTTTGCAACGCGTCGGCAACGCGTTGGCAACTAATCACTTGCAACCGGTCATGCTGGTCGCGGGCAACTGATTGCCAACTGCAACTGGAAACTGAGGTCTATTAACAAAAAAGAATTACGATAGTCGAACGAACTTTTGATCGATTTACTTGATTTTGAACCTTATACATGAGTTAATAATGCCAAGGAGCGGGACCGAACATCGTACGTTTATCGCGATACTTTATCGTAATAGGCGCTTTGTGTAGGTTTTTCAACTAAATTTGGTTGCGCCGTGTACGAATCTTTGTCACTAACTAGTTTCCAACTATAGTTTCAAACTGGTTTCGTCAGTTTTGAGTCGCCTCGTGTAAGAAGGGGCTAAGAAACAAGAAAATATTCGAGTCCAAAATTCAATAAAAAGGATAACCGTAGTCGCATGCCACCTCCAACCTGTTGTTCGTGTCGTGCGTGTTTAGGACAAAGTGGCATGCGATTAACGACAAAGTGGTCTGTCTGTCTGTCACCAGGCTGTATCTCATGAACCGTGATAGCTAGACAGTCGAAATTTTCACAGATGATGTATTTCTGTTGCCGCTATAACAACAAATACTAACAAACATAATAAAATACATATTTAAGGGGGGCCCCCCATACATCAAACGTGATTTATTTGCCGTTTTTTGGTACGGAACCTTTCGTGCGCGAGTCCGACTTGCACTTGGCCGGTTTTATAGTTTTGGACTCAAATATTTTCTTGTTTCTTACTTTTTAACCGACTTCACAAAAAGGAGGAGGTTTTCAATTCGATTGTATACTTTTTTTTTATCGTTTTTCGCGCGTATCTTCGACATTTATGGACCGATTTTGATGATTCTTTTTTTGTTCGATTGAGTTTTCTTGCGATCTCGCACGATATTTCAATCGGTTTAGTAGTTTTAAAGAAATCCTGAAAATACTATGATTTTGCATCAACTACCTTGACGACTTTGTTATTAGTAAATCGAATTAGATGTTTCTTTTTGTTGGGAAAGGGTACTTTTAGTGTAGACTTTTTAACCGACTTCAAAAAAAGAGGGTTCTCTCTCAGTTTGACCTGTATGAATGTATGTTTCTCCGCGAATATCTCACGTTTGACTGAGCCAATTTTTATACGAAATAATATACCTACACTACCTAATAGAGAAGGTACTTACACTAAAAATGAAAAAATAAAAAATTGTTTTAAAAAACAAAAAACCGACTTCAAAAAACCTGCCTCTTAAAAGCAAGAAATAATATTCAAATCATTAGATACGCATTATCATTGTTATAATAACAAGACGTTGGTTGACAGACAGGTTTTTTGAAGTCGGTTTTTTGTTTTTTTTAGGGTTCCGTGCCCAAAAGGTAAAAACGGGACCCTATTACTAAGACTCCGCTGTCCGTCTGTCTGTCTGTCTATCTGTCACCAGGCTGTATCTCATGAACCGTAATAGCTAGAAAGTTGAGATTTTCACAGATGATGTATTTCTGTTGCCGCTATAACAACAAATACTAAAAACCCGACTACGGAAAAATCGTGCTCTAAAAATATCATAATAAATAAATCGTGCTCTAGTAATAAAAATAATAACTAAAAATATATAAATAAAAAAATAAATTTAAAAAAATTAAAAACCCGCCTGCCTAAAAAGACAAGTCAACTGAAAAGATGGAAACAAGATTAAATATTAAAGGCAACATTATAACATGCAGTCGGAGGCATGCATAAAGAAAGTGACATTATGAATGATTTGAGTTATATGCCTCCGACTGCATGTTATAATGTTGCCTTTAATATTTAATCTTGTTTCCATCTTTTCAGTTGACTTGTCTTTTTAGGCAGGCGGGTTTTTAATTTTTTTAAATTTATTTTATTATTTATATATTTTTAGTTATTATTTAAATGATATATCTTTTTGAAATCCTTATAATAAACCCTTTAATTTGACACCCATATTGTAGTATTCTAAAAAAATGTTTTTTTTCCGCTACGTAAAATAGCACCGTAAAGCCGCCATGTTGGTTTCTTTATAACGCCACCTTCTTAAGAACACTTGGGCTGACGAGACAAATCTAACGATATATTAATCATGGAAATCTGTTCAGCCGTTTGAAAGATATGAGGTAATAATAGTACATTACTGCCGCGGTCAATAATGACTGCGTTGCTGGTAGCGATGATGATGGCTGAGAGCGGAGCTTAGCGCAGGTCCAGGCCGTCACAGCGCGGTCAGCATTGCAGCCCTTGATGGACAAGCTAGAATAAAGGCCGAGACCGGAGGTCGAGGCCTTTATAGCGCGGACAGCAAGGGCTGCAATGATGACCAAGCTTGAAGGCCGAGAGCGTAGTTAGGCTTAGCTCGAGGCCATCATAACGTGGCCAGCAGTGCAGTCATTGTGGACCAAGGCTTGTATGATGATGTCACTACATCACATTCCCCCGGTACCGTTAAAATTTATTTCTTCGCGAGAAAAGAAATAAATTTTGCAACAGTTCCCTACCGTCACAAAATTTTCCTAATCCAACACAATCCTACCTAAAGTGGGAGTTTTCACACAGTCAGTGTTCATGTACGGCAACAGGGTTCTTTTAATTCCGTTAGCTTTAAGGAACTTGACAGCATAGTATGGTTCTTGAAGAACTTCTGCTAAATCTTCGAGTGTCATGAGTACTTCGTTAAGTAATATTTCTGTTTCCTCTGGTGGTGCTTCAACGGTGGCTAACTTGTCGAATAGAACTGCAGTATTTTCAATGTTTTCTATTGCTTTTTCAATGATTTCATTATCATCAATCGCTTGGTATTCTGGAGTTTCACCAGTTTCTAGTTCTTTTTTCTGTTCTTGATCTTCACTTTCAGTCGTACAATAGATTACAGTAGTTATTGTAACCAAAATTAAAACGATACTTGTCTGCATTTTCCTCATCGTACTTATTTACAAATTAAATACATGAAATCTTTTCTTCTTAGGTTGATGAAAACAAAACGATAGACCTATACCAAGATTTAATACTTTCCTTTTCCTACCATAACACAATACTTCTTCAATTAAATAATTGTTGAACATGACATTACCATGCGCTAAATCATATTCAAACAGTGTATAATCATACGAACTCTGTAAGAAAATATTATTACTTCTGAAACCTACATAATGATTTCTGACAGATATATTCTCTGAAATTAATGTAAAATTTATATTTGAAAGAATGAATGAAACCACGTTATCGCACTTGTCTTTCACCACCGAGGATTGAGAGCCACTGTCCTTCTCTTCCTCTACTATAACCTGATCACTCGTACTAGCCGGTTTATCTAACTCTACACACTCGACTAACGACTTCACTTCGACCGCGTTTTCCCCACTACGATTATCACTTCCTATTTCTCCTATCCCTACACCCTGATCACTATAACATGAAGTTGACTCACTTTTTATCTGTTCTTCCACATCCTCTGATGCTATCGGTAATTCTTCTGAATCATCCGTCATAACGTTCTCCATTTCGTCCTCGTCACATGTTACAACTTCGTCTTCCTCCTCTTCATTCTTCGACATCGTTTTAAGCGGCTCTTCCTTATTATTTGGTTGCGTTCCATGTACTAACGAAGAGCCTTTAAATTATATTATTAAATAAAACTTTTATCACTTTTTAAATATTGTTTTTTTATTTCTTTACGAATTACATTACATAGCCCGACCAGAAGGGTCCCGAGCCGTAGCAAGAAGCCCCGACAAAAGAAACACGGTTAGGAACTGTTTTGCATTCGAAACAAAATATTTTAAACCATTATTTTTCTTTCATGAACTTTGACCATAAAGCTACCAAAAAAGCCGAATATGATGTCGCTACATCACATTCCCCCGGTACCGTTAAAATTTATTTCTTCACGAGAAAAGAAATAAATTTTGCAACAGTTCCCTACCGTCACAAAATTTTCCTAATCCAGCACAACCCTACCTAAAGTGGGAGTTTTCACACAGTCATGCCGGCCTTTACTACAGGCGAACCTGCACACGGGTCATTGTCTATTCCCTTAGTCGGCACTAGCCTTCATCATACCCGTGTGTTGGTTTTATGTTGGCAAAAACCCACCAAAAAAGCCAAACACACAGCACATCCCTAGCCTTAATACACAGACAAAAAAAAAAAAAACCAAACAACTCACCTACCTACCTATCTTCCTAGACGACCATAGTCAAGTAGAGACCATAGCCAAGTAGAGTGTCAGGACTGATGGATGCTACTCTCTTACTTTTGACCATAAACAGCCGACCATAAATTGATCATAGAGCAATTTATGAACAGAATGCTACTCATTATCTATTCTGTAACTTGACAAACCATAAAGTCGGCCAAACCACAAAACAGCAATGTAACTCTTGCCTAATGTCAAAATGAATCTGTCTATGCTCTGGTTTATGATTCATGTTGACACTTGACAGAAGCGTCAACCTGACAGTCTACGAATGTACACATCAGAAAACCACGAATGTTCAGTCTCCAGGAGGAAAATAAACAATCGTTTCGTCCGGCATACATTCCCTACGGGACTTACGGACTTGGGACCAGGAATTGGAGGTGTCTTGCAGCAAGCAAGACAACCCATTCCTATGGAATTTTCAGGGCTCCCCCATACGGTCCCAGCTTCGTACGTCACGTCCCCCCATTCTATACCCCAGGGTAATAAGTAGACCCTAACAAATTCTTTATTTTCTCCTAACTCTTCACATGCCGGAACACTTCTTATCCTGGATTTGACTGATCATCCTGGCACGTTGGTCTCCAATTTGCTGATCCAGATGGCAGCCATGTCACGTAGTACAGTACATGAAAAAAAACACAAGCATTAGCACACTTATTCACTATCCTAGTGCCACTACCTACAGTTAGTAGTTTAATACCTAACTTATTCCTAGCACACATTCGTACCGGATACTTCCAACTAATTAATTCCAACTAATTCTAACATTTTACACAATTTAATCCAGTTATTATTTACAAACATATTACTAAACAGAATTACAACACCTAAACCTTCTCATCTCACCTTAAACAACTTCAACCTATTAGCATGAACCTTCCTTCGCCTATTCGAATCAACTCTACGAACAATATAATTGTTATTTTCAAGGGATTGAACAATTCTATAAGGTCCTTTATACGGCCTACTTAACTTCCTACTAACTCCAGCAATTCTTTTAGGACTATACAATAACACTAACCTTCCTACTGGGAATCTTATAGGCTTCGCTTTCCTATCATAATAAAACTTTTGTACCAAACGTGCTTTCCTCAGATTTTCTCTCACTCTATTCATACAATGCTCTCTTATGCGGATTCTTCGTCTGACACTGACTTCAGGCAACATGTTAAAATTCCCATCAGAAATCAACGCTGGCTCCCTTGCAAACATAATGAAATATGGAGAAAACCTCGTGGAAGCCTGTTTGGAACAATTATACGCATGGGTGACCATCGGGACATGCACACACCAGTTCCTCTGATGAGGATCACTGTATTTCGCTAACATCTGTAATAAAGTTTGATTAAACCTTTCTATCAACCCTACCGTCTGAGGATGCATAGTCGTAGCGAACACCTGCTGCGCCCCAAACCTCCGTATCGTCTCATGTACTAACGAAGAGCCTTTAAATTATATTATTAAATAAAACTTTTATCACTTTTTAAATATTGTTTTTTTATTTCTTTACGAATTACATTACATAGCCCGACCAGAAGGGTCCCGAGCCGTAGCAAGAAGCCCCGACAAAAGAAACACGGTTAGGAACTGTTTTGAATTCGAAACAAAATATTTTAAACCATTATTTTTCTTTCATGAACTTTGACCATAAAGCTACCAAAAAAGCCGAATATGATGTCGCTACATCACAGACTGTGTGAAAACTCCCACTTCAGGTAGGGTTGTGCTGGATTAGGAAAATTTTGTGACGGTAGGGAACTGTTGTAAAATTTATTTCTTTTCTCGCGAAGAAATAAATTTTAACGGTACCGGGGGAATGTGATGTAGTGACATCATATTCGGCCTTTTCGGTAGCTTTATGGTCAAAATTCATAAAGAAATAATAGTTTTATGTTTCGAATGAAAAGCAGCCGTTCCCGTCCGCGTGTCTTTTGTCGAGGCTTCTTGCTACGGCTCGGGACCCTTCTGGTCGGGCTATGTAATGTAATTCGTAAAGAAATAAAAAACAATATTTAAAAAGTGATAAAAGTTTTATTTAATCATAGAATAAAAAGTCTTCGTTAGTACATGGTGGATTTCTGACAGATATATTCTCTGAAATTAATGTAAAATTTATATTTGAAAGAATGAATGAAACCACGTTATCGCACTTGTCTTTCACCACCGAGGATTGAGAGCCACTGTCCTTCTCTTCCTCTACTATAACGTGATCACTCGTACTAGCCGGTTTATCTAACTCTACACACTCGACTAACGACTTCACTTCGACCGCGTTTTCCCCACTACGATTATCACTTCTTATTTCTCCTATCCCTACACCCTGATCACTATAACATGAAGTTGACTCACTTTTTATCTGTTCTTCCACATCCTCTGATGCTATCGGTAATTCTTCTGAATCATCCGTCATAACGTTCTCCATTTCGTCCTCGTCACATGTTACAACTTCGTCTTCCTCCTCTTCATTCTTCGACATCGTTTTAAGCGGCTCTTCCTTATTATTTGGTTGCGTTCCTTCTTCGCAACTAAAAAGAAAAGAGTGTGAAACATTTTTCAATTGACATGGGGGTTCTTGGGCAGTGCGAGAGGTTGAGGATCTTGCCGCCTCGCTGCACGCGCGTAGTGCTGGTGCACTTTCGACTTCGACGTGGGCTACACTAGGCAACTGAAATGAATATTGGCAGCTTTCAGCAGCCGCTGTAGATGGAGCTGAAATGGGAGGAAACTCTTCGATAATTTGTTCCTGCAAGTCCTTGTATGATTTGCAACTCGCACAAATCTTTCTGTAGAACCAATGCGCTGCACCATCTAAAAAAGCGCTTAAAATAATCTTCTTTGCATCCTCATTATAGCCGTTTTCAGCCATGAATTCATTGAATCTGATGAACCACTCCTTGGGGTCCGTATTATCTCCTCCATTGAATTTTTGGAATGTGCTCAATCTCTTCATCATTTTTATCTTCTCACTATTTTTGCACCTGAAACATAGAAAACGCGCGAGACTAACGAACGCGGTGGTGGACCTCCACCATGTACTAACGAAGAGCCTTTAAATTATATTATTAAATAAAACTTTTATCACTTTTTAAATATTGTTTTTTATTTCTTTACGAATTACATTACATAGCCCGACCAGAAGGGTCCCGAGCCGTAGCAAGAAGCCTCGACAAAAGACACGCGGACGGGAACGGCTGCTTTTCATTCGAAACATAAACTATTATTTCTTTATGAATTTTGACCATAAAGCTACCGAAAAGGCCGAATATGATGTCACTACATCACAATACCTACTATAGTAGGTTCTTATAACCTAATTTCGAAAAAATGCAAATATCTCAGAAACGGTTCGTCGGAGCCAAAAAATAAGGTTTTTTTTTTTATCCCCTTAGTAACCCCGGAAGTAGATAAGAGTTATTGAATGAAAGGTTAAAAAACGGTCAAGTGCGAGTTTTTTATATTTTTCCATACTAATTTTATATAAAAGTACAAAAACATCATCTAGGTACAACAATACAACACCCGTGCAGATATAGAATGGGATTCAAAATGGCGGCTCACCGCGCTTACCACAACGAGTGTGACTGAGAGAGCGATAGGTGTGGCGTTAAAAGTGCGAGCGAGAAGTGAATATGAACGACGCTATTTCTAATCCCATTCTTTATCTGCGCGGGTTGTACAGTGTATTTTTCACCTAACTATGTTTGAAACAAAACTCGACAATAATGGATTCTCAAAGGAAATTGCTGGTGGCTAAAACTCGACAATAATGAAATCCCATACAACTTTGTTGCGTCACCATCGGAGGACACCGGCAAGCTCGACTTTGTTCAAAGAAGGTTGTCAAAATAATGACCATATCGTCTGCTTACTGGTAAAACATGGTAAATGCATTTTTGATCAAAAATGAGTTAATAATGCAGTATTTGTAATTTTCAACGCTCTTTCTACTGGTAAAATGTGATAAGTGAAAGGACTGTTTAGTGCGAAGTTACGTAACTAAAAATATTATAATTGGCAAAGTATTTCTATAATTCTACTACGAAAACGACATAAATCTACTTATTACTGGGTAAGAATTAAATAGACACAAGTAAAAGATGATGTATAACTTTACTATTTTTTCTTTGTAGATTTGGTAATTTAATTTACGACGTTTACAGTGTGGTAAAATAGATTAAATGCATTTATTTACTTTTTTTCAGCAAAAGCTACAGGCAAATAAATTTAAATACATTTATTGGTTTTTTCTTGACATTCCATTATATACCAAGTTCGTCTTTTTAAACTGGTAAATTATAATAAATACACATACCGTTTTTTACCAATAGGGTAATCATGTAGCTTCTACAAATTGAGGTCTAGCAAAAGATAATAAATGCATTTAACACGTTTTACCTGTAGGATCTCTAGTGAATCCTGCACTAGTATAGCATTATACGATTGACACGTGAGTACGCGCTTGCTGATAAAAAAAGTTTTAAGTTAGTTCCAGTGAATTAAAAGGACGTTTGAAGCTAAAATTATGGAATCCAGAGGCAAGAGATTAGTATCAATGATACCTAAAGCTCCACCATCAAAGGGTAAGTCTTTTTCTCACGTATTTTTTAACTTTGAGGTTATAATTTGATCCGGTGTTTCAAATTAAGACAAGTCGGTACATTTGAGAAAAACTTGTGATACAGTGAGGAAAGTAGGTACTTTAATCTTTGATTCGAGTCATTAGAAATCATTACCTACCTACTATAGGCTAGCAAAAGGCTTGCAATACATAAGTAGGTACCTACCTACTTATACCAACTAAACATAAAATCGGTATGGCTTTATTATGTAGGTAGATAAGGTAGACTAGACATTAGGTGGATATTAGGTGTTTATAAGTTTATTAGGTATAAAATTTAATTTGAGTCTTGGTTTAAAGTTCATGCTATCTCTTTTTGATCGCCATCCCGCGAAAGTGACTGCACGCGAGATTAACCGAAACTAAAGTTAGACTATACGTTTTGTAATGCGCAATACACACCAAAGCCGCCGACCCGCCACGCCGGCCTATGTCGCCAACTTTTTGTCGGCTGGCTAGTTGGCGGCTTCACACATTGCAAGTCAGAAAACTTTGTCGGCGGCATGTCGGCAGCTCGACATGAGGAACTTATTTGCCAGTTAGTGATTTGGCAACTCGAGTGTCGCGTCGCCGCTTGCATACTCAAGCCGCCGACATGCCGCTAAAATGTCGGTGGGCAAATGATGCCGACATGATTCTTTTCATATAGGCTGCCGGGTTGTGTCGGCGGCTTTGGTGTGTTTGCAACTAATTGTGTCGAATCGATTTAGTTAGGTTGCGTTAACAATACTAGTTAAATTGTCTAACACTCTAACCTAACTTAATCGATTTCAACTAGGTACTTATTAATAATGTATTACTTACCTTTTTCAGACTACGACGGTGTTGAAGTACCCTGCTGTTCATCGACTTCTACTGACGTTGTCAGTGAAGATGACGATGGAGTAAGACGAGAGATGCAACGAATGTTCGATAGCGACGATTCTAACGAAGACCCTGATTATCATCCACAGACAGATCTTATTGAACTCAGGGATTTGGTGGCAAAACCATCTGCCAGTACAGCCTTTGACAATAATTTTTTGAATTTTTTAAGAGACTGGGATGAAGACGACCCAATAACCAATACTGATGAAAAAGTACAAACAGAAGAAGGTTCAGATGCACGGGCGATTGCTGTTTCACTGATAGCCCTATTGATAGAAAGAGTTTTTGATGCTACCAAGTCTAGAAAACGCTGGAAGACATCTGATCCAAATAACTGGAAAATAAATGTGGCGAAGAAAAGGCGTTCAGATGGTTTACCATATAAATCTAAAAAAGGGATAGAAAAAAAGGCAAAGGTTCCAAAAGATGTGGACTGTAGCAAATGCTTTTATAAATGTAACTTACCAAAACACGCCAGAGAGATTTTATGCAGACACTATTGGAATTTGAGTTACGTAGAAAAGAAGAATTTTATATTGAGCAATATAGAGATTGAGCCACCAAAAAGAGTTCTTGCTGTTAAGAAAAGTAATAAAAAACAACGAAAATTCACAACAAAATGTTTCTTCATTAATGATGGATCTAGGCAACAAGTATGCCAGAAATACTTTTGCTCCACTTTAGCGATATCGCCCACGGTTATTGTTGGTGCCATTGGAAAAAGGAATGAGTGTGGTTTATATAATACCAACGATGGAAGAGGAAGAAAAGAACCTCCAAACAAAACCAGTGAAGTAGCTGTAAATTTGGTTAAGATGCATATCGAATCTTTTCCTACTATGGAGCCGCATTATATACGAAAAACATCGAAACGTTTGTACTTAGATGCCTCTTTGTCAATTACAAAAATGTATCAGCTTTACAAATCTAAATGCGATAAAGAAAAAGTCACCCCGGTTTCGGAAATAACCTACAGAAGAATTTTTTGTACTAATTACAACTATAGCTTTTTTGTGCCAAAGAAAGACCAGTGTTTGACGTGCTCTAAATACAAGAAGGCAACAACGGAAGAACAACTTAAAATAAAAAAAGAGTATGATGATCACTTGGCACGGAAAGAAGCTTGCAATCTTGAAAAAAATAAAGATAAAGAAAGAGCCATAAAAGAGAAAAGTTTTTACTGTCTTACTTTTGATCTTCAAGCGGTATTACAGATTCCTAGCGGCCTGGTGGGGCAACTATATTACAGCAGAAAATTATGTGTCTACAATCTCTGTTTTTATGAAGCTGCTCTGCCTAATAACGCTTATTGTTTTGCATGGTCTGAAGTTAACGGAAAACGCGGTAGCTCCGAAATTGGAAGTATTTTATATCACTACCTATCACAATGTGTACCGCATGATGTGTCAGAAGTTTGTTTTTATTCAGACACATGCGGCGGACAGAACAGAAATCAATTTGTTGCTGCCTTACTGCTTTTTGCCGTTCAAAACATAGAGCACATAGAACAAATTGAACACAAATTTTTAGAGTCTGGACATAGCTACATGGAAGTAGATAGTATGCACAGTAGCATCGAGTCAGCCAAAAAGAATTCAGAAATTTACTGCATGCCTGATTTCCTTTCCATTTTTAAACGAGCTAGAGCTGTTAAAACTGTCACTGTTGATGGCGTCAAACACATAAAACAACCATACCAAACCAAAGAGTTTAAGTACAATGATTTCTATGATCTCAAGAAATTAGCCGAGGAAACGATCACTAATAAGTCAAAAGACTGCAATGGACAACCAGTCAAGTGGTTGAAAATAAAGAGAATGAAATACCTCAAGTCAGAACCAACTAAAATTCTTTTTAACTATGACATGTCAGAAGAATTTATTTCCATCGATATCTCGGGAAGAAACCAGACTGCAAGTCACAGACCAAAAAGGCGCAGGGACAAGGAACAACCGCGTGAAGCAAGCCAAGCTATTCTCAAAAAGCTTTATTCTAAGCCTTTGCCTATAACTAAAGCCAAGAAAAATGATCTATTGGCATTGTGTAATAAAGGGGTTATCCCTGTCGAATTCCATGGATGGTTTTCGTCTTTGCCTGCCACGGATGAGCCAGACCGTTTACCAGAACCAGCAGTTGACGAAGATTCTTCGGAAGAGTGAGACCGGATACTTTATTATTAATTTTGAGGTATTCTTTATTGGCTTTAGCGTTTTATGATTGTTTTATTATGTTTCTTACATTATTTTGATTAATGTGTCATTAAAATGATGTCTTTAAAATTGTTTGTTTCATTTGTAACAGCTTTTTAAGCTGGTGGAACTTATTACTATGGAAAATCATTATGGTAAGTACAATATTTCCTAAGAAACTTACAGATAAAATCAGGTAAATGCAGTAGTTTTTTCGATAATTCCATAAATTTATTCTCCATGTAATTTTTTTTATATTTCAGGGCAACCTTTTATTATTAGTATGTACTTTTCATTAAAACTATAAAAAAATAGTGTGAAACACAGGTTTTATGTCGCATATTTAAATTACAGGTAAAACCAATTAAACGCACTGCCTAGATCAACATAATTATATTTTTTTGTTAATTCTCATCAAATAAATTCTGCTTTAAATATAGACAACGAAAGGTTAATATATTACCAATAATATGTCATGTAACATTCAACAACAATTGAATTAAAAGATAGTCAAAAATCAATTTAAACTTTCAAATCTTATTATCTCGTTTCCACAAAATGTGCACTTAACATATTTTACCAGTAAGCAGACGATATTACAAGCTTTTTTGAGTAAAGAATATTACATACAAACTTACAAGATACGCGCGAAAAACATAACCCTCTTGCAGTCGGGTAATAACCGTAGTCGCATGCCACTTTGTCCTAGACACGCACGACACGAACAACAGGCTGGAGGCATGCGACTACGGATATCCTTTTTATTAGGGTTCCGTAGCCAAAATGGCAAAAAACGGAACCCTTATAGATTCGTCATGTCTGTCTGTCTGTCTGTCTGTCTGTCTGTCTGTCTGTCTGTCTGTCCGTCCGTATGTCACAGCCACTTTATTCCAAAAGTATTAGGACTACATAGTTGAAACTTAGTAAGTAGGTGTATTTTGTGAACCGCTTTACGATTTTTACACAAAAATAAAAAAAATGAAATATTAAGGGGGGCTCCCCATACATGGAACTGAAACTGAAAATATTTTTTTTCATCAAACCAATACTTGTGGGGTGTCTATAGATAGGTCTTTAAAAATCACATTGAGGTTTCTAAGACTATTTTTTTTTAAAGTCAACCGTTTGAAAGATATATGCCGCCAAAGTGGTAAAATGTGTGTCCCCCCCCCCTTTAACTTTTAAAGTAAGAGGGTGAAAAATCTAAAAAAAATATAAGCTATAGATCTTAATAAATTCTTTCAACGAAAATTGGTTTGAACGAGATACAGTAATTGGTTTTTGAGATATAGCACATTTTCCAAAACCGCAAATATAACTTTGTCATTCATACAAACACTGTGAAAAACAAAGTTATTTTTTCAGACGAAAAATGATAGCGGTATTAAAATATGGTATGGTATAATGTACCTACGGAACCTTTCTGCGCGTGGCCCGACATGCACTTGGCCGGTTTTTATTATTAGAGCACGATTTATTTATTATGATATTTTTAGAGCACGATTTTTCCGTAGTCGGGTTTTAGTTTTAAAACTTCTTTTTTATTTTAAATATTTTGGAGTTGTCAATAGAGTGAAAGCACGCAAAGCCACGGACAAAAGCTAACTATATATATATATATATATATATATATATATATATATATATATATATATATATATATATATATATATATATGAAAAGTGCTTATTAAGCCCTTTCATTTGGTACCCAACACGGCATTATTAATTTTTTTTTTTTAAGTTCATGTCTTTAACTTCTCTAGGGGGAGCCACATTCAATTTAATGTGACGTCACATAACCTATGTTCATTGGACAATTAAGTCGCTTCTAACGATACCTCATTTGTCAAATTATAACAAGTAGTTTAGAAAATATGAGGGAACAGATGAATTTACAAACACACATGCATACATACATACAGGTCAAAATCATATACCCTCCGTTTTGGCTTCGCCGTAGTCGGGTAAAAATTGAGTAAAACTAGTGGCTCCGTGAGCTGTAGACCTCGCGTTAAAAGTAGCTCAAATTGTATGTTGTTTAAATAATAATCTAAAAGATGTCGCCACCCCTTTTTCCCCACACACACCACGAGCTTTTCAAAGCACATAGTAGGTATGTACGTGCTGTTTGGTATATTCTTTGGTAGGTGTATTCACTGCTAGATGGCGCTTCTAATTTTAATAATTTTTCGAAATAAGTGATTTTTGGTAAATTTCAAAAAACTGGATGGTCTAAAAAATTATACAATATTATCGAACCTGCACACAAAATTTCACCAGAATCGGTTGAGAAATGCGACCTGTAGAGGTGATCAAACAGCCGGAAAGCTGGACTGAAATATGTTTTTTTACATATCTCCAAGTAATATAATAAGTCTATGCCTGCTTACAAAATTTTACGAGAATCGGTGGAGAAATGCTGTAAAAGAAAACAGACAGAACTGGAAAGCCCGACTGAAATAGGTTTTTTTTAACATATCTCCGCAATTCTGAAAAATTTAAAAAAACTGGTTTGACAAAAAAAATCTACATCATTTTTAAACCTGCTTACAGAATTTTACTAGAATCGGTTGAAAAATGCGACCTGTAGAGGAAAACAGGCAGAACTGGAAAACGGACTGAAATCTGTTTTTTTTAACATTTCTCCGCCATTTTGAAAAATTTCGAAAAACTGGCTCGATAAAAAAATTCTGTATAATTTTCGAACCTGCTTACAAAATTTCACAAGAATCGGTTGAGAAATGCGACCTCTAGGCTGGAACAGACAGCCGGACATACGAAAGAATTTTTGCCCAAGCTGAAGCAGAGACGCTTCGCTCGCACTTCGTGCTCGCTCGGTCAATAAATATTTAAGGGGGGCTTCGATACAACAAACGTGATTTTTTGGTACGGAACCCTTCGTGCGCGAGTCCGACTCGCACTTGGCCGGTTTTTATGTATTTAGGGTCCTTCTTAAATAGTACACGAAATTTTAAGGGGGTCAATGTACTCATGCATACAAACAACTTTTACTATGGTACCAAACCAACTACCAACATTGAAATCGCGAAAAAAAAATCAGACAATCCATACATTTTGATCTAATTTCTAAATTTTTTATGGAACAGCTGATTTTTTTTAGCGATTTCAATTCAAATAGTTCGTATCACGAAAGATGACCAGAAATGGCGCCCATCTTCGTGTCATAACTCATGAAGAAAAGCCTTAAGACAAAATTTTATTGCATTTAATTATTATATAATATAAATATCTATATGTATATGAAATATTATTTTGTCTTAAGTCTTTTCCTCACAAGTTATGATGCGTAGATGGGCGCCATTTCTGCCCTCCTTATTGCAAATGCAGTACTTGCAATTTGGCGGTTTCGAGATAAACGCGGGAAACCTATTTTTTGATATCTATGCAACAAGTCTATGTTATATAACATTTAAAGTCTACCTAAAAATTAAGAAAAAAATCAAGCTTTCTATTGACATATTTTTAGGGTTCCGTACCAAAATGGTAAAAAAGGAACCCTTATGGTGTGACTCAGTCTGTCTGTCTGTCACAGCTGGATATCTCGAGAACTACTAATGGTATCAACTTGAAATTTGGAATAGTTTAAGATGACATTTGTCCAACTATTTCGCGAATAAGAAATAAATAAAAAAATAAATATCTTTTTTACAACAGGGACTGAAAAGGGGTCTTAAAAATTTTAAGTGGGGCAACTAGGGCATGTGGGGTATCATATGAAAGAGCGTCGTTTGCACGTTTTTAAACATTTTTTCTTTTTTTTTAGGCCGCATAGTTTTCGACTTATGGTGAAAATTGTAAAAAAAAATAACGTTCCCCCCCCCCTTATCTCCGAAGTTTGCAGAGATAAAAATCTGAAATAATTCTATGTGATAGTAGTTTATGTAAAGATTACAGGAAAAATAAAACGATGTCTCAATATAACACACTTTTTAAGAAATTCAAAAAACAATCAATTTTTTTTTAGTTTTACTACCAGTCAACAGCTGGCGCTGTCCTAAGCATGCTAACCTAAGGAAAAATATAGTTCCACTATCGGTCAAGAGATGGCGCAACCTAACACTACAATAATAAATTGGTGGCTGGTTCTAAAATAATTACCTACTATTTGCCGTACGAATAAACGAAGAATAAGTTCCTACTTAGTAATATAAACAGTTTGCAATGTGGAGTGGCTGAAACGTTTTTCAGTCACCATAAGCAGCTGTGGTTAAGATTTGTAAATTAACTGTCCGCCTGTTCGCCCTTCCAACTGTCTGCCGTTTATCCTACTTTTTTAAAGACTGTACTAAAGTAACATATCCAAATATATTTATGATTGTACGGAACCCTCGGTGCGCGAGTCCGACTCGCTCTTGACCGGTTTTTTTTCTTTTACTTTAACGGTGTCCTCTAAAGGATTGTGGGCATTACAGTATCACTAAGGCCAAATGCAGTATCTGTGTTTATTACTGCAAAATTACCTAGCACGTGTTCAAAACTGGGTTTCTAACTAGCAATTATGTACTATTTTCATGCATGGTACTAGTTAAAAGTGTTGGCTTCAGATACTTAAGTAGTGAAGAAACAAAATAAAACGAATTTTGGTAGGTAAACAAAATAAAACAAATTATTACCAGAAAAGTAGTTTTATACACTTCTTAGACATCTGCGCGTACAGACATTTTTTACGAATTACAATGAGTTTATTATTGGTATTAATTCAGATGTTATTTTAGAATTAATTAGTACCTTCCTGACATTTCAAGACCTATCCAGGGGCTGTGGTCACGGGAGGACTAAAGTAAAAAAGTTTCTCACATAAAGTTAATCAAAAAACAAGAACTAGCTACTGAATCTACCGCCAGTTACTCTCAGAGAAAGAACTGGTGGAAGAAAACTCATAGAGGTAGTGTCGATCTC
Organism: Agriphila geniculea; assembly: GCA_943789525.1. NCBI lineage: Eukaryota > Metazoa > Arthropoda > Insecta > Lepidoptera > Crambidae > Agriphila > Agriphila geniculea. The sequence continues at coordinate 5,818,647 of OX038897.1, forward strand.
TCTTTTGATCCCTATGTTCAAAACGAACTAACTGTATCTTTAGATCCCTCAGTTGTGATTTAGTACGGGATTTTAGTTTTATGAATTGTGAGGTCCCAAGCTGGTGGTACTCTCCAACCATATTCTCTATTGAAATTTGGATACTTGTTGATTTCATAGCCTCGCGTAGCATTCTGGGAATGAGTCTTTGATCTTTGGCAAGGATTTGTGGTTTATCATTCTAAATCTAGCTAGCAATCTAGTTTATAGACGCCTGCACCTTAAAAAGGGATGTTGCACTTGACAGGTCGTAAGAATTGGTTTATCTTCCTCGACGGCTCGAAGTAGATCTTGATAGCACTCTTCAGAATACCTTTAATCTTGTCAGGTTTTTGTGATGGAGGCGTGGTACTGGCAGTTTGTTACTTCGCAGAACTTGCTTGACGTGGTGAAGCTGCTGAGCTTGACAGCTGTGTCAGGTGAATTGTTGGTCACAGATCCCGCTTACCCTCTAAAACAAAGTTTCCCTACGGTAGGTAGCTAACTATAAAAGATGGTGGTGGGATTCACTATTGAGGTATCTATCTGTAAGCATAGACTTATTATATTACTAGTGTAAGTGTTGCTTTTCGATATACACAGTGTGGCTTAAGATTTGATCAGAGTTACTGATGAAAAGAATGTCAAGGAAGGCTAGTTTATTATCTACCTGTAACTCCATAGTGAGTTGAATATGCGACCTACACCAGAACTAGATAGGTACCTACTTAAATAAAGAAAATAATAAAACTTACCAAAACCATTTGAACATTGAATAAACAAATTATTGAAAAAACAGTACTGTCGAATACTGCGTTTGTCTTTAGTTTCTATTACTTTTAAAGAATTATATGCTAAATGAAACTGCAGTAAACGTATCAAGTACTGCACAACCTTTTAGTACATTAGTACATGCTGAATACTGAATAATGCAGATCTTGTTAGCATGAGCAATACTTTTGTGCAAGTACTGTGTTTTGCGTTAAATAAAAAACATAGTTATAAAAAAAAAACCGGTCAAGAGCGAGTCGGACTCGCGCACCGAGGGTTCCGTACCATCATAATTGCACCATTAAACCACACTGAAGATTAGAATAATAAAATTAGTATTGCAGTTTTAGGTCAGCGCCATCTCTTGAACGATAGTGGAACTAATGTTAACTTTTTAGAAATTTGTTAATTTCTAAAAAAGTGTGCTATATTGAGACATCGTTTTATTTTTCCTGTAATCTTTAGATAAATTGCTATCACATTGAATTATTTCAGATTTTTCTCTTTGCAAACTTCGGAGATAAGGGGGGGGAACGGTCATTTTTAGGGTTCCGTAGCCAAAATGGCAAAAAACGGAACCCTTATAGATTCGTCATGTCTGTCTGTCTGTCTGTCTGTCTGTCTGTCTGTCTGTCTGTCTGTCTGTCTGTCTGTCTGTCTGTCTGTCTGTCCGTCCGTATGTCACAGCCACTTTATTCCAAAAGTATTAGGACTACATAGTTGAAACTTAGTAGATAGGTGTATTCTGTGAACCGCTTTACGATTTTTATACAAAAATAATAAAAATAAAAGATTAAGGGGGGGCTCACCATACATGGAACTGAAACTGAAAATATTTTTTTTCATCAAACCAATACTTGTGGGGTGTCTATAGATAGGTCTTTAAAAATGACATTGAGGTTCTTAAGACTATTTTTTTTTAAAGTCAACCGTTTGAAAAATATATGCCGCCAAAGTGGTAAAATGTGTGTCCCCCCCCCCTTTAACTTTTAAAGTAAGAGGGTGAAAAATCTAAAAAAAATATAAACTATAGATCTTAATAAACACTTTCAACGAAAATTGTTTTGAACGAGATACAGTAATTAGTTTTCGAGATATAGTACATTTTCCAAAACCGCAAATATAACTTTGTCATTCATACAAACACTGTGAAAAACAAAGTTATTTTTTCAGACGAAAAATGATAGCGGTATTAAAATATGGTATGGTATAATGTACCTACGGAAACCTACTGCGCGTGGCCCGACACGCACTTGGCCGGTTTTTTTACATTTTTCAAAACTATGCGGTCTAGAAAAAAAAGAAAAAACCGGCCAAGTGCGTGTCGGGCCACGCGCAGTAGGGTTCCGTAGGTACATTATACCATACTATATTTTAATACCGCTATCATTTTTCGTCTGAAAAAATAACTTTGTTTTTTACAGTGTTTGTATGAATGACAAAGTTATATTTGCGGTTTTGGAAAATGTACTATATCTTGAAAACTAATTACTATATCTCGTTCAAACCAATTTTCGTTGAAAGTGTTTATTAAGATCTATAGTTTATATTTTTTTTAGATTTTTCACCCTCTTACTTTAAAAGTTAAAGGCGGGGACACACATTTTACCACTTTGGCGGCATATATCTTTCAAAAGGTTGACTTTAAAAAAAATAGTCTTAGGAACCTCAATGTAATTTTTAAAGACCTATCTATAGACACCCCACAAGTATTGGTTTGATGAAAAAAAATATTTTCAGTTTCAGTTCCATGTATGGGGAGCCCCTTCTTAATCTTTTATTTTTTTTATTTTTGTATCAAAATCGTAAAGCGGTTCACAGAATACACCTACCTACTAAGTTTCAACTATGTAGTCTTAATACTTTTGGAATAAAGTGGCTGTGACATACGGACGGACAGACAGACAGACAGACAGACATGACGAATCTATAAGGGTTCCGTTTTTTGCCATTTTGGCTACGGAACCCTAAAAAGTTGATTAAATATTCTGCTGAGTCTACTGAACGCAAATGAACAAACTAAGTAAAACGAAAACATGTTTGATTGGACCATATTCTGTGTTATTTATAATTATTCTGTTATTGAAGTCTTGTAGATAGACTCATTTACTTTGTCACCAATAAAAGATCGAAATTAATAAATCATTATTAAAAGGGTAAATAAAATCAATGAATTAAGTAAAATAAAATGTGCATCGAACCAGTGTTGAGTTTCGCGACCGTGTCGTCGTCGGCAGGGCAGCCATCTTGGCACCACGCGGTCGGTCGCTGGAATTTTTACACAATTTCACGTAAATACTATGAAAAATCATATATTTTAACAGGGCTAACTATAGGAAAACAATTACCTAGGTACCTACTTGAACAGGGTGTCTTTTTATTCACTCTCCAAATTTTAAGGATGTGTTCAGTCCATGAAACTCGACAACTTTCTCTGAAACAGGGTGAAATGTGTAGAAGAAAAAGATTTTCCATACAAATTAAAGAGATCACTTGATCAGTTTATTAAGGGATAACAAAAATTTAGTGGCGTATTTCGACACAATGTTTCATGGAGAAAGTTCTTCAGTTTCATGGACTGAACACATCCTTAAAATTTAGAAAGTGAATAAAAATACAGCCTGTATTTCAGATTTTCATTGTAAGTAAAAGTAAGTGTGTAAGTAATGTATGTAGGCTGGCAACCCTATTAACCTTTGCCTTTGTGTAAGAGAGCGAGACGGAATGAATGTGTGAAAGAGAGAATGACGGATGTACGATTTGGCACAATGGCTGCTACGTTTTTGCATTGCTGTAACGTGCTCTTTAAAAATTTGAAATAAATAAGTTTAAATTGTACGACGGACTCGTTATTTCCCTGCCTGCGTCCCACAATTTTGGGGGCATCGTCCGGGATTATAAGAATAAGAATTCGTGGGCCAGGCATAAAGGGAAACGAGAGTTACAAAATTTCGGGCACGTGGTTGGTGTACGGCGGGCGGCGCGGTGCAAAGAAAATCTACGACGGTCAACGTGTTGCACTATATTTTACAAGACGCTTACGACGAATAAGACGATACTGCAACATGCCTAAAGATTCCAAAGAAGAACGACGCGCAAGCCGGCAAGCCGACTATTTTGAAGATTGCCACATGAAGCAGCATGGCGGTGCAAACATGTTACAAATGACGGCGGAGCTGGTGCCGAGCTTCAGCGGCCGCGACAGCACTTATCCAGTAACGAGGTGGATAGAGGACGTCGAAAGTAACGGCGAGATATTTAATTGGACCTCGCTGCAGCAGTTACTAGTAGCAAGAAGATCGCTCACGGGCACAGCGCAACTTTGGCTACGGGCGGAGCGACCATTTAGAAGCTGGGACGAGCTAAAAGCAGCTTTATTGAAAGAATTTCCCGATTTTGTCGATGTGAAGACGATTCATGAAATGATGAGTGCTAGAAAAAAACGTGCAGGCGAGACGTGCCTAGATTACATGCTCATTATGAAAGAACTCGGCAAGCGAGGCAAGATGGCCGACTATGTCGCGATAAAATATATCGTAGATGGAATCATGGACGTCGAAACAAATAAAGTGATGCTTTACGGCGTGACGTCATACGGCGAGCTGAAAGAAAAACTTAAGATCTACGAAACTATTTCAAGCAAGATGCAAAATTCGAGGCAGCGTCACACGGGAGCGTCGGCGAGCACAAGCAAGCATAATACGAACGCAAGTACGAGTGGATGGCGGGTTCGTTGCTACGGGTGCGGCGAGCTAGGGCATACATCGGCTGATTGTCCGCATAAGAACAAAGGGCTAAAATGCTTCAAGTGCAACGAGTTCGGCCATGTTGCTTCAAGTGCAACGAGTTCGGCCATGTTGGATCGCGGTGCACAAGCAAAGATGACAGCAGCAGGGTGACCATCTCAAAAATGGCGAATCTGCCCGACCCTGGCAAAAAATCTGCCAAAATCTGCCAAACCCGTCTCAAAAATATGCCACATACAAAAAATCGCTTTAAACTGTCAAATGACAATGGATTTTGATTGCTGAGTGTCGATAAAACGCTATAACATGCGATATTATATTGTGTTTAGATGGGCTGATAGTTTATTTTTAATGCGAAATAATAAAAAAGCCTTGAAATCCAATACCTTTTCCAGATTTTATAATTATTTTTTTTAGATATGTTTGATTTGAGCCTGGTTTCACATTCTTTGTTTGTGCACTATATGACTGAGCACATTGTAATATTGAACCTCGATCAGTTACAAAGATACTAATCTATACAAGTGTATTTAAAAAATAACAAATTTTCCTTGAAATCTGCCAAATCGTCAGATTAGTCTGCCACAGCTAAAATTTAGGCTTCAAATCTGCCCAAATGGCAGAAATCTGCCACAAATGGTCACCCTGGACAGCAGCGCCACCGAACGGAAGTCGTCGAGTCAACAACACCATCGGGTATCGTCGGGCGATGTCGTCGGTAAAGCAGGAGGAAGCCATCATCGCTACGCAAAGAGCGCGATGTTCGCGACAGATGTCACTCGCGAAGACAGCAGCGCCACCAACGACGAGTCGACGAACCAATATAAAATGGCGGAGCACAGCAGCCAATCGACGAGCAAGGCGGAGATGACGTGTGGAGCGAGCGACGACACTATGGTCTACTCACCGACGAATGACGAGCGAGAACGAGTGAAGATGGCGGCGTTTGTTTACGATCATGTCGAGCAGCTGTCAACTTCGATGTCAAACGAGAAGAAGCCGGTTGTCATCGCGAATGTAAACAATGTTCGAGTGAAAGCACTTGTGGACAGCGGCAGCGATGTGAATCTTTTATCTGAGGAAGTGTTTAAAACGATCGGCATGCCACAATGCGAAAAGGACGAACTATCTCTCTGTGGCATTGGACTATCAACGGTGCGTTCGATGGGGAAATGTCGATTGCGTTTGTGTATTGATGAACATTGCTACGAAGATGTTACATTTCATGTATTAGAAAAAAATTGTATACCGTTTAGAATGATACTTGGACAGGAATTTCTTAATGACGTTACAGTTGTATTGAAAGGTGGTTGTGTGAGGTTTTACAGTAAAGATTGGGAGCGTTTGGGATGTTATGCGAGTGAGGTATGTTCATTGGGTTCTGTTGTAGGTCCGATGTTGAATCCTGCCCTGAAGAACGAAGTGATCCAGTGTGTCCAGAACTACAAACCCAAGCAAGTCAAGGAAGCACCATTGCAACTACGCATAGTGCTCAGTGATGAAGTACCAGTGGCGATGCGACCACGACGCTTATCACTCAAGGAGCAAGAGGTAGTGGATGGACAGGTATCCGAGTGGTTGGAGAAAGGCATTATTCGCGTAAGTTATTCTGAATATAGTAGTCCCCTTGTGTTAGTAAAGAAAAAAGATGGTTCGACTAGAATCTGTGTTGATTATAGAATGTTGAATAGAAAAATAATTAAAGACGAGTTTCCATTACCAGTGATTGAAGACTTAATCGATAAATTAAAAGATGCTAAAATATATAGTGTGCTAGACTTAAAAAATGGCTTTTTCCACTTGAAGATTAGTGAAGAGTCAATAAAGTATACTTCTTTTGTAACCCACAACGGTCAGTTCGAATTCTTAAGAGCTCCTTTTGGTCTGTCTATTTGTCCAAAGTATTTTATGAGATTTATATATTGATATATTATTTTTAGAGACTTACTCGCTAAAGGTGAAATTATAATTTTCATCGATGATTTGTTGATTCCGGCTGAAAATGAAATTCAAGCTGTGCAAAGACTAAAGAATGTACTTATGATTTCAGAGCAATATGGCTTAGAAATTAATTGGAAGAAAGCAAAGTTGATTTCCAGGGAAATTGAGTATCTGGGACATTTAATAAGAAATGGTGAAATTAGACCTACCGCGGAGAAGACCGATGCAGTGATGAGGTATCCGAAGCCAACATCAGTCAGGCAAGTTCGCAGTTTTCTAGGACTAACTTTTCATACTTTAGGAAGTACATCAAAGATTATGCCATTATAGCAAAGCCACTCTCTGATTTGCTCAGAAAGGATGTTGTTTTTGTTTTTGGAGAAAAAGAATGTATTGCATTTGACAATTTAAAGAGGAAGTTGAGTAACTCTCCGGTTTTGAAGATTTACGACTCTAACTTACCTACAGAATTGCATACCGATGCAGCCTCTGTTGCATATTCCGCTATTTTGTTGCAGCTACACCCAGACGGTTGGCATCCTGTGTATTACATGAGCAAGAAAACCAGTGATGCAGAATCAAGGTACTGCAGTTATGAGTTGGAAGCATTGGTAATCATCGAAGGCGTGAAAAGATTTCGAGTGTATCTTTATGGTATCCATTTTAGAATAGTCACTGACTGTCAAGCGTTCGAAATGACACTGAAGAAGAAAGACTTGTGTCCAAAAGTTGCTCGTTGGGTACTATACCTAGATTAGTTTGATTACGAAGTGGTGCATAGAGCAGGAGCTAAGATGCAGCACGCAGATGCTTTAAGCCGCAATCCATGTATGACCATTGTCACCAATAGTTTGCAAGAACAGATAAGATCGGCTCAACAGAAAGACGATGGATTGAGAGCTATATGTGAGGTGCTTCAGCATGGTTCCTACTCAGACTATTGGCTTGATAATGGACTGCTGTATAAAGAAGAACAGAAACTTCTGGTCATACCCAAGTGTCTAGAAAAAGAAATCATAAAGCAAGTACACAGTAAAGGGCACTTTTCGATGAAAAAGATGAAAGAAATTATTAGTAAAGATTATTACATACCTGACTTAGAGAAGAAACTTCAAGACTTTGTGGTCACGTGTATCCCATGTCTATTGGCAACAAGGAAGGCTGGTAAACAGGAAGGTTATCTGAGTCCGATTGAAAAGGAAAGTACACCGTTGCATACAATTCACATCGATCATTTAGGACCGTTGACAGATACTAAGAAGCAATATAATCACATATTGACAATAGTGGATGCATTTACCAAGTTTACATGGATCTTTCCTACGAAGAGCACTACCAGTAAAGAAACTATAGAAAAATTGAAGATACACCAACAAAACTTTGGTAATCCAGTAAGAATCATAAGTGACCGAGGAACGGCATTTACTAGTGGTGAGTTTCAAGAGTATTGTCGAGAAGAGAACATCCAACATATCACCATCACCACAGGGGTACCGAGGGGAAATGGTCAAGTAGAAAGACTACATAGAACTATTCTAGCAATACTTACGAAGCTATGTATAGAAAGCCCATCATTATGGTATCGACATGTAAGTAGCGTACAGAGAGCGCTGAATAGTACCTATCAAAGAAGTATAAATACCACCCCATTTCACCTTATGATTGGAACGGCGATGAGAACCAAAGAAGATTTACAAATTTTGGAATTATTGAAACAGGAAGAAATAAGTCAATTCGAAGAAAATAGAGAAGAAATTAGAATTAACGCGAAACAACAAATACTTAAAGTACAAGAAGAAAATAAGAAAACTTTTGATAAGAGTAGAAAACAAAGTACAAAGTACGAAGAGGGAGATTTAGTAGCTATCAAGAGGACACAGTTTGGTCCAGGGCTGAAGCTTAAACCGAAGTATCTAGGGCCTTACAGGGTCGTGCAGGCCAAGCGCAAGGATCGTTACGATGTGGAAAAGCTAGGCAGTGCTACCGAAGGGCCTAATAAGACTTCGAGCTCAGCAGACCTGATGAAACCATGGCCTCAGCAGAGTGAAGAGTAACATGCTCAGGCAAGTATGATAGTTGTTTTGAGGGATGAATGAAAGGGATGAAAGAATGAAATGAAAAACAACTGTAACTTTTATATCTGTTTATTTTTGTGTATTTTTACATAACTTGTTTAAGACTTACCGTGTTTGTTATGTTATGAAATGACATAAGGTAACGTTTCACTGAACTGTTTTGTAATGTTAAAATATTTAAGATGTTTAATTAAGATAAGATTTGTACTTGTTTAACAAAGATTTATAAGTTGTAAGTAAGAGTAAGATTTTCTAAATTTTAAATATTAATTGTTTATTAAGGGTCAGTATACACCTTTTGAATGTTAATTGTTTGTTAAGGGTCAGCC